>OX457025.1:42282458-42706996 GCA_949752745.1 Protula sp. h YS-2021
GTTGAAATTAGGATGAATTATAAGTGAGTTTTTAAAGGCAATGGAAAATCGAACTGAAATTCTTTTCTCATTTTTCACATGTAGCTTATTAGTGTACGTGCAATGCAAACTTGGATAGTTTAATTATATACACAAGTTGGGGGACACAGTCATGTATACATTTCGTCAAAAATGCCGATCATACATCATTCCGTGATAACGCAATCTCGGGACAGTGAATTCAGAAGACCAATTCAAAGGAATGTGCTGGTGCTGGCTTTGCTCTTGAGCTCGCCGTGCATTTTGCATCAAAATCGACAGATTTCGTTTAATCATTGTGGATTTTAATATTACATGAGCTCAGTTCAGGTCATAAATTCAATGTAACGTGCTAATTTACACCAACTAATACATTTTGTCAACAAAAATTAGACAAAAATACGATCATTTCATTCCATCGACAGCGTCCTTAATTACAAAATAGTTCCATTGTAGTAATCGGAGTTTCACGACTACGCACATGGTGTGAAGGTATGTATTTAGGATCAGACCCATTCATTAAGCCTTTCGGGCAACAAGAGCATTTGCATAACTCATACGTTGCGTTAAGAGATCCAGATTTATCAATGGATCCTTTTTGATAAAAGTGGACCGAATCCCTTCAGAAAATACGCTCAATGTTAGCCAACGGCACCACATGATACACCTCATGAATTATTTTGCATTAGACATGAAGTACAGCCTTGTAGAATTTTTTCTTGCAATATATACACTATAACAAAGATAAGACCAAACCCCAAAATAAGACCAACCATCCAGCACTCCACATGATGGTTTTATTTTCGGAGTGTGTAAGTGCACTCAGCATGAACACGAACGTCCATAAATATTGATTTAAAATGCATTGATATCTGGTATGCCATTTTCACATTTCTATCAAAAATTAATTTTTGATCTCAAAAATTTACTTTTTTATATCAAGAATAAATTTTTGATTTCAAACATCTTTTCTTATATGAAGAATTAATTTTTGCTCTCTGTAAATATATTTTTGATATCTCTAAATGTATTCTTGATTTAAAAAGAAATAATTCTTGAGATCAATAAATATTTAGAGATATGAATTTATGATTTAATCATGTCTAAAATTGATATTCAGATATTCTTAACAGCAAAAATGAAATATTTTATAGCGAAATTTCAATTTTTGCGCTGAGTAATTTATTTTCTTTGTCTTGATATCAATAATTTATTTAAATTTTTATACTTAAAATTCAGAAGCAAACATCTGTGAATGAAATAATGACCGGTCCCTGTATACAAAGTCTTTCTTTTAATTTTTTACAGCACAAAAAAAAAAAAAAAGAAACAATTCTTGAGCTTGAGAAATTTTTTTCTTATTGTTATATCAATAAATCAGTTTGTCCTCTATATATTTCAGTTGGCGATTAGTTAAATTTTATACAAATGTGTGCCTCCCTTAAGACTTTTTAAGTTTGTAAAATCGATTTTTTTAATATCAAAAACACATTTTTGCCATCTAAAATACAATCATTGACAGAAAAATATAAATTAATGAGATCTACATTGATTTATTGATATCTTTAGTCATATTTCGATATCAAAAACCAGGATTTAATGTTAAAATGGCATTCCAAACACATAAACATGCAAACATAGCATTTTTAATTATGCTTCAAAAATGGACTGGTAACTCAATCGCATTATCATAACAGGGGCAGGGTTCGCGTTGGCGGGGTTTTTGTCCACTTTTTGGGCATTTTTTTTTACGAAATGACTCACTTTTTCGGAACCCATCGAGTTTTTCTGGACCCAGCTGAGTCACACTTTCCCTTTTTGACTCACTTTCCTGAGAACCCAGCGCGAACCCTGAGGGGTTATATCAAATTCGTGCCATTCTCCGAGTCAAGTACACCCAAATATTAAAGTATTCAATGGCATAGCGACAGTGGGTGTCTCTGATAATTACGTTCAGACAAGTTGACCATGTTGTGTGGGTTACTGCCTGTTACGTACATAAACACTTACAGCAAGACGAACAGTATAAAATCAGGTCCAGTACACATGCAAATTGCTTTATGCCTGGTGTTCAAGGTGCGTGAGGATTGAAGTTACAGAAATCAAGCGTGATTGACGGATATTGACGACGATAAAACGAGTAAGATTTTTCATATGTTTTTACTATTTTTTTGTTTGTATTTGTTATGTTTGTAAAAAAACTGCATATTTCAGCAACTAGTCCGAAAAACTATACCAATCCGATTTTGATTTATACTCGGTTTCCAATGCAGAAAATGCTGACTAAATCATACCTTTCTGAGTGTTGGATCGGGAGGGAGGGTGGGGCTGTACGTCTCATTTAGACTTAAAAAGTACATCGACAGTGTGAAACTTCTGTTTTGCACCGAGAACAGAAGTATATCGTGATGGGCATTTAAGTGATTCACATTTTCAGCTCAGAACACTACGTGTATTTTAGTGCATGGTGATCTCAATACTGCACACAGCCTCAATATGTCAGAGTGTTAACAAAAACAGACAGTTGTACTTACTTGGCGAACAATCCAAAATATGGCTAAAATAAGTGCATTTTTTAATACATTGGATTTGAAATATGGCTATTCCTCCTGCAATTTTTGTTTGGCCGCTTTCAAATTTGGTGAACTTGTACTCCAGGTGATCTTTCACAAAGACTACTTATTTTGATAGTGTAACAACTTGGCCAAACATTCGCCACACATTTTGGAAATGTTCTATTGTAAATGGTTGGGTTCAATGTCCACGGACATTATTATTTTTTTGTATTGAACCAAACAGAGCATGTCGTCAAAGGAAGATAAGAAAGGAAGCGGATCCTCGGATAGCTCCAGCTCCAGTGATTCCGATTCCAAAAAGCATTCTGGAGATGAGGCCAGGGGCAGAGAGAAGAAAAAGCACAAGAAACACAGGAAGCACAAGGATGGATCAAAAGATCGTTCCGGATCCAGAGGGCGTTCGAAATCTCCCGGAGACAAGGAAAAAAAGAAGAAGAAAAAGAAGGACAGGTCTAAAAGTCGAGGAAGCGATAAGTCCGATTAATTGGCGGTTAAAAATACGTAAAGAGTCTTTTTTCTTTTCCTCATTTTACTCCGTTTAATAAATGCATATTTCATATTTTCCTAAAGAAATAGGTAATATGCATAGGGTGGTGATCAGGGATTGTATCTGCACCAAACTTGGACACACGAAAACTTTCTTAGTCTCAGGAATTTGCCAGAAATAACTTGAAAGAGTTGCCTGAACTGGGATGATAAGTAAAACAGTTGCAGGACTGGGTTGAAGACAAAAAGAGGAAAATATATTAATATTTAAGGGTGCACTATTCTCCATAAATATATTCAATAATTGTTAAATAAATAAAGACTTTAGTTAAGGGTCAATTCATGGTTACGAATCTTGCCCGTTTTGAATGGTTTGCCTTTTTATCGTGTCTGTTGTTCTTTTAGTTTGTTGTTGGAATTTAGTAAGCTTTACTGTTACTTCCATGAGAGAAATCTTGTGATTTTACAGCTTTTCTAATAAAATAAGTTAAATTGCTTTGGTGTAACGTTTATTGGCTTTTCGAATTTACTTATTGTTTCTTGCTTTACAAATACTTTTTTTATTATTTTATATTGAAATCAAACCAATTGATGCAAATTACTTCACAAACAAACATGTCAGGAAGCAGGCTCTTCTCGGGTAACAGCAGGCTACTTTTTATCCAGAGCTCGAGCTGGTGGAAAAAATGTCGGGGTCCTCGTTAGTGTTCTGAAGTCTGGTCTAAAATGTCTTGTGGCCAAAATATCGCTGGTGTAAGTACAAAAAATACAGGTCATGCCGCAGGTTAGCGATCTTGATGGCCATGTTAGTGACAATTAACACCTACAAGCGTGTTGAAAAACAAAAAAATAAATAAATAAAAAAAAACAAACAAACAAGCAAACAAATAATAATAATAATAATAATAAAAAAAAACAAAACAAAAAAGTAGTGGGGCTCCATAATCTTAGTGCCAAGGCACGTACATCATATATCTTTTACTCAAACGAGATTCTAATTTTTTTAGAAACAAACTGAATATGACAACGAATTTTTGCATTGTCGAGATAATGGTGCAATTATCCAATAGGTTACCACATAGCAGATGTTGACTTTCGTCCAATCACCATGCTGTGTTATTGACCAGAAAGAAATTTTTGACCTTCAGGCCAACAATTTCGTAACTGCTCAAAACTATCTTTATGTTGACTCGAAATAAAACAAAAGAAGCTTTTTACATGACTTCGCTGGAGCTTTGGTTACACATAACAACAATATCTATTGACCTTTACATTCCGGTCAACATAAAAATGTATTGACTTGGGAACTGACCAATCAGAACGCGCCATTTACCCAAGTCCTGTGACAAATTCAACTGATGTTTACAAATACAGTTACGACTGTGTCTTCAACTGCTTATCTGATGTCAGTGATGGTAAATCAGTTTCTGTTGACAGGGGACTTTCTATCTAGCAGTTTCCATCAAGTCTTATAATTATTGTCATGAATAAACAGGGGAACGCTAGCTTTGATACACACGCACACACACACACACATTCACACGCACACACACACACAAACACACACACACACACACCAGATATAAATATGTGGTGATTTTGTTGTGTTTACTTGATAATAACACCTGGTCAAGTACTGGGTCAAGAGTGGCGTCTGAATGCCCATGGTACTATATGTTAAAATAACGCAGAGCCTGAATTCCATAACTTGACATAAATGTGCCTTATCAATGCAAAATATTTCGATTAATCGAATAAAAATTGTGGAAATTTCAATATGACGCGATTTTCTAATTGAACTTCTTTCTGCTTTCAACTTCGTAAACAACTTTATATTCCGGTTCAAATTAACTCAAATTAGAGAACCAAATTAATAATACTTTGAATTTTGTCAAGGGATGATCCTTTGAGCAAACAGGGTTTACAAACGGAGGGTGAGGAGGGCAGTTAAATAATCGGGACATTAATAAAAAAATATATTTTTCTAAAATGCTGCTTGAGGGCAGCTAAGACAAATCGTTTCAAATACATTTCTAAAGAAGTAATAGCAGAAGTAGGGCATCCACTTCAAATTTAAAAGTGATCTGACAAAAAGCCGAGGAGAAAAAGGGTTTCGAAAAATTTAAAAAAAAAAGATCTTTATGGTTGCGCCATTGCATCGAGTTCTCGGGCATCAACAGAAAGTAAAAGCCTACCAGCTGACGACTTCTGGAGCATTCATGTGCTATAACGAAAGAATTCTAGTAAAAACTTGAGGAGTAGTTCTTTGAAGGGTTTTCTAACCCGAATCTCAGCTCAAAGCCCATCCGGAACAAAGCGCCCACCTAGAGTAAAGCCCCCTTCGTTTTGGTGGAGTGGGAACAAAGCGCCGCTGAACAGAAGCTCCAAGGGAGCAAAACGCCCCTTTTCGTTATTTATTTGGATTTTTAAAGTTTTTCATGCAGATAACACTCATTTTTTCACACTCACAGCAAAACAGATAACCGAGCGCAAGGTGTCGCGGCAACCAAATTCTTAATATATTTTAGTAATAACATTAAACGTATAATGTCCATTCTCACAATCATGCTCACTTTCACATACTGTCATACTCGGCAGCGCAAATATTAGTCAGTATGCTTCATTTGTTCTGTAATATTTAGAAAGTGGCTTGAACAGAACTCCTCTCAAAGGAATAATGGTCAGGAACAAAAGCAGCAGTTCGACCTGCAAGGCCGTAACAACTGTAGACCCTAAGTGCCAATTGCAATTGACATGCGGTACTCACTGCTTAGAATGAACTTTCGTTGGAAGAAAAAAGAGGTCAGGGGTCATTAATTCTCTTAGATGAAGGAAACAAAATGCTAAAGAAAATATATGTGCATTAAAACCTTTTAAATTTTAGTCCCTTTTAATTTCCTATTGGTTGACCATGACCGAGGAGGTCAAGGTCATCGACTTAACTCTTATATAACATTTTGCGGATTTCACGACATCTCATTATCCTCTGTCTCTGTTACAAACTTCATCGTCTCACGTCAATTAGCGTAGGAGGATTTTTCTGCTGAAAACCTCCGAGACACAAAAAAGAACACCCCCCCCCCCAAAAAAAAGAGAATAAACAGCCAGAATTCTTGGCAAAGCATACCCATTTGCAAACGGCATTAAACGTTGAGTGATGGAGTGAAATGAAAATGCCAAAGAATACTGGAAAACCGGGTTCTTTACTACATGTGAAAATTGAGTGACAGAATACTGGTGAGTTGATGATTCATTCAGTACGCAAATCAGAGCATTATTGCAAAACCCGACTTATCCGGACCCTTTATTAATCCGGAAAAAAATAGTCCAGATTGACCAGGTTTTACTTTATTTATGGAACGACTTAGTTTCGTAAAAAAAAAAAAACGTTGTTATTTTGTCTGAAAAGATATTATTTGAGCGTAGCGAGAAAAATTTTCAGGACTTGCTCATTTCTAAATCTTAAATTAATAAAAATTTCATCTAATTGTTTAACTAAGGAACCAACACATTTAAGAAACGATTCAACATGTCTTGAAAACGAATCCACAACAATACGACAATTTCGCCTGGCGGCAATTATACGCCTAGCCATACTACGCCTGTCGACGATTCGCCTGAATTGAAAAGTGAGACAATTCGCATGAATATCAGAATCACACAAAGACGTGGGAAGACCATTTACGTTTTGTTGAAAAAAGAGTGGCTTTTTTGGTATAATTTTTGGCTTTCCCCGTTCGCTTCCATTGACTTCCAATTCAAAATAGTTTATTTTTGTGTGAGGCATCCATATATTTGATTATAGAAAAAAAACTCTGGAGTAGCTCTTCTTTTATAAAGCCTCGTATTTAACTAAAACTTTCAACTTCTTTTGAGTCAGCTTTGACTGATTTGAACTGCCAGAACTTCCAGAAATTTAAACACGAGCATTTGAAAAATAGTCGAAATTCAAAGTTAAAAAAAATCAGGTCAGTCACTGCACTCAATAAATTCAGGTCAATCGTCTCGAAGCTATCACACTCACGTTGTTTTAATTATTTTCGTGTTAGATACAGATTCAACATGTCCCATTACCATCTTAAGCCTGCTGTGGCTATATAACAGAGTTTTAACATAATACATATTGCTCATTATGTTTAAATATAATGTAAATATCACTTGATGATCACACAGCACATGCGATTTCCTCATTTCAACGGTCATCGAGTTCTAAATTCGACCATCTGGACATTAGGTCGAACTTGAACAGCAAACAGGCCTGAGCAATCGTGATTTGTATTGCAGCGCGGATAAACGGAGCGTGAATTTATGCACATAGTCAGACGTGAGTAAGGGAAAAGGTAACTTAACTGGTTGTAAT
The DNA here is from genome assembly GCA_949752745.1 of Protula sp. h YS-2021. Lineage (NCBI taxonomy): Eukaryota > Metazoa > Annelida > Polychaeta > Sabellida > Serpulidae > Protula > Protula sp. h YS-2021. The sequence goes on from OX457025.1 coordinate 42,289,899, forward strand.
AAGTAGGTAAGTAACGTTTACTTCTGATGCTGTAGTATCTTGGTGAACGGAAATTGAAATATTGAACATTTGATCAGACAGTTGAGCCTGTCTTTTCATTCTGACATTTTCGTATTTATTTTTGAAGACCAAGACATAACGCAAAAAACACAACATTAAGTGAATATTTTGTGAACTTTAACTGTTGAAAAGCTTGAACTAATTGCGCTACTCGCCGCCTACTAAACAGCGTGGGGAAGCCCGCGGTACACTCTTATATACGACTGGGTTGGCCTGGTTTGTGCGCAGGAAAAACCAAAAAACCTTTTTCATTTTTCGAATTGACCAAAATTTGTTTAGCGATTTTTTTTTTGCGACCATTAATGAAGCTAGAAATTAAATCCATACGTAATATTTAAGGCCATCCACATCTCAAACAAAATAATAAGTTATTTCTCGACATGCTCGTCCCCTCAAACAGTTTTCTAGTCAAGCCTATAGTTTGTTCCCTCAATGCAGTGAATCCCTCGCACGATAGTAAAACATTCTCTCAAGATGCCGAGTTGTTTCGTTTTCAAGTCTTGGAGTGAAGTTCTTGCAAAACACAAGTTGTAACGACTGTTCCGATCCGTTTTATCCGCTGTACCGAAATGTCCGCTAACTGCAAACTGTTCCAAAATGTCCGCTAGCCCTGCTCCAAAATGTCCGCTCGTCCCGTATTGTCCGCTAACCCTGTTCCAAAATGTCTGCTCGTCCTGTATTGTCCGCTAACCCTGTTCCAAAATGCCCGCTCGTCCCGTATTGTCCGCTAACCCTGTTCCAAAATGTCCGCTCGTCCTGGTTTGTCCGCTAACCCCGTTCCGTTTTCGTACAGCGGATAAAACGGAACGGAACAACCGACTAATGTTACAGAGTTATGCCAAAGTACGATTTGCACTCACAACGTCAAAAGTCATTGAAACATATCGCAGGTTTTTTTTATCGAAATAATAGTTTGTTCCCTTAACAAAGCAAAACGTTCCCGGAATGGACTAATTCATTTCGTTAAAAAATTAGCCATTTCTTCATGACAATAGTCGTTCCTTCGCTGTTCCTAGTTCTCTTGATATGATGGGCCGTTTCGGTGTAGATATTGTTTATATATTTTGAAAAAATTGTTACAGATAAAGTAATAAATGCTGATAGAAAATATTTAGGACATATTTAAATACTGAGAGCAAAATAGAGTGACTAAAGTGCTAGTTATTCTACCAATAATACATATCACGATCTGACGTCACAAAATAGGAAAGTACAATGTGGGTCTAGGACATGTGCTACCCAGAAACCCCACCCGGACAAGTGCCACCTGGAAAAGTTCCCCTGGCGGACAACTGCCACCCGGAAAACTGCCACTCGGACACCTGCCAACCAGAAAAACATCACTTAAAATAAAAGGAAAAAGCTTTGTTAAAAGATTTAAAGTTTGATATTCCCTTTCAAGATTTAAGTAATTGGAGTTCTAGTGCTTCAAGAACGCGATCTCAAACATTCCACGTGGCATGGGAGAATTTTGGCGACACTCGGGGCCTCTGGAACGGCCAGTGTAGACGTCTTCAAAGTAGTCTATGACTGGTCCAAGGTCTTCGGGAGCCTTCTCCTGAAGGACTTCAAAAGCAGAGACCACTTCGTCGATGGGCACGAATGCCAGCGCTAATATCGTGCGGACATTGGTCGCGAACTCCTCATCAGCACTGTACTGGCAATGCACTTGAATTGTAATTGCACATCAGTGCCCTGAGCACGTCCATCACGAGAATATGCTAATTACACCATTTAATAGTAATTGCACATCAGTGACCTGAGCACATCCATCACGTCCAAAACGCCCTGGAATTTTTATACAAATATACTGCCATATTGCACAGCTATACCACCATAAAAATTCAACCTGCCTGAATTCAAAACAACTCAGTAAAGCCATAAAGATGTTGCCGACGTTGGGGGCCAGATTGAGTGCCAGGCTGAATTGAGTGCACGAATTTCGGACTGCACCTGGTGCATTTCGTATTGAGTCCCGGGCCAGAATGAGTCTCCTAATCCTTTGTATACAAAACTGTAAACGTCACATTTTATTTATCTGACAGCTCATACATTTAAATACATTTAATTGCAGTAAAACAGGATTTTTTTTTCTCACGTTTTTTTTCAAGAATGAAGAATCTCAAGCTGACTATGCCACAGTAACCGTGTTTTATGTTAAGCGCTGTTGAAAAATCGTTCCACCCAGCCGCAACAGCTACTTTTAAACTACTTTTGAACTAATTTCCCAGAGAACCCCCCGCCCTCCCCCGCTAAACACAATTCTTGATTTTTTTTACAATTAGCACAATTCACACACAAAGTTTTCTGTGATCACCACTACACATGTTGGATGGTAACGTTCTCGACAACTTGCACATATAACGCTTGCGCTTGCGATTTTGAACTACTTTTAAACTAATTTGCAGTTTCCCAGACCCCCTCCCCCCCCCCCCCCCCCCAGCTAAACAGTTTTAAAGTCAAACTTCCGATGTGATTTTTTTTTCATTTTGCTAGCACAATTCACACACAATAACTGTGTATATTTAACTATAATTGCAATTACCATTAATAATCCAGCCTAAGTAGCGTGAGTAGGAAATGCCACAGGATTCTATTAATACGCATGTGATTCCATTTAATTGCAATCAAACGAAGGGAGATTTTATATGCAATATAATTAATGATCTGAGATGAATGAGCGATTAACAATGTCTTGATAAGTTGTCTAAGTTACCCTTTTTCACAACCACACTCTTAAGTAAACATCCCTTGAGGAAACATTTCGCATTTTCACGCGAATGTTTCCCGGGCCCAATTGAGTGCGTCCCCTTTCCGAATGGGTTGCCTCATTATAAAGGAATGTATAGTAAATCGACTCAATTCAGCCTGGACTCAGTCTGTCCCGCAACACCGGCACTAGCTATATCTTTGAACGTTATTATCTTTCCCATTTAAAAAAAGACTGTGAATCCTATAAGGCCAATTGTCTGAAGCGACCTAAAAGAAGTGCTGAAAATTTACCTCGAAACACCAACGCCGTGAAGTGGCGCAGTTGAAACAATATATGTAAAATGTATGTGCATTGTCGCATTTTTTAGATTCCTAAAATGTGACTTCACAAATCCTTATGTATTCTTTATTAACAGACGCTACTTTGCAATAGCTGTACAAGAAACATTTATTGTTTTGTGAGAAAAAAGTATCAGGTTTTGATGTCACTTTTTTTTTCTTCTTCTTCTTAAAAATAACTATCCTCTAATATTTACTTTTTCTTTTATTATGTAATTTAGATGTCAAACCTTTACTTTGTTGTTTTAAGGGAGGAGTACCAATTTCAAAGTTACACAAAACCGACAACGTAATTGCATATCGGGTTTTTATTAACAGAACTGACTTTAAAACAAGAAATGGAAGACCGTAAAAATTCCAACGAAACCATTTACCGACGGCATTTAAACGCTCTGTTCGACAGGTCACATGAGTGCGGGAGAAGAATCCCTATGCGTGCTGCCAGACAGACAGCTCCACGAAAAATGCAATCGTCAAATGTGGAAGCACATCTTTGCATGATAATTATATCACGAAATGAATAACTTGAGAAGTTTTTCTTTTTTTTTTTTTTTGCATTTTTGCTTCTTTTACGTCACCTCACACATTGGCTTATTTCTCTTTATACTTAAAGCTGCACAGCACTTTCCGAGAATTATGTCTTCAGTTGCCCGACTTTGATTAAAAAAAGCTTCCCCCTTCTCTGAAGAAATATAAAATGAGAATAACCACATATGTGGGTTAACTGTCGTTTAATAAATGCCTCCTGTAACTCCCCTGGCCTCAAAGACAACACAGAGAACAAACAGGGCGGAATTCATCCATAAATATGTGGGTTTTATTATGTATGATTCATATATAAGTTTGCTCAGATCTTTCTTATTTATATTATCTTACAACTTGTTGAACAACCTTTTCACATAAACAAAGACAGAGAATACTTGGTTCGGTAGTTTGCATGAGGAATATATATCTACATCCCCCTGTGGGCTGGTGGAATCTTAAGAACAGACCCACCGCTGTCTAGAAAGGACGAATCTCCTACAATTTCTTTCTTTCTAGCTCCTCTTTTACTATTACTTAAGACTTATTTCTATTTCCCACATTTGTTCCTTCCGCAGGTGCATCCCAAAATAGCCTTCTTTGTAGCTCAACCTGAGTTTCAACACCAAACCATCAAAGATCTGTTGATCTTCCAAAGCGCGTCAGGCTCCACAACTGTAGAATTCTCAGCGATACATACTGCTAAAGGAACAACAAACAGTTTAATACATAAACAGTTTTAATAATAATATTTATTTTTTTCTGATCTTGTAATAATGACGTCACATCATGGTCACCAATGGATACGTAAAAATGTCTCATAGACACCACTTATACAGACACATCGATGTCAATTTGTGAGGTGAGCAACCAAAATCTGTATTATGGTTATACAATTTTAGTACCCGACTTTTCTTCGATAAATACTGCATGTGATGTATTCTTAAGAATAAGAACTGATATACCCTGCTATAATCGGTTAAGGCTTACAGTTGTTCACAGTAACTCGAAACACACAGCAGTAGGGGAAATGGGTATTCTGAATCAATCATCGTGACGTCATCGATCACGTGTTACCAAACCCCGCCCACTAATACCATCTGTCAATCATCGGGAAATGGGTGTTTTGGATCAATCAATCACCGTGACGTCATCAATCACGTCATTAAACCTCGCCAGTAATACCGTCTGTCAATCATCGAGAAATGGGTGTTTGACGACCATCAATAATCGTGACGTCATCAATCACGTGTCATCAAGCCCCGCAAACTGATGCCGCCTGTCAATCATCGGGTAATGGGTGTTTTGTATCAATCAATCATCTGGATGTCATCAATCACGCCTACTAATACCGTCTGTCAATCATATGGAAATAGGTGTTTTGGATCAATCAATCACCGTGACGTCATCATGACGTCATCAAGCCCCGCTCACTAATACCGTCTGTCAATCATCGGGAAATGGGTGTTTTGGATCAATCAATCATCGTGACGTGATGATGACGTTATCAATCAAGCGCCGCCCCTCAGTACTGGAAAGCAAGAGTTCTGGACCAGTCAGTCATCGTGACGTCATCAATCAAGCCCCGTCCCTCAGTAGGGGAAAACGAGAGTTCTGAATCAGTCAATCATCGTGACGTCATCAATCAAATCTGTCAATCTAACCTGTCAATCAAAACTGTCAATCAAACCTGTTAATCAAACCTGTCCCCCCCCTCGCGGCAACAAGCCCTTGCGAAGTTGTGTGTGAAGAGCGCGCCATTAAAAGATATGTTTGAATGGCCAGCCCATTCAAAGATGTGTTCGAAAGGCCAGTTCATTCAAGGATGTGTTCGAATGGTCAGTTTATTCAAAGATATGTTCGAATGGCCAGCTCATTCAAAGGCGTGTTCGAATGAGCAGCCAATTCATTCAATGCTTTGGAGATGTGGTAAAGTTATTTAAAGACATATTAGGACATAGTGTGTCAGACCCCCCCTTCCCCCCAGGAAATGTTATAAAATTTATTTTTTAGACATATTAGAAATGAGTGTGGCATCTCCCTACGAAACTGGGAACTTGGAAATTAAATCAAATTCACTTTACGCCTAATATGTGGACTATGATAAAGACTTAGAAATGAACTAACAATATCAAACAATGTTGATGTAAAAGTTATCTGACTGGATCAAAGTTAGTCAGTTTTCAAGACGTTTATAAACGAAGTGATAACATTCATGATACTTATGTGTATTTGAAATGTATTTTAAATATTTTTGTTTTTATTCTCAATAAATGTCAATGTTTATGTGTATATCATAATTGTATATAAGTGTAACAATTTGTGATATTCAATAAGAAAAAAATATATGATGCTTTTCAACTTTTATTTTTAAACAATACTTGATTATAATACATAATATATGATATATGACATATGGCTTTAAGGTTAATTAGTACCGCGCCAGGGACCTTAGCCTTTTGCGCCTTCATATGTTTAACATCAAAAGCATGACATATATTTAATAGTTTTATTGATACACTTTGAAGACAGCGCTTAAGTTAATAACAATATTACCAAGCTTAGTCAAATAAGTCTATTTTTCTTCATCTGTTTGACTCTGTTGCACCTCACTGTCTATATCACTTTCTTCGTCATCTTCCTGCTCCTTATCTAGAAGCTCTTCAAAGAATGCACTGTTTTTCCTTATAGACGCCTTGATTACTTGTAATGTATTATCAGCAAAGTAATTAAAGTCCTCTAAAATGGTTTGATAATGTTGGCTTTGTTCTAGACATTGTTTATATTTGAACAGTCTCACAAACAGTTGTTTTAGTCGACGCTTATAAACGGGTCGAAGGTCATCACTTGCTCTTTCACGCACATCTTCAAGTCCTTGTTCTTTATATTCTAAAACCTTTTCTTGAAATTTGTCATCATAGACATTATATACTTCTTTAACCACATCATGCCAAACAGAGTCTGTTTCTGACTCACTGTCAGAACTGCTGTCATCGGTATCCTCACCACACTGCTTCATATGCGTGGCTAAAGCTTCTTCGCTGTTGTATAACGCACCACATTCTATACAAGCATGTGCATTAATTTCAGCCATGTTAACTCTGACGTTTAATAGACGATTCATCTAAAGTTTCCGAGAAAGGCGTTTTATAGGGTTTTCCATCTCCCATTCTTCATTCACTTCTGAAGTGTGGACTTGCTTTAAATGCCCTTTAAGACTTTGTGTCCAGTCGTAAGTTTTCGCAAAAATGTTGCATTCGTATATTCTTTCTACTTTTCAAATGACAAAAAATCTTTGAATGTAAATATATGGAGCTAAGGTCCCTGCCGCGGTGTTAATTAACCCGTAAACATATCTTTCAATGGCGCGCTCTTCACACGCAACTTCGCAAGGGCTTGCTGCCGCGAGGGGGAGTTTGATTGACAGGTTTGATTGGCAGGTTAGATTGTCAGGTTTGATTGATTGCTCCAAAACACCCATTTAGCGATGATTGATGACGTGATTGATGACGTCACGATGATTGATTGATACAAAAACCCATTTCCCGATGATTGACAGACGGTATTAGTAGGCGGGGTTTGATGACGTGATTGATGATGCAACGATGTTTTATGGTCTTAGAACACCCATTTTCCGATGATTGACCGACGTATTAGTGTGCGGGCTTGATGACACGTGATTGATGACGTCACGATGATTGATGGTCGTAGAATACCAATTTAGCGATGACTGACACACGGTATTATTGTGCGAGGCTTGATGACGTCATGATGACGTCACGATAATTTATTGATCCAAAATACCCATTTCCATATGATTGACTGACGGTATTAGTGGGATTGGCTTGATGACACGTGATTGATAACGTCACGATGATTGATGGTCGTAGAACACCCATTTTCCGATGATTGACAGAGGGTATTAGTGGGCGGGATTTGATGACGTGATTGATGACGTCACGATGATTGATTGATCCAAAACACCCATTTCCATATGATTGACTGACGGTATTAGTGGGATGGGCTTGATGACACGTGATTGATAACGTCACGATGATTGATGGTTGTAGAACACCCATTTTCCGATGATTGACAGAGGGCATTAGTGGGCGGGGTTTGATGACGTGATTGATGACGTCACGATGATTGATTGATCCAAAACACCCATTTCCATATGATTGACTGACGGTATTAGTGGGCAGGGCTTGATGACATGTGATTGATGACGTCACGATGATTGATTGACGCAGAACAACCATTTTCCCCTGCTTACAGCGCATTCAGTAAGTGACCGTGTATACCCTTTTACTTTTCCACACACTCTGAATTTGCATATCTCCACTTTTATATGGTTTCTCTAAGGAATCTAATCTAAAACAAAATTGTCTCAAAGTGACTTTAACAGTTCCGGCCTAGATAACGGCCAGTCAGAATCGTTTGTATCCCAGTACCTAACCTCATTCTCGTTTTGCGTACCAACCACACGCGTTTGTTAAACAAGCACAAATTTTCTTGCTGTCGCTAGCTGAAATGTCTTTATCTCCACTTTTTAACCTTTATTCTTTCATAACATATTCATTTATTTGGGACTAAAGTGTGAGAGTAATTGACTCATCCTTCTTTAAGAATTTACCTTCGTGCGTTTACCTCTGGTGAATCTGAGTTTCCTTTCCCCGATAAGTGTTATTCTGATGTTCTCCACTTTTGCTGGGATGAAACGTGCTATCTGACGACCCGCTACGGAATACCAGTCATTTCAGATTGCTGATGTCTGATCTGATCTCAGGCTACTCGCAGTCACTGGATCATACAGTGACCTAGTGACCCAGCTTGGTGTATCCTAGCAGACCGCCTTTAACTCCAAAGCTGAACTGGGTTATGTGGCAGCGTCTGGACGCAGAAAAATCAGCTTTACAGACCAGTTCTGACGCTTTTGAACAATCCACATGGCTAGTACCAACGGTTCACGTACCAAGCTTTGGTCATCCTCGTTAGTGAATACTGCGCTGTATTTCAATGACCAAGCCTTGGTGTGTCTCGGACTAGCATTGCCACAGGCTAGGCACAACTCCAGAAGGAGATTCAGGAATTGCAAAAAGCTTTTCTCTTTAAGGAATACAAACCGGTTTTACGACTTCCGGAGCCACCTGTGGTAACAGCCTGTATAACCGTATTTCTACCCTCTGTCCAAGCCTAAGTCTCCAAGCCTACATGGAAGGCTATAGTACTTAGTGAGAGTGAACCCTGCGGATTACCCCCATCGGGCAAAGTCTCACTGACACAGTATGTGAAGGTGAGGAGCTCGTAACCCTGCAAACATCGCCGCTTTCCTGGATACAAAGAAACTGAGAGAGGGTTATTTACACCCCAGCTTGGGACATGGATACGCAAGCTGAACCAGGTCCTTCAGAGGTAGAGGAACGGAGCTCAGATGACGAAGGTTTTGATGCGTAGGGGGATGACTTTTCGAATGCCTTCTCACCTCCAGTGCAACTTCTTCTTCCCATCGCCTCCCCAGGCAAAGACAGAGGCTGTGGAAGGATCTGGCCTCAGCGGATGGTCGAACGATACGCACATCGTCACCTCCTGCTTACACCCCTACACAGGAAGAGTCCCTGTTTTCGTTTATTACTTCGATCGCTCCCGAAGATGTACCGTTCTGTAATGCGGTCCAGGCGATCGCTAGACTGGACTCAGTCGAATGTAGGTCTCCAGTGATAAGGAGAAAGGACCAAACAATCCTGATAATGGTGGATCCATAGACTTATTCTTTCATCGCACTGAACACAATAAGGAGTAACCAACGCACTAGCAGTACACTGTAGGAGTTTATATGCTGGTGAGGGTCGAGTACTTTCCCTCTTCCACTCATCGAGACGCTTGCCCGTATCGTTCTGCCGATGATCTTATTCCCTTGGACGCTCTGGAGCAACCGACCAAACGCACGGTGTGGATGCCGTCGGTTCGCAGTAACTCTTACGCTACGGTGGCATTGGCGACTAGAGACGTAGTTGAGTACCTTGCAACTTTTTCTCAGACGCAATGCCTTTTACAACATCGTTGGTCTAGTGTGAAGGCCTTCACGAGCTTCGACCCGCATCAGGGGAAACAAATGATTGTTTCCCCTGAAGGGATTGGAAGTCAATCTGGAGAGTAGGGCCTTGTCGCAAGACCAAGCCTCATGGCCAGGGCAACTCAGGTCGGCAGAAACCCAACAGACCACAGCAGTCACGCCAGGACAGATCCAGCTGCAGCAGTAGGCAGCGGGCTGGCGAGTTCTGGCCGTCGTTGTGAGAGATGAGTGCCCCAAACAGAGTTGCGCATTGGTTCAAGAAAGTTTAAGCACTTCCTTTCAAATGTGACACACACGGTCTCTTGCCACCCGTACCTCTCCACAACCAAATCCAGACAACCTTGCTGAGTCCCATGACGAGAAGCAACAAGTCCTGTGAGATATGGTAAAAGACTTGGTGAACAAGGGAGTTGCAGAGGGAACTGTGCAGTTTTTCTGGTTCCCAAGAAATCAGTTAGTTTGAGATTGGACATCAGGTTGATTGTCTACCCTGAATCAGTTTCTTCATGTGACTTCGTCTCAGACAGACACAGCTCAGATCATAAAACAGTCCCCGGGTAAGGGAAAGTGTCGCAAATCCAACTATCTGTCGGACAGGTAGTTTCATGTTTCCTCTCATCCAGCAGCGAAAAAGTACCTGTGTTTCCAGAAATACTGGGTTCTGACTCTCATTTTCCTCCTCTCCAAGGCGTGTTTCGTTTTCAAAGATAAGTAGAATTCTCAAGGAGTGGGTCCGTATGAGAGATTCGTTGGTTTTCCAGTACTTAGACGACTGTGTTCTAACACACATCCAGCGACAAACAGTACGACAGCAGACGGTGACTTTAGTCAGCAAATTATCAGAGCTGTCAGAGCTCAGTCAGAAACAAGTCATGGTGTTTTGCGGTCAGAAATAGAACCTAAGCCTAGCGTCAAGAGAAAAAAATTTGGCAACCAGTCAAAAGGACTCAGCTGAGGAAGTATATCGCTCTCGGTGGAATAAGTTTTCTTGTTGGTGCTCCAGTTCAGAGTTGCGTCAGTTCAAAATTGTTCCATGTTGAAAAGGGATTATTGGTAGTCTTCAAATTTTTTTTATTAAATACTATCTGAAGGATTATTCTCATTGTTAACTGTCGGACTTGTGTTCTTTAGGCCTTTGTGTTGCAGTTGAGTCAGTGGTCTCTAATTAATCCTTATCTTTTGTAGTGAGCCGATGACCAAGGATAAGTTAAGTCCAGGCAAAAAGTCACCTTCTTTCGCCACTCTGGGAACGCTATTACCAATGGCGCGAAGGGCCAGAACCAAAGTAGTCGTAAGGTGGAATCGTTGCTTTCAACAAAACTCTCTGCATGAACATGTGTGATCTCTCATTATCTCTCTGTCCCGCTCTCAGTTTGAAGTCTGGGGCACAGCGCTCTAGTTTTGGTTCCGCTATGAGTGCCTTATGTCATGGTCAATATTTCATTCAGTATCAGCTCGTTAGTTTTATGATCCGTTGGCTCGGTTCTTGGTTTAATTGTGAGCCTTGGTTTTTGGTTACTCGACGATTGCTGTGAGGTTGGGCTATCATTCAAGGTGTGGATAGAAGGGGATGGTTTTAGTAAGTGGTTACAGGGTGAGAGACGCTTGGTTATGGGTGTATTATATCTTGTTTTCATCGTCACAGACAGAAATGCCCATTTTTATTTTCTTGCTAATGACGAGAGTTTCTCTAAGTATTATTACTTACACTTTAATAAATCATAGATGACAAAAATAGAAAAGAAACATACGACATTGTTAACACAGAAAGATTTCACAATACCAGATCCAGGGGATTCTAATTTCCCGGTATTAATCTTTTGGTTCATGACAAAAAGACTGCATTTGTTTGCCTCAGGCCATGTGGCCTTATCAGGGCGCTGCTATGGAGAGAATTGTTAACCACCTCCATTATATTTTGAAATAGATAAGGCATAATAAATATATGAACTGGATATCATTGGTGTTTTATGTCTGCCTTCTCTTTTCATTCGCATTGATTTTAAAGATCCTGAGCTGAAGCGGAATGCTTTGAAAATTTTCTTGGTTTGACTGTCAACACAGGTTACCCCTGCTCTTGATACTTATCACATATAAAAGTGGAGATAAGCGAATTCAGAGCTTTTCGAAGTAAAACTGACGTTTTATTTTCGTAAGACACTCTGTTATAATTAAAAGCATAATTCGCCTTCTTCAGTTTTATCATTGTTTCTCGCCCTTCCACCCCACTTAACCCGGACATAGGTGGCACAATTGAAAAAAATCGATGATACTTGGTACTGGGGTACTCTGCCGGGATTTTTTGGGCAACTAATAGAAACTTTTGGTTTTATATTGCGTGATGCTTTAGAGTCACATGAGAAGCCCATGTAAAAGTAAAAACGCGAATTAGTTGCAAAAGAGGATTTAACGAAGGTAAAACATCAGTTAGTCTACTCCTTAAATTTGGAACGTAAGTTGTAACTCTACAAAATGACATAGCAACAAACAAGAACATAACAACAAAAGACGGCACAGTCGGTTTTCCGCTGTTCGTCACAAAATAATAACGTAATTTTATTTGTCAGTATACTGGGGGCTAGAGAATCCATAGCTTTTTCTTTGATTTTTTCTACTCCATTTTGTATCAAATTTGTAATGGAATGGCCGATTTATCTATTATTATTCTTTTATAGATTCCATGAACAAATTTGTGTTATATTATATCAACTGAGGCACCAGATATGGCATTACAATTATTTAGAATATCTCCCTGAAATATAAGATCTCACCTCAAATATAAAATCTTTAATAGAGAGGACAGGGGCGAGATCTATACCAACAGATATTATAGTAAGCATATACTCAGCTGGCATCAACGAAAAAGCAGGACTATAATTTTCACATCTTCAGAAGTAGAACAGCAATTATCATATTGAACATTAGCGATGTGTGAAAATTCCCCATTTGCACATATTTATATTACAGAAGTTACTTATGCTATTACTTATTTTAAACTGCAAAGATATTAATTTAGGTTCCTTTATGTCGGATAATACCCATAGTCTGACGTCAATGTTGCGTTTATTGCAATTACTAATTATAGTGCTATGATTTCAAATTCCAGATGAAAGTATTGAACTCTGTGTTGATTTTTTGTCATCAAAGGGAGTGAATCTTTTTGGAAACAAAAATATCAATAGTTATACCCTTAAAATTGAATTACAAATTGTATTCCTTAGATGGAGGTTACATTGAGAATTTATGTGCAAAACTGATTCATTGTGTAAATTGTTTTCAGACTGATTCCACCAATCTGTGTTATAGGCATGTTAAATTATTCGTTTCTTATCTTCATATTGACACTTTGATTCAAAGATTTATTTGGCTTATGGTCGAAGAATACCAAGTTGCTTGGAGTTGTAAAACTCAGAATGGAGAGGTTGATGTGAATCTAGTGAATAGTGTTTTAATTAAAATGTAAACTGGGGTATAGTTTTCATTTGAAAGATAAAATGATCTGGAAATTACTTCAGCTGAAAAGTACTTTTTGAGCACTTTCTTCTTTTTCCCCGTGTTTAATAATGATATCAGCACGTAAATAAGCAAGAAATTTGTCGCATCTCACGGTATAATTTTCACCAGTTAGAATAGAACTGATTGTTACCCAGCTCAAGACATTAGTAAATATTGTTGAATCGTAAGAATCTTTGAAGTCTAACGGCATGAAAAACCTTTGTTGAAACATCTGCATCTCTCCAGTTTTCACTTTTTTGTAACTTTTCATCCTTACTGTGAATGTGGCAGAATCGGGTGAGACTGCGTTTATAGGAGCTCTTGTTTTGACGCTGGTAATAATTTTGCAAAATCTTCTGAAACCTTAAAAGGCTGTGAACATGTGTGCACATATGTGTAGGTGTCATTTTTACAGAAATCTGTAAATACTGCAATTTTTTAAGCATTTCTGTAAATTTATGTTGATGTTTTTATAGGCAGTAAAACTGAGTGAAAGACATGGGAAGTTTCATTGGTCACGCTCTTCCTGGAACTTTCTTCATTATTTTTGGATTATGGTGGTGCGTTCAAATCTATCGCAGATTCTTCCAATCACTCAAAGTCGGGCATAGAACTGATGCCTTTATTAGCACAGTCACATGGCCGATACACACAAAGAAAGGTTTGGTGGATATCGAACTCCATATTGGATACATAGCGGCGATCCTGGGTATTTTCGTTGAAATGGTAGCAGCTACTATCAAGAACAATAAAGTTTCTACAGGAAATATTCAGCACGCAACAATGTATTTCTTTTTCGGTATGGCTTCGGTGGGTGCAATATTTTTTCGCAAAATAAATATCATCACCAATCCGGAATCAGTGACATATATCTGTTTATTCATGGCATATACGGCAGAAGGTCTGCTGTTCGAGTTTCACCTTTTCGGCCGTCCAGGGCTAGATGTCCAGCTGCACACCCTATTAGTGTATACCATATTTCCAACAAGTCTGGTAATTCTCTTTGAATTAAAGTATAGACATAACGTTTTTTTACCTTTGACTCGTGCTTTTCTAACGTTTCTGCAAGGAACGTGGTTTTGGCAGCTCGCTTTCACCCTGTTCCCCCCTTTCCGTGATCCGTGGGGGAAACACTATAACAAACTATCCAGCAATGAAAAAGGTAATGATCACGAAGACCATGAGCTGATGATGTTGGTCTCGTGTGTTTACATTTGGCATGCTGCCATAATTTTTATCGTGATGCTAATAACGGGAATAGTGATTGGAAAATACTATATAAAACATGGCTGTATAGAAGAAGTTGCTTTGCACCGATATGTAAAGCCGACAAATAACCTATAATTGAAAGTGAAATTTTTTAATTCTGCATGTATTTGCACAAATAGGAAAGGGTGGGCCTAAGAGAATTTACGAGAATATGAATAAGGATACTAAAATGACAAAAAACTGTATTTTATGGAATGATATTTAGCAATTCCATGGCCATTTATTCAGGAATTAAAAAGTAATTAAAGATATTTCCTAATATTTGGAGATATTTTAAATCAGCAGAAATATAGCAAAAATGACACTTCTCATCACTTATGATTATAGAATCGAAGTAAAATTACATCTAAGGAGCGTTGAAAGTGATGTGTCTCAATAAATTAGATCTATCAGTAAACGACCAAAAGATATCTGAAACAGAGAAATTTACAATGTTTCACTGAAGCCACATAAAATATACAAAATGTAGAAGCATATCAATAATGTGAAATCGACGAGTTTCAAGTTTTATTTCAGTGTTTTTAAAATGTCTCAACTAAATTGCTTCTTTAATAAATGTGTAAAGAAGAGATTGCAAATTTAGAAGACTACTTATTCCTTTGTATTTCTTTTTAAGTGTCCTAATTCTATTTAAATTTCAAAGTATTAAAAAAAAACAAAATGTGCGCTATAATATGTTTGAGCATGTTTGAGGTGTTTTCACTCTTTACAGTAAATTATGCAATACAATGTAGAAAGTAATGTTGTCCTTTGTAAAACTTTAATGCATCATAGATTGGCTATTCTTTGCTAATTGTATTATTAAGACATTGTAAAATAGTGTGCATGCGTAGGCTATTATAATTATTACACCCAGAATGAAGCTATTGCTTGTCACACATGTTTTTATCATTGTTAAATGATAGCTACAATAAATGGAAATATTTGAATAAAATTTGTCATGTTTTGTTGTTCATGCCTTATAGCATTAAAATTGACAGTTGGTCTGAATTTAAAGGGGAAAACAGTAAACGGCATCACAGCTGCCTTGTTATTTGCTTTTCGTTTTCAAACAGTCTCGACATTTCGCTAACATTGATTTTATCTGTGGATATTTTTTGTTGATTTTGCGCTTTCACTGTTTGATTTTAAAGCGATACTTTTATGCCTCTTTTCATTACCACCCATTTTTGGATTTAATATGATTCTTTCTCATTTCATTTCAAAGGGGGTGATTTTACACAATATTTTTTATACTCTTCGACATACTCTTCGACAGTTTACCTGGTGTACCTTCTATATGTAAGGCCATGACAGACAGACAACTTGTGCAATGCGACTTGAGCCGTTGGTTGAACTAGAGCAATTCCCATTTGAGCAGAAAGTAGACCGAGTCTTCCCCCTGATAGTGTGATAATTTGGTGCCGCTAAATTAGGACAATTCCTTAAGCAACATTTGCAATCTGAGTCGGCCTCAGACTGGTGGTCACTGATTTACACAGGGGAAATTGATGTGTGGTGGTAACACACCTGCTAAGAAAGTGAGAGGTATAATAATCCTGAGTTACAATAATGACTGATTTTGATACACATGTGTACATTGTAAACCCGTTTCAGCAGATTTATCTGAAATATCAAGCACTCACCTGAGACAATGCCATGAAGTACTCTTCCATTTCATTAAAACAATCCGTAATGACAGTGGGCATGGTTTGACTTCAACTGATTACATTGACCCAGTAATCAGTATAAACCTGGACACAACATCTGGCCCAACATACTTTGAAAGCCAAAAAATCATAACCATTTGCAGATCACAGCACAAACGTCAATGCTCTTTCAAGTTTCACCATTACCCTATTGAATTAAATAAGTCTTGACATGGCGTTAAAAAACCAACTTCCGACATTCGTTTTAAAATAACTAATAAATTAAAAAGAACTATACCGAATTTTCATGAGCGATCAGTGCTTTAAGTTTTGGCAATCTGAAGACTTCAGAACATAACAGACAAACGTTTTATGAAAGCTTAGCTAAAATCAGACGCAGGATCCAGTCAAGTAGCTGACAATTCTCAAACATTGCGAAAATTAGTTCAAATACTAACAATTTTAAAATAATTAACGATATTTTTAAATGGTAAACTATGTAATCAGTTATTACTTTATCATTTTGAAACTTAGCAGATGTGTTTCTTGTTTACATAGATTTTAAGTTGTGTTTTCGCCGAAATTCATTTAAATTGAAATTTTCGATATTTTGTCTCAAACAGTGAAAAATATTTAAATCACTTCCCTTTTTGCCGAATACGTAAGAGTGGTTTGAAGAGACTTGAATAAGTGCAATGGAGTAATCCGAATCTGAATTCGTACACATATGACCGAAAAACGTCGTCGTAGAGAGGCCAACTCCAACAGGAATTGAAAATCAAAGGAGGTCGCTATTGGGACTTTGAAATTGGGTTAAGTTAAAAAATAATCTGAACCTAAACACCGTTATAGGTCATTTATATATCAAACACCGTATGAACAAACAGAGTTGGAGTAACAACCTACAATTTATACAGATGGACTTCATCCAAACCTATAATACTCCTCCGGGGCCTAAAGCGTCTACTGCACTAATTAATTTGACCAATTTACCAATCTTTTTGGTACATACGACTCGTTCTACAACAAGAAGTAAGATGTTGAACTACTCATTACACATGGAAAGTTTTGCTTTCCTTGTGTTACCAAGTTCGTATTGGAAAGCGAAATTTCGCTCTGCATATCGTTTCCCCGCAACTAATCGAAACGTGAATAGCTAGAAAGTCGAAATTTTACATGAGCGTAGTGGGTATCCATTCTGGTGCTGGGTGAACTGTTGACGCGAGAGGTGCCTTTAGTGATGTATTTATGGATAGTAAGTTGACACCACACATTGGCGATGTCAGAGGATAGTAGTTGCAGCCATATCAGGCTCAGCATAGTGCGCTGCTGTATAACACATATGGCTAGCTGTACGAGAACAAAATGAATGCAGCCTGTGATTGATTAAAAATTGATTTGGCTGGTTTCTTAGTTTATTAAACCGTTTCCATCTTGAAATCCTGTTATAACTCTCCAAGTCAATGGTATTGTAGTTTTTTGCCGATTTTCACTCCCATCCACTGGATATGAACTGAATCTATATACCTGCAGAAAGGTTTTTCGAACTGGAAAAAACATCGAACTTGTTGACTTGCCAAAATTGACAAATCCTTTTTTCAGTTTTTCATTCTGGAAAATTATTTCAAATAAATCGTTTTTTAGAGGCGGTTTTCTAAATGTTTCTTCATCTTATTTCCTTTGCGTGGGAAATTTAAATTGTGGTTCAAGGTATGTTTGCTGTCTAGGATAATTGCCTAGACAATTGCTACCGGACAACTGCCCACTTAGGACAATTGCTACCGAGACTATTGATTACTTTTCAAATGATTTTTTTTATTTCCAGCATGTTTCTAATACGTTAAAAAATCTTTCTCAATTCATAAATTTTTATTGACAATAGCCACATCTTGAAAGATATATCGCGTGTCAACAACTTGCCACATGTAATATTTTACTAATCTACAGTTCAATGAGAGCTTTCATTCACATCCTTGTATGGTGCGAAATACCACGCAAATAATCCAAAATATGTCCGTTCTCATAGTCAGCAACAACTGTTGAAATCATGCGTTCATTTTCTCAAAAACATAAAACAATTCACTCTGCGAACAATTGCAATAAACAGTTTACTGATGTCACTCCACAAAACTTGATCGAACATTGCAATTCAGCACACATCATATCAAATAACTAATTGCAATTGATTAATTCAATATGGACCTGAACAGACACTTTATGTCTCTATAAAGAACCTAAAATGGGATTGTTTTTTAGCGCACATCATAGCAAACAGCTAATTGTAATTGATTAATACATCACCGACAAGAAAAGACTATTGATGTTACCACAAAGAACTCACAAGGGGATTGATCAATTCAATACTGACCTGAATTAGACAACTGATGTCAAGAAAAAATTATTTGAAAAGTGACAAGAAAAGAATATTGATGTTACCACAAAGAACTCAAGAGGGGACTAATTAATTCAACATTGACCTGAATTAGGTAATTGATGTCTCGAAAAAATTATTTGAAAAGTAGGCAATAGTCCCGTTAGGCAATTGTCCTAAGTAGGCAGTTGTCCAGTAAGCAATTGCCCGGAAGGCAGTTATCCAGGAGGTAATTGTCCTGTTCCCCTCTGACATAGATGCTTAAGAGGAAAAAATCTTTCTTCGAATTTTCTTTGACTTTTGTACATATCACATTTTGTACCCAGAAATGACTTGGATCTGCCATTGAATCTTACTGACGCTAGACAAGTCTCTTCCATATCTTTTCTCGTCCGTAACTACAAAACATGGGATATTCCTCAACTTTAAGTGATGAGGCTCCAATTCTTGAAAGACTTTTCTAACTGCCTTGTGCTCCCTCTCATGGATTATCTACTCATTTACTACCCAAATGTCACATTTCATCCTTATGTCTACAAGATGGAAGCTTTATTTTTTGCTGTTGTTGTAAAGAAATTCTCTCCTGATGATGTGATCGTAGAAGAATAAGAAATCCAATAAAGAGAAAGTTGAGAGAATTAATCAAGAAACATATCGCTGCAGTTGCCGGCCAATCTGCCCGTGATGTCAACTGCAGTTGAAGGTTGAAGCCGATACGGTTCCTTTTATCAGCAACAGTTTTTGCATGGGCTATTACGCCTTCCAGCAATTTGAACCGAAAGGATTAAATTAATTTGCACAGAAGAGTGTTAAACGCTAAGAAGTAGCAAACATATATTCGTTCCTTTGAGTGCTTGGGCAAATTTTGTGGCGTGGAGACACAAGTACAGGGTCTCTGGAGGGAAGAATTGTCGCGCAGTAAGTCTTCTTAATCAGTTTTTCACAACATAATTTGACTTTCAGAATTCCACCACTCCTTCCCCTTTTAACTCTAGTGAAAGCAGAAGGTGCTCCATCTCGATTGTATTTCCGTGGTCAGGAAACGCTGTGTTGCAAAAAATCAGCAGTTGAACTGTGGGTGTATTCCAGCGCTTCTGTAAGAGTAGATCATAGAGCGACAGAAACATCCAAGGCTTGTGAACACATTCTCGCACTTGTTTAAAAATACAAATGCGTTGTGGTGACCCATACAAGGGTGGGACCCACGACCTCAATAATCTGTGGTACCACAGACTGTGAAGAATGGTGTTTTCGGGTTCAGAGCACACTGATCTTTAACCAATACACCGGTATGTTGTTGCAAACATGCACCTTCTGTCAGGGTAAAGAAGTTCAGGTGTGGATACAAAGGACTGAAAAGATTTCCACATGATTATTATCAAGGTTGATCCATTCGTTTCGTAAGCCAAGACTGGGACAGTAGTGTGTAAAGTTTGTTACGACTTATCGTCTAAACAGTTTGAAGCTATTAAAATAATAGAATGAGATCACTTAAATTACACTAAAAGTAGGAAGATAAACTAAATGTGGTAGACAATGTCGTCGATCCGCACATCTGCTGTGGAGACACCGTCCACCACAGGCAGTACGCATATCCAGGCCAAGTCGGAGAGTGAGTCGATGAGAGAATAGGCATCAAGTGCGCATCGAAGAAAAAATCACCGAAAGATTAAAATAAGTCATATGCACATGGTTCACTCTTATCGTTGCACGAGCTTGCCAGCAGGAAAGTAACTAATGCCCTATTGGGGATATGGGGCTTAGATCATTATCGGCAAACTCTCAGTTTGGGCAGTCAAAGCATCAGGCAATGTTAACTATGGAGCCGCCATTATTTTCGTGACTATCTCTGCCTCCACAACGCTGCCAGTCTTCACTGGGAGAAAGAGGCTACGCGAAACAAGACATGCCAAACGATTCTGAAAACAACACTAGCATCGAACATCTCATGGCAATTGTATTTTAAAAATCGTCAGTCAAATATCCAGAATGTGGCAAACTAGTGCGCATGTATCAAAGGCAGCGACAAGCGAATCTTTTCGCTTTCCATGGCAGTGAAGCGAGAGATAGTGGTGGAGTCATCCTCAGTCCCAAGTTCACATAAAATCCCATTCCGGGATGGGTTGAAAGTAATCCAGAACCACCCATGCCCACGAGATGGGATTTCGGTTGCAATCAGAGGGGTAGCCTACTTTTTAGCCCTCAGCACAGCCTCTGAAGTCATGGACAAAGAACGAGTAAAAAAGGACGATTTCCAGGCTAGGGCCTCAAATTATGCACGGGTGCTGTACTTTGGTAAGGTCTTATGACAGCGAGATACGATTTGAAACACTGTCTTTTCCGCAATGAAAGCCAAACGATAAGGTCAGTGTCAGAGACCTACCTTATTTTGATACATCGGCAAGAATGGGTATATGCGTTCTGTCTGTTTTTGAATCAAACTTTAGTAAATACCGCGGAGAGTTCGACAGTTAACAGTGGTTCCTAAGCTGGTTAGGTGTTTTTGGAAAAATGCACAAAAGCATTAGAACGAAGACGAGATTGCCTGCCGAAAAACATTTTGTTTTTGAGCTTCTGCATGCGCTCTGCACGCCTGGAAACTAACTGTTCACTAATTTCTGAGTTAAACGGCCAACATATTATTTGAAGGAACTCTAAAACAGGCAGCTGCAAGAACTCTATATCCAAGGATCACCGCAGCTGAACAGACAGTAAATGGGAGGAAGCCATGGCGGAGGCTCCTACCCCTAGAGGATGCTGTCCAAATACCACGGCGCCACAGGAACCCAGATATCAGGCAGTTTTTTAACGGACCAAGCCAAAAGCGAAACAAGTGACAATCAGCCCAGCCCAGGGAATTTCCAAATGCCTGCGCTATTCAAAGCTCTGGTGCAACATTGCAAAGTATCAGGGGAAAAGTATCAGGCTAGAGTCCTTAAACTCTTTACCCGTAGGAGGTAGGCTCGGAAACTTTTGACGCAAAAGAAAAAGGATCAGACACCCATTAAACAATTACGGTGCTGTGGTATGGGCACCTGCTCGCCGTACACAGTACCCGTTCCGTTTGTGAAACAAGGTAAAAAATTCCGGTTATTTTATTGGCCAGACAACCAACCCAAGGGAAGAGTCTGAGAAGCAACTGGCACTACCAGATGCTGTTGAAGAAACAAGCGGTAGCTCAGATCAGGGCGGCTTCTTTAGTCGAATGCTTCTTCAGCCAAAGAGGACAGATCTCAAATCCCTCAACTGAATATTGAAAACACCATCACTCAAAATTGATAAGTGCCAGCAAATAAGGAAATCGTAAGGAGGGAATGCATACTTCAGCATTCATGTTCATCCGAGCAATCCCAAGTACAGTCGTCACACTCAGGTTTTGGACTCCACTTCGAAGTGCGATTGCTCCATGGGCATTGACTAGCCATGTTGTAAGACACACACATCAGTGTGTAAGAAATCGCGAAGCATGCCCTAGTTCTATTTCGAGACAACCTGGCCGGTCATAGAACTGTGCTTGATAGACAAATATACCAGTTTCAACTATATGCCCAAGTAAGGGAGTGCAAGCTCTTGGAAGCTAATGGCGGCAACCCAACGTGTTCGCAGACATGGCATGAAGAGAAGGACAAATGTTGCTGGATGAGTGCACAGTATCACACAAGATCTTTCTTTGGGTCAAAACAGTCGAGTGTGGAGCAACCAACGGAAGATCTGCTCGCGAGACGGCTAAACCCACGGAAGAAGAGGTTCATGTCACCGTGTCCGAAATCTGCAGTGATAGGAAGCAGTGCACTCCGCCGTCCCTGGCAGCCGAAGACACGTTATGCGTTCCTGCAAGAAGTGTTTTATACCACTTGCTGGAGCTCGAGGGAGCAAAAGTTCCGCATGGTGTTGGTGGCCTCAGGCAATCCAATGGCTTCAGACAACTTCAGAGGCCAACATTTAAATCACACAGTACAGCAGGAGGATCTTAGAATCGTTCTTGATTACTTCCAGAGCGGTATGTTCCAATGCATTGACAAAGTGCTATTACGGAAACTCAGTTTAAGTTTGTCTTTCTCCTTGCCCTAGCATCGAGAAAGAGAAATGGAAAATTACTTGTTTGAGAAGAGACACCACCGCGTTATTTTCAAGCCCAAGGTAGTTTTTCTAGGGAAACACAAATAATAGCGCATGGTGATAGCACGTTCTTAGAGATTCACCTCAGAGCACTGAGTAAAGTAGAGACAAGCGAAGGGGAAATCAGTGAGGACATCTTTTGTATCCATTGGCCACATTGTGCAAGTAAGTGGAAGCCGCAAAGGGGATCAAGTCCCCGCAACGAAAGCGGCTACTCAGTTAATTCATGCCTCACTTGACCAGAGTATATAGGCAAAGCCACGACAGCGCAAAGCTGTGATCGCCGCTTTGAAACATCAGTTTAAGTATGGTAAAGTGCTGGAGTAACTGCACGCCAACCCCATAAGTTACACTAAGCTGCTGCTCGCTCAAAGGTACGATGGAGGCGACTATGGACGAAATTCTCAGGAAAGGATATTGGCAATCGCCCAATAGTTTTATTAGGTTTTACCTAATAACTTTACCAGAGATTCAGTCACTAAGCTTTGAAAATAACCATTCATTGCTGTTGAATCAGTTGCTGCTGAATACATTTCCGGTTGCACGCGGCAGTAAAACACGGTCTCCCAGCTGCCATGAAGTATCATTATTAATTTACTCCCTGTGTAGTTTCATCCTCGATGAAAGCCAATCTAGTGTATCTTTTTACCTGGATATCTGCCTTGACTCCCCCCCCCAAAAAAGACAATACTATGTCCCAAGATATCTTGGCCTCTCGAGGTTAAATTATCCTGGGATATCTGGGCCCCTATGTTATAATTTCATGCAGAAGCTTGGTTTGTAACGTTTACTAGACCTCGAGAACTGCAGTTCAGCAACAGCTGCTGTTACGCCTTCGGATTGCAATCAGTCGATGTTTATCAACGGGACTGTGTTGCAGAGGAGGAGAGCAGAGACAGATAGTTTAAAATGTTTGGCTCGCGCTCTAGACGATCACATCATTACGGGAACAGTTCAAACTCTGAAGAGGAGCAACAAAAAATTGAAAATATAAGTATTCCATAACCTAAAAGCTTGATTTTGCCATTAAACCATAAAACAAGAAAACAATACATAAATGTTTACAGCCATGATTTATTCTATATCTTGAAAGTGCTAACACAAACAGATTTTATCTGGAAGGTGGTTATTACAAACAAGAAACGGAAGGAAGTTGTTATAGAAGATATTATTGTCCATCTTTTATCCGGGGCTTGAAGGTGGTCATTACAAAGGGGTTTCATTGTTTGCCCTTTTTCTGAACCTTAAATGTGGCAATAAAAGACGACTTTTCTCGTGTCTTATTATCCGGATCTGGAAAGTGATAGCCAAAAACGGGTATAACTGTAGTCGTTTTAGGTGATCACTTCAAACAAGTTCAATGGAAGGCACTTTAATAGTAATACTTCATTCTGAGAGAGTACGATATTGTTTTTTGCCTAAAGCCGTAGGACCGTACGGAGCGACCCCGAGATGCTCCCCTCTGGTAAAATATGCCCCCCTTTTATTTTCGTTTACAAATCAATGTGATGTATTAAAAACCAATTGGAAGTGAATATATATTTCTAAAATACATAATTTTATTCTACCTATCTGTTACTGGAAAACATAAAAATTTTCACTTATTTTCGTACACGAATAGTTACGGAACTGTCATTAGATTGCTAAAATACTGTACATGCTAAATTTACAGTTAGATCGGATAAACAGGTGCGAAATGATCATTCATGTTGCAGATGTATAGGTTTTTTCCTGATTTCTGCAGCTGTCCAAGTGGCTTCAGTTCGTTGTAGCAAGGACACCTGCAAGTGGCTTGTACGTAAGCCACTTGCAGGTGTCCTTGCCACATGACGGAAATATCAAGATTTTCGTGTGGAACATAGCTACTATTGCCATGATTTCCATTTCTGTCACCCAAACTCCAGGTTTTGCGACGTCGCTCTTAGGCGAAGTAGCTTTCGCTATTGTCGATACAATACATAACACAGATATAGCCAATTGCAATCAACAACCTTGTGATGGCTGGTGATCTCATCAATGAGATTAATACATTACTTCAAAGCTGTAATTAATATTTTATTGTAATCCATGACACACACACACATACCAAATTGCAATCAACTGTGATTTCGATCCAATCAATGGTATTTATTCATTTGCTCAAATTTTCTGATTGATATTTTCATATTTTGTTATTTTACGTACCCAATAAAAATATAAATTGGTCAGCTTTAAAGATAAAAGCGCATTTCCTTTAAAAACTTATTTTTCGAGGAGAGGCATATTTTACTAGAGGGGGCATATTTTACTAGTAAAAAGCGCCCCGGAGGCATTTATAACTAGTATAAAATGCCTGGGTAGGCACATCTTACTAGTAATAAATGTCCCCCGGGCATATTTTACGGGGGTATTTCTTACTAGGACACCGGGTAATGAAACCACTATGTACACACAACATCTCGAAACGTGTCTTTTTACATTAAGGGTTCGCATAATCTTTCACAACATTTACTTTTAACTGTCTGGAAAATAACAGTTTCTTTATGTTTATATTCTTTCAAAAGGGCTACATTAGACCCACAGTGTACACAGCCTAGTTTCAACACTTCAACAAAAAAGTTTCTTTTATGATGGTTTGGCATCTGTATTCAGACCACAGGTTTTTTGAATGAGCCAGCCTCTTTTAAATCGTTCGATCAATCATGTTACTACATTATACAGTCCGCAAATGCTTCGCGTCATGCCATTTGCGTTCTTCAAAGGCATAGAAATCATTGATCCATTGGTCGTTCTTGAACTATATTTATATACAGATGTAACGCAAAACGAGACCAACGATAAAGAAATGCAACTAGGGAGGCTGGTGGGGGGGAATGACTGTGCGTATTTTTATTTTTTCGGACACAAGAACCTATTCTCCCAGTATCAAAACCTACGACACAATATGGCACACTTAAATATACCTGATAAAGTCGGCATTAACAACTATAACTTTCCCATCATACATATATCTCCAAAATTCGTGTACAGATTTTTCGGACCTCATTAAACCCACATGACAATTATGCTTACCTCCCAACCCTCTATCCCACTTTTTGAGCGAGTCTGTTTGTAACCGCGCTTTATATCCCTGCTTAAATGACCAAATTGTGAATATCATCAGATTATACACAACTTTGGTGCGTTATTTTTTCAAAGTCATAAGAACAAAGCACACAGAGCGTAACAGTATATTTGCTGCGAATAAACAATTTCTCTCTTCCTCAGTAGTATATTTGAGCCTTTCTGCCACACAGCAGCATATTTCATCATCAGTTGCATCAAAAACTGACAATAAAAAAAATTTGGTCATGAAACAAATATCAACTAATGTTTCATGTTTGATTTGTGTGAGTTTGATCAATCATGCAAAGCTTTTAATGAGTAAATTTCGTTTTAATTGCATTTAACCTTATTCTTGAATCTGCATCCATTCCACATATTGACGAAATGCTATTCTCAGAACAGTTGTCCGCACCAGTTTGGGGTTTGGGCGACGGAGAATGAAATCCTTGCTACATCTAACATATAAGCTACCGATACATATGTGTTGGCACCATGCGGGGTCGGTTCTGCAGAAATGTAACTTATAAGTGGCTTACCGACCGCTCAACGATTGCGTGTAGGTCGTTTTGCCAATGGTCACTTTGCCAACGACCACTTACCAATTGTTAGTTTGCCAATTTCCATTTTGCCAACACATCTCGACCATTCTGCTAATTTCCATTTTGCCAACAAAAAATATATTTTTGTATACAAAAGTATTTTTTCTTTATAGAAAAATAAATAAAAGACAAAGTAATACATACAATAATTTATTGAACAATAACAGACTTCATATTGACGCCTAGTACCATTTTCTGACATCATAATACTTAATCTCCAACCTAATCTTTGCACCTAATTTTATTCCATGACAATTTATACTCAGGACTGCTGCTGTATCACGAACTATCTCACCGATCTACTGTCAAATTTAACTCAGCACTTGTACTTAAGACCCAATATCTTCCTAATCTACTGTCAATTTCCTCTCTTGACTGCTGCGCATTTTTTTCTGTAAACAGGAATTCTAACTTCATAATTCAACGCCCCAACCAAATGTAATGTCCAACACCCCTTAAAAAGTGTTCCAGTGCGTAGGCTACGGGTTCTTAGGTGTAGTTCTACGTACGTTCTGTGTATTCTTTTCTTCGATGGCTCTCCCATGGCTTCCTGTGCGATTTTTAAACTGCGGCGTCTTTACGGAGCGTCAAAAGAGCGGTAAAGAACGTTGGATGGCGATGACTAACTAGTTGCAGGAACGTTGCAGTTCCAACTTTCACAGAGGTTACCCATCCTGTCTTCGCTGTTGAGCATTTGATCGTAAACGTTCCACGTCTATGGAGCAAAGACTGGAGGAATGCGACCCAATCGAGACACATGGCGAAAGGAGCCGGTGACGTATGTGGCGTCAAAGTACGCGATGAGCTCTTGCAGTTCCTCTGGTGCGCCCTCTCGGAAGAATGCTAGGTCGTCGAGTGTGTCGGCTACCGGAACAAATGCCAAGCCATCCAGCATGCCGTATACTGTCGTACTTCTGGCAACTTCCGGTCTAGCGGTACCGACCCCAGCTCCTGAATCTTCCGCCACGTGCTCTGCGTAAGGTGAAAGAAGCACCCGTAGGTAACCTATCTGGTCACCAAAAACTTCGCGGACTGCATTCATCCCCGCAAGTCCCCGTGACGACTGTATCCGGATTTGGGTTGAAGCCCATGGCGGCACACTTGACGGCAATATCGCGAAGCATGGCCCTGTATATTTGCTGTGTTTTGCCGGGGAGAAATGTGTAGACACAGGACACAGCGATTTCGCCGTTGTTCCGTAGTTATATACAAATTCCACATTGCATCCCTAATCTTTGACCTCAGATATTGAATCGAGAGCGTACACCACTCTCGCGAATCCACGTCCATAAGTCGCGACCTCAGGTATTGAATCAAGGACGTATACGACTTGGGCATATTCGCGAATCAGCATCCCTAATCCTTGACCTCAGGTATTGAATCGAGGACAGACATCTTGAAAATACTCGTGAATCCATATCCCTAAGCCATAACTCAGAATTCATGAAATCTAAATTACACCCCTAATCCTTGATCTCAGGTATTAAATCGACTCAAAAACTATGTTCTATTACAGATTAAATACTACAAAATATTTATTTTGTTGGCAACATGAAACTGGCAAAATAGTAGGAACGTGTTGGCAAAATAGGAATTGGCAAAGTGGTCTTTGGTAAAGTGACCGTTATCAAACCAATATGTACAGCCAGGATCTGCCCTAAAACCCTTAAAAACTACGGTTTATGAAACATAGAACTTCACTCTGAAGACTTATGATGCTGAGATTTGATTTTGTTTGCTCTGTTTGTGCGGTATGGGTCGCATTTATTGTACAGGTTTCAGTGTAGTGAGAAATAAAATGCATAAACTATACATCATTTTTAGTTTTTTTATTAACAGGTGGTCAAGACATCGCAAGATACGGGTGCCAAGTAATTACATAGGAACCAAGATACCCCATGATTTCCATGGGAACAAGATATCCTATTACACTAGTCCTGTGTGATATTCAATCTATTAAAACTTATACCAGGTCCCCGAAATCAGACCACCACGAAGATCAGACCAATTTTCACCAGACCTTAAATATGTTCATTCATTTATATTATTAAGGAATCCTGCAAATCAAACTGGCCCGATAATAGAACAAAATGTCAATTTAAATTCCGCAGATAGGACCGGTGTGGTATACACAGTAGAGTCCATGCACACATGCGCCCTTTTGCTATATATCCTTTTATAACGAGAGAGAAGCTCTCAAACAGGGAGGACGCAACTGTGCATAGGGAAAATATGTAGGAAAATGCGAAATCCTTTAAAAAAACAGGAGCACACCATCATCACTGGTGGTTAATAAACCTTTATATTCAATGAGAATTAACAGGGGGTAGGTATGAGTAAAATTCCACCACTAGTTTTTTATATTTATTTTAAAGTTTTCTTTAGTTCTGTTTGCATAACTAACTGGACATCACTAAAGCTTTGATCTCTTTCAAGAGGAACATCTTATTGCATGATTTAATGGATTGATTAATGGATTCACAACCAGTAGATCTCAGGTATTCGCACAGGCTAGTAACGTTTTTAATACTGAGATTAAAAAGATCACACGGATTACTGATCTCAGTGAATTGCATGACAATTAGTTTTAAAATTTCTGAGTCCAAATTTAATTGCAATTTATGAACTGTCAGTCACAGGCGACTGTCTTTTTTGCTATCGCGTATGCAAGAGCTAAATGTTACAATATCGACGCGAAAAGAATTGCTTTTCACCAGGACAAGGAGAAGGATCACCTGTTAAAGTGTTTCAACAACAGGCCATTCTTCCATTTCCAGTACGACACTATCGGGAGCCTCCTGTTGGACCTTCTGTTACACAGAAAATCACCATTGTCTGTTTGTGTCGCCAGCCAGAGAGCTGCAACACGAGCAAGGAACGTTTCCACCGGACCTGTGTCACTGGCTCAACGGACAGATTTTTGTGTGAACTGTGCTTTCCATACGCAATTTACAAACGAAGAAATTTATTTCTTAAAAGCGTTTTATGAACTTCATTTCTTGAAGGCGTTTTCTACTTGTGAATGTGGGGGGGGGGGGGGGGAGGATGGGTAAAAAAAGATATCGGTAGGTCAGTGTGGTAGCAATGTGCTTCCCAATAATTTTTTGTTATAATGTTATTTCTGTTACACAGTCCTTAGAAATGTAGTACAATTTCATATAATGTGTTTATATAAAATAAAGAGCGTGATGTTTTCATTTGTTTGTATAAGAATTAACTTTTGTTAACCGTAAAGGTTTACTGAATGCAAACATCCCACAAACATGTAAGAAATGAGGCGCATTCTTAGAGGGGACTCAATCGCGCATACACAAGGTGCATGCACGATTGCGCGAGATCAGCTCTGTATGAGGCTCAATTGTGCATCCAACACCGGTTACAGAGCAAAGCACGCGTGTGCTGAACAAACAACAGTCGCTGATTCCCAGTTAGAGATGCTATAATTCATCGAAATTCGATGCTTGTGACCGGGGTGAGGATTAGGATATGTTGTGTACAAAAAAAAAGAACAGTGAAAAATAGATTGCTTTCGAGTCTGTTCTTTGTGAGAATATTTGTCTTTTATTTTAGCAGATTAGAATTAAACAGTGGTCGTATTCATATGCATGTTTATATTTACAATAAAGCTGATTGAAATAAAAAGAGAAATGAGTAAAAACTGTGTCTTATTTACTGAGTATCATATCGATACATAACTGTAGATAATTCTGCACTAGTGTACCATCACAGTTGCGCGAGTCTTTTGGCCACCCCTTTGTAAAAAAGAAGTTACAAAATAAATTAAAAACGGAATATGAGTAAGTTAGTTTTCCATATAAAACAGAGTCCTACTTTATATCACTAACTGGGGGAAGATGTACAGCAGGAAGGAGTAGATTGTTTCACCGGAAGGCAATCACCACCACCAGTTCCACGACGACGACGACCATTACCATCATCATGTTCATCAACGTGTTTATTATAACGCGCTGATTTAGCCATGCCACCAAGTGTACAATTATACGCTCTCCTAAACAAGTGAAATCAGCTAATGATGCTGTTATTTTTATGTGTTTCTGTAATAAATTCCAGCATTGTGAGTGTCAGTTCATAAGTATAGAGAAGATATGTTCATGGCCGGTATGGTTCGGGCATGTCCCTTATATAGCCTGGGGCTTCGCCTTTCAATGTCTTATACGTAATGAGTAATATTTCGTAGTCAATCCACTGCGGGACCGGTAATATGTGCAGAGAGATAGGAAACGCGCTTCTTAATAGCTTGCTGCAGGTTATTAGTTAAATTTGCTGGAGCATTAACCAATACGCTATTGCAGTAATCTAGCTTAGAGACATCTGATGCATGCAATAGTTTTTGCGACGTCATGACTAAGAAATTGTCTATTTTTCTTAGTTCAATTCAAGTAATAGAAACACGAATTCTGTAGTTGTTGAGTATGTATTTCCAATGACAAATTAGTAACCTTAATGTTGCGCATGACGAACTTTTGCGACATTTTCCTCGAGAGCTCAAGATAATTAAGATAATCCCGTCTCTGGACCCAGATACCTCGTCACTTTCCTCTGCATCAGGAGCCCAGACATGCTCCATAGGGTTTATGTGGTTATGTTTTTTTTTGTATAGTGAAGCGCGCAGCTTTCAGTTACTGAGCCATGGATTCAAAGGGTAATTGTGGGCAAACCAGCCAGAGCACCCTACTAACTCGCATTCAAAACGTGGCGACGAGGTTGGACAAGGGTGAATATGTTTGGATTCACCGAACTGAAGACGTTTTAACGAACACTTCAGTCCCATGTTTTTTATTTTAAGAGAGAATAAGATGAATTCACATTATTCTTGCTTTTTGAGTAGTTTAGGCTAATTTCGTTGGGGCTGTGTGTGTGTGTGTGTGTGTGGGGGGGGGGGGGGGGGGGATTTTGTAGGAATGTAGGAATTTTGTACAGTTCATTCTTCAGGATTATTCCTGTAAAAATACCGAACTTTTGCCAAGTTAATCTTCCCGGTTCTGCAACCGGTTTCACATTTGCTCCGGAGGAGTGATGCAGTCTGAATTCGATTTAAGTTCTTCCTTTCGGTTAAAAATGTCGCATGTAAGGATATGTAAACCTGAAAAACGGGGAAAGAACTGGAATCCTCCCTGATAATGTAAAAACTATGAAAATTACACCTGGGACCATAAAAACTGCGACAATGAAGACTTTAAATTTTAAACTTTTGCTAGACCTTTGTTAGAAGTAATGTCACACTTCCATTTACATCAATATTCTACGAAACACAACTTTTCGCATGCAATATATCAGTAAGTGTTCCGATGTCCGTATAACGTAGATTTTGGATTACGACGTCGAACCCACTTAACCGCAACATTAAATCTGTTTGCAATTTAGATGTAATTCGCCAAGACCATAGAGCAAGCCTATCAACGCCTGTGACACATTGTTGAACAGATGTTGGCCAAGAAACGTTGTTTGGAAGTTCCACAAAAACACAACACTTTCCGACGCCTAATCAACTTCATTGGTGGACTGTTGAATAAATGAACGGAAATGGGCGTGGTACATGTCTATGAAACTGAGCTATATATAGCGTCGAGAGATGGAAAATGTTTCGACTTCCATTGCAACTCATCGAAACGTTGAAGACATCGGATAATCTACCCAATACCCGCCGTTAAACGTTGTTTTGATCATCGTAATCAACCAAAACTCGACGTTGATCAGACTGGTCAAGTGCGACGTCTCTCTAACGTTAATGTAACATCACAATGTGTACTGAGATGAGTAAATTATTATAACACCATGAGCATTAATATGAGAGGTAGCGAAGCTCTAACGGTTACTTCTTCGCGTATCAAATGTGAAGGTTTATTCCTCTAGTCAATTGTTTTGGTGAGTAAGCGGAAACATGGGAATGACAAAAAATAATAAATAAGTAAATAAATAAGTAAAATAAGAAAAAAATATTAAAGGAAAGAAAAACAGAAGATAAGAAGTATAGGATTTCGAATTTCGAAATGAATCTAAAACCTCTTTTAAAAAATAAGATTAAAATATAAAAAAATAAATAAAAAATAAAGGATAAAACGGAGATAGATGATAAACCAAATATTATTAACTTACAGTTATTTAAATTGTGAATATAACTTAATGCCATTTTTGCATATAAAAACCAACTATTATATATTTTTGTACGTATTTTTGCCACAGACATATACAATTGGAGCTTTATATTTTTCTTAGTTTCTTTGTCACAATTTTTGATTGTTCGGAGCAAAAGTCATCAACACTACTCACAGTATTCTGTGTCGCGTGCATCATAGCAAGTAAACTGAAGGGTATTAACTGGTTTGATGTCATTGCCACTGCAATGCGCTTACTACAAACAGTGTATTAACTGCAATTCCTTGTGATCTGAAATTTTCAAATGTCGATAAAGTTAATGCACTAGAAGCGCCAAAATAACAAAAATTGATAAAATGGCGTCATAATGCCACAATGACGTCACAGCCGAAAAAATGCGGACATGATCTTGTGCAAAAGGGGCTCTGTTTTCTTAAATTGGGAAAACATTGTGAATTGCCCATCTAAAATAATAGCCCCCAAACCACACACATCTATGTGGGTTATACATTTTCAAAATTTTGTTGCAGGCGGACCGACGTTAACAGTGACGACGTGTATACAGTGTTCACTACGAAAAACCTTTTTTGCGCGTTTTTTTTTTTTTTTTTTTTTGTTGTTGTTGTTGGTGAAATAAGACACATAGTACACAAGTGTTGGCACGGCTCCCTACCCTCATCGTGGTGCCACCCCCTTCCCAAGCCTTTATGAATTTTGATGAGAAGCTTAACGCAATGCCTGGTAACACAATAACTCTTACCGATTTTTATGCTGCCATTTTTAGGCACAAAAATAACAATAGCAGTAAAACAAAACTGCTTGTTTTCCCTTATGCGATTAGGAAGCGACTAGAAGTTGTCAGTTTGTTATATCGATTTAATCATAACACTAGAACCTCGCTAGCGAAATGTTAAACACTTGACAAAAATTAAATGCAAAAATACTTCCTTCAATGGGTTATTTCTTGAATAATATATTGCAAACAACACAGCTTGAATACGTCTTATAAGCCGAGTAGTGTTTGGTTGTTGTTGACTTGAAGTTTGATTGACTGATCAGGCATACGCCTTGTTATCTATTTACGCAGTGGGAGCTCGCACAAAGCTCACTGAGCAAATGTGTATTCTGTGCTGTTGTTAAATGCTACGCATTTACTTGAAAAAAATACACTCTTTTCACATGGCGTTTTAACAAAGAAAACGAAATCAAGGACGAAAATAAAAAGTGACATGCACATGTTCCGATCAAGCTCTTCATAAGTCCCAAGTTTCAAGGCCATAGGGCCAATAGTGTCAGAGAAGAAGAGAACACAGAAAATCGGAAAAGGTGTCAAGAAGAAAAACTAGGAGCTCATTCCGCTAGCGAAATGTTAAACACTTGACAAAAATAAAACGCAAAAATACTTCCTTCAGAGGGTTTTTTCTTGAATAATATATTGCAAACAACACAGCTTGAATACGTCTTATAAGTCGAGCAGTGTTTGGGTTTTGTTGGCTAAAGGTTTTATTAACTGAGCAGGCATATGCCGTGTTATCTATTACGCAGTGAGAGCTCGCACAAAGCTCAGCAACTGTGTTCTGTGATGTACTTTAAATGCACTGCATTTACTTGCAAAAATACACTCTTTTCACATTGCGTTTTAACAAAGAAAACGAAATCGAAGAAGAAAATAAAAAGTGGCATGCACACGTTCAGATCAAGCTCTTCATAAGTCCCAAGTTTCATGGTCCTAGGGCTCATAGTGTCAGAGAACAAGAAGACACAGAAAATCGGAAAAGGTGTCAAGAAGAAAAACTAGAAGCTCATTCCGCTAGCGAAATGTTAAACACTTGACAAAAATTAAAACGCAAAAATACTTCCTTCAGTGGGTTATTTCTTGAATAATATATTGCAAACAACACAGCTTGAATACGTCTTATAAGCCGAGTAGTGTTTGGTTGTTGTTGACTTGAAGTTTTATTGACTGATCAGGCATACGCCTTGTTATCTATTTACGCAGTGGGAGCTCGCACAAAGCTCACTGAGCAAATGTGTATTCTGTGCTGTTGTTAAATGCTACGTATTTACTTGCAAAAAATACACTCTTTTCACATGGCGTTTTAACAAAGAAAACGAAATCAAGGACGAAAATAAAAAGTGACATGCACATGTTCAGATCAAGCTCTTCATAAGTCATACGTTTCATGGTCGTAGGGCCCACAGTGTCAGAGAAGAAGACACAAAAAATCGGAAAAACTGTCAAGAAGAAAAAAAAGGACGAATTTTGCTCGCACAAATTCATATAACCCTTGCAAGCCAAAGGCTTGTCAAGTGTTAAAAAGGGACGAACGGCTGCTCGCACAAATTCATATAACTCTTGCAAGCCAAAGGCTTGTCAAGTGTTAATGAAGGTAAACGAAATGCACCACTTATTAAATTGCTCAATACACAAGTGCAGCGGCTAGCAGACCAATAACAACTTTTGTGCTCAAGTCCTTTGCGTGTTATATATCAAGCCGCCCAAGGTAAAGCAGTTGTGCCGAGTAATTAAACGGTATTGAGAGTATAACCATTATAGGTGGACTGCGTTTTGAACAGAAACATAAGCGTTCTCTTTAATGTCTCGGGCTGTGTGGTACTATGGGTTGCGGGGGAACCGGCTGTCTCATCCCGGGCTATTTCAACCCTGGCTGTCTCACCCGGCTGTTTTACCTCCGGCTAACTCACACCAAAGTATCTTTATTCTATATTTCTGTTATATTTCTAGTTTTATTTTTTTATTTTATTTTTGTAATATTTTTATTTCACTGAAATTTTGATGTCTTTGATGTCTGTTGTTCTTCTTACAATAATTGCAATTTGTTTTATTAGGGTCTTTAAAAAATAATTGCAGTTGAGGGAAGGGAAGGGAGGGATTAGCTTTAGCACAATTATAATAATTACAATTAAGCTGATTGCATTTCATCTATTTGGTTTTCCAGCTTGGCTTTACACTGGCAAACTCGCTGCACTCTCTTCTCGCACTAATACGACACAGCACCATTTGCCACAGTCTTTTGCTTTACGTACAGCTGGGGGTGAGACAGCCTAGACTCGGGTTGCAGGTTGGGTTGTGTAGGGAAAAATATTAGGTCCATTTATCTTAACTTGATTGTAAGCAAATTTTCTGTATCAAATGAAGTTAAAATCTATGGGATGCAATTCTCACACTTATTAGGTAATTATTGATATCAAGAATTAATTTTTGATCTATAATTATGTTTTTAATATATCTAAATCTATTCTTGATTTTAAAAATTAATTCTTAATATCAAGAAATATTTAGATATATCAAAAATATTTATTGATATCAGAAATCATTTATTGATATCTAAAATTGATTTTTGGAGATCCAAAGTTCAATTCTTGGAAGTACAAATGAAATTTGAAAGCAAAATCTCAGTTTTGAGCTCAATAATTTGTTTTTTTTATTGATATCAAGAAATTATTTTAGATAACATTACTTCAGAATGAAACTTTTTATTTTATATTTTGAAATCTACAAATAATTTTTGATCTCAAAAAATAATTTTTTATATCAAAATATCTGTCTATTTTTTATGTTTAAAAGTCAGAGGCAAACATTTGCGAATGAAGTAACGACTGGTCTCTGTATACAGAAACTTTATGTTAGTTTGTTACTGCCCAAAAAAGAAGCATTGCGTGAGCTCAAAAACTGTGTTGTTATTATTAACAATATTGTTATTATCTCCAACATTTAATTGATTCGTTAAATTTTATATAAATGTGTGCCTCCCTTAAGATTTTTAAGATTGCAAAATTGAGTTTTTGATCTCAAAAATGAATTTTTGCCGTATTCAATTCAATCATTGGTAGCAAAATATAAATTAATAAATTCTACATTGATTTATTGATATCAATTATATTTTGATATAAAAAAAATCAGCATTAAATGTCAAAATGGCATTCCATACAAATCCCCAGGATCGAGGCCATTTGGCATCTTTTGTGTTACCATGCCAACTGTAAGTGTGCCAAGTATCATTTTACAGGAAACCAACGGAAAGTGGGGTGAAGAAAAGGCAAAAAGGAAAAAAAGGAAAAAAAATAGAAACTTCCAGAATTCCTAGTAAAACAATAACTCTTTATGCCTCGGTCCCAAGCATAAAAAAAGAAAAGAAAAAGGGGAAAAAAAAAAGAAGAGAAACTGCCAGAATTTCCGGCAACGCAATAATTCCTTTGGACTCCTTCCCATGTGTTAAAATAGAACAATTTATACGGTTTCTAGTTAATTATTGTGTTAGACACTGCTCAACATGCCTTGTTGCCATCCATAGCCTGCTTTTTCGCGAAGAAGAGCATTGAACATAATATAGTCAATATTAGTTATTGATCACATATCACATGCGATTTGTTCATTATCAACAGTCCTCGAGTCCTAAGTTCAACCATCTCAACACGTACTGGGCCTTGCCTTACCTGAATAGTAAACAGACCTGTCCAATCGTCATTCGTGTTGCAATACGGACAAAACGGGCTGTGGATTTATGCACGTAAACATGCATCAAGGGCAAATTTGTCTTTAACTCACTGGGAGGACAGAAGGTAAGCAATCTTTCTTTTTGTTGTTAAGGCATTTTTATAAAGAAAATATACCTATGTTTTTGGCAATTTTGAGCTGATATGGGAGTGTGTCTTTAAAGCCTACAAAATAACCTTCTCATATTTATTTTGGAGATTACATAGGGTTATTTCACACGGAACACTCGTGATATAACGTTTAACATCGCCCAGCTCTTGCCGTTATTTGTTTTAACCAGGAAGTGTATGCCATTTTAATCGAATCGTACTGCAGGATAAGGGCCACTGGAGATGTACAGTGGGAGTGGCCTTATGCTTTCTTAACACAACACCAAATACTTGATTCTAAAGATCGTGGTTGGGATTTACATTAAGATTAAAGTGGCCAAAAACAAATAAAGAGAGAGAGAGAGAGAGAGAGAGAGAGAGAGAGAGAGAGAGAGAGAGAGAGAGAGAGAGAGAGAGAAAGAAAAAAAAACACTATTCATGTGGTCTCGTCTCCTGGATACACCAGATCCTTCCCTTGTCTCCCTCTGGGTCATTCCGGTATTAATTTATAAAGAGAATGGCTAGTAAGTCCCGGGAAAAGAGTCATCTCATGGGATGATTTGGCCTTAGTCAATCCCTCACTGGATCTGTCGATATGCTTCCCCAAAGACAATCTCTTGCCTCAAGATATTAAGATACCCTTCCGATTTGCTTAGTCAATTTACCAACATAATTGTTACCTCAGTATAAAAAAAGGTCACCTGAGTGCATTAATTGTTTCGGAAATACAATGCCGGGTAAAATTTAAAATATAAAATTTTTAAAAGAAAGATCCCCGGCCTGGTAGCCGAGTCATTTTGTAAAAAAAAAAAAATGGATGGGGAACACGACTTTTCCTTGTCTCCAAGAAATAACCATTATCTTTAGATGGCGGTTTATTTGTTATTGCATGAGAACGAAGAAAATTTCGAATTACGAGGGAACTATTTGAGAGCTTTGGAGGAGTGACGAAGTGTATGCAAGGAGTTATTTGGTCCGTTTGCATTTCGTCCTTTCAATATTTCATTTCAAATGCAAAATTGAAATTGAAAAATCGACTCGATTTTCCATGTTCAATTAAAACGAAAATTAAAAAGCAAGAAACACAGGAATTTCAAATTTCATGCTTGGTCCAAAATGAAAAATTGGTAGGGCTGCAGTCACCAGATATACTTGAAAACCCCAGTCATATATATTGTGAACTGTATTTAAATGTTGCACAGCTCTAATTCATATGAGATGCAACATCAGTATTCCTAACAGTGCAATATTTTACTCACCGACAAAAGCTAACCAATAATTGACATCGCAATATATCTCCTTCCTCAAATATGTGGTGTGTTCTGTATCTTTGCCTTTAGGCTGAAGAGCAAATCTTACGGGGATACGCATCTCCCTCTTTTCGGGGATGCTCACCTCCACACTTGCTGTTAAGTTTTTTTCACATTATAAATACCATTTTGGATTTCCTTAACTCGCTAAAAAAATTAAAGAACACGCAAAAAACGATCCGTCTATTTGTTACAAGATTGTTACGATATAACTTCACATTAATGTTTATGACGTCTTTATCACTTGTTTATCACCGTAAACATTTTTACACTTCATCAATGCCAAATTTTCCAAAATTATGGAAATCTACATGGCAAAAATCTGGGTATGGCAAAAATAGCGTTCATGCCGCCGGTCATGTGACCACCCGCGCAATGGAAAACCGACCATTTGACAATTAGGCTCCGTCCATCAACTTCACAACGTCTGCCTACTGACTTATTAATACGTCTGGAGAGTGACATATGGACGTCGCGAAAATATTCCCTTAGTGTCATCCGGTAACAGAGTATATGCATGAGGTTAATGTTAATGCATATATGTCAAAAGTGGGCGGTAAAAAAACTGGCGTGATTCTGAATATCCCATACTTTATGTCCTGATTTTTTAGTCAATTTTCAAAGCAACCAGTCATTACCAGTACCAGGCTTAAATTTCCTGTGAGCGCTAACTGGATTATTGTTTCTTTTTGTTGTGACCAGGACGTTTTTGCGACGCCTTTTTTTTCGACGTCTACATAAATCTTGATTTTCCGAAACAATATTCAACATTGCGACAGAGACGTTAATTGAGCATCGGAAAAATCAACGTCACGTGTAAACCTCGTTTTATCAAAATATATTAAATGGACGTAAAATACATTGAGTGGGCATTGATCAATGATCGCAAGTGCGATCCGAAGCTAATGACAATCAGATTTAATGTTGCGAAAGTAGAGGTTTTTGGCGACAAAACAAACGTTTATACATTGTTGCTTATCCAGCGTCTATTGAACGTCGTGTCAAAAACGTTGATATATTGTCGCAACTAATAAAAAACCAAATTAAAACCAGGTTCAATATTGCGATTTATCCTAGTCCTGACGCAAACGGGAAATCGACGTTTTCTCGGTGTCAGAATATTTACTGGGATATAACATGTCAAAAGTTGTGTTGCGTTTAGTTTTGGTGCAACTGACAACTAGGCATAACCGTTGACAAAGATATTTTTTTTAACAAAATTCTACTCTGTAGCGAAAACGGTCTGATTTCAATCTGATTCTAATTACACTCGGAAAATTTCATTTTCCAAGTGTAATTAAGTTGGTATAGGAAAGCGATTTTTCTCCTTCTTCCTCTACAAATGGTTTCCGCAGATCTCGTCAAAAACGTGAAAAGCTACAAATTCAAAATTTTACACGAGTGTCGGGGGATATCCATTCTGGCGTTGGGAGAATTTTTGAACAAAAATGCCTTGGGTGCTCCGTCTTATCGTTAACAATTTTACACCGCATATCAACAAAGCAGAGAGTAGCTTTAGCTAGCGGAACAGTCAACGGTGTGTGCTTACACAAGTAGCCAATGCCCGTTTTGTGTGGCGTGTTGCACGAGGCAAGGAAACTGAGGGCTATAGGTAGCAAGGCAGAAATAAACACTTTATTACATTTGTCAGCGACTCTTTTTGGTTTGATTCGAAATGTTTTGATTGTATTCGCCTGCAGATTTTCTTTCGGATAAAGGAAATAAATGAACTTTTTAAATTGACAAACTTAAGTGATCTTTCAAGTTACTTTCATTTTTTTTCAAATAAATCGATTTTAAATGCAGCAGTGTTTCCGATTTTATTTTTTTTTTGGAGAAGGGGGGGCGGGTCTATATTCTTTACTTCACTTTGAAGCCCCCCCCCCTCCCTAGTTTAGTTTATTGCGCTGACTTTTCATTTGCATTAATCCGTTAAAGGCTTTGATTTGCATAAATGCTAACAGTATGGAAAGTTTTATACGTTTCCTATTGCCGTTCTTGTTGTGAATGTGCTTTCACAAATTCACCGAATAAATCAACTTAACACATAATTTTTTTAATCGAAAGTCGATAATAAAAAATGTGTTTATGGAGAAATTATGAGACGTACTGAGTTATCAATATCATTTATTATCGCCCAGCAGACAGCTAATCGATGCTCCGCTGTGGTGAAATTTATCTTCATAGTAAAAGCCACGTAGAAAATACGACGTTGTTAAACGCGATTTCCCAGCGATGTTGGTAACAAAAACATTAATAATACTACCATTACTACCAATAATAATACTAACACTAACAAAATATTAAGAGTACTACTGCCACTTCCATTATCACCAGAGATAATAATATTAAGAATAATAATAATAATAATAATAATAATGAACAAAGCCTATGTGATTAATATGAAATTGCGGTGAATGATCTAAACCTCTAAACAGCTGTAAATATGCCAATTTATTTATCCTATGCGCGCATTGAGTGTGTTTGTTTTTATTTCGCGCAGGAGAGGACAATTCAAGTGAGAGTCATGGGCAGTTTCTTTGGCCACGCTCTTCCTGGAACTTTCTTCATTATTTTCGCATTCTGGTGGTGCGTGCAAATCTATCGCAGATTCTACCAATCACTCAAAGCTGGGCGTAGAGGCGATGCTTTCGTTAGTACGGTCACGTGGCCTATACGCACGCGCAAAGGTTGGGTGGATATCGAAGCCTACACTGTATTCATAGCGGCAGTCCTGGGTATATTGGTTGAAATGGTAGCAGCCCCTATCAAGAACAACAAACTTTTCACAGGAAATATTCAGCACGCAACAATGTATTTCTTTTTCGGCATGACTTCATTGTGTGCAATAGTCCTACGCAAGATAAAAATCATCACCAATCCGGATTCTCTGACATATGTCTGTTTATTCATGGCATATACGGCAGAAGGTCTGCTGTTCAAGTTTCACCTTTTCGGCCGTCCAGGGTTAGATGTCCAGCTGCACACGCTATTAGTGTATACCATATTTGCGACAAGCTTAGTGACTCTGTTTGAATTAAAGTACAGAAATAACGTTCTTCTGCCTTTGACTCGTGCGTTTTTAACGTTTCTGCAAGGAACGTGGTTTTGGCAGGCTGCTTTCATTCTATACCCACCTTTCTCCGATCCGTGGGGTAATCACCATCACAGCAAGTCGAGCGATGAGAACGGCCCTGATCACGAGGAGCATAACCTTATGATGCTGGTCACGTGCGTTTATACATGGCATGCCGCTGTTATCTTTATTGTGATGTTGATAACGGGTACAATAATTGGGAAATATTATCAAAACCATGGCTGCATTGAAGAAGTTGCTCTGCAGAGACACGAGAACCCCACAAGTAATGGCTATAGCGTCCTAAATACAGAAGCAGACAGCACACAATGAAATAGATTGGCAAATCTCAAAGCACCAACAGTGGTAATTTTAGAACGTCGTGATGAACTAGAGTTCAAAACTCTTTATTTGTGAATGTAAAAAAAGATGGTGAAAATATGGTTATTTATTATGTTGTTTACTAGGCTTAATCTACTAATGGTTGATTTATCATCATCATCATCATCATCATCATCATCATCATCATCATCATCATCATCATCATCATCATCATCATCATCATCATCATCATCATCATCATCACAACCAAGACCACCACCATCATCATCATCATCATCATCATCATCATCATCATCATCATCATCATCATCATCATCATCATCATCATCATCATCACCATCATCATCATCATCATCATCATCATCATCATCATCATCATCATCACCATCATCATCATCATCATCATCATCATCATCATCATCATCATCATCATCATCATCATAGTCAATATCATCATCACCACTATCGTCATCATCATAATCATCATAATCGCCACTATCATCATCATTATTATCATCATCATCATCATCATCATCATCACCAAGACCACCACCACCACCACCACCACCATCATCATCATCATCATCATCATCATCATCATCATCATCATCATCATCATCATCATATCATCATCATCATCACCATCATCACCATCATCATCGTCAATATCATCATCACCACTATCGTCATCATCATAATCAT
Organism: Protula sp. h YS-2021; assembly: GCA_949752745.1. Taxonomy (NCBI): domain Eukaryota; kingdom Metazoa; phylum Annelida; class Polychaeta; order Sabellida; family Serpulidae; genus Protula; species Protula sp. h YS-2021. Next base: position 42,332,325 of record OX457025.1, read on the forward strand.
CATAATCACCACTATCATCATCATCATCATCATCACCATTATCATCATCCTCCGAATCGGTAATCGGTGTTTCTAATAACTATTTTTGGCAACTTCCTGTACTCGCGCTTTTTACCCAGACGTTAGCACATAATATCGATACATTGAAGCAGTAATGGATTGTTTTGTTTATAAATTGCTGCCAGGTGATGTAAGGTAAATGAAGACAAACTTTTAAGACAGATTTTATTCATCGTAGGCGATATATTTTTTTATCACTTATGTTTATTTCATGGAAATAACTTCGCTTGACTCTGTGATTTATACTGCTCTGCTGTTCTGTTCAGTGTGATAATATTTTATACGCTTTGCCTGTTTTCCGATTACTGTTGATATCCTAATGTTCATTTAATCTTTAATGCACCAAGAAGTGAGAAGAGTGCTTATATTTTATAACACAAAGGCAAACATGACTGGCGAAGAACAGGAACATGAAGGAAACTCTCGAGAAAACCCCAGTAATCTTGAGGTTTCCTGAAAGATGACGAGCCACTTGAATTCCAAGGACTACTCAAAACATATATTAACTAGACCCAGATAGCGAAATGACCAACTTGCAATAATCACAAGAGAAAATATATGTTTTACATGGTGACCGAGAAGGTCAACAGTCACTGAGGTACCTCTCGGTCTTTAACGATCCTTACTGTTTTCGAGGTAATAGCCAGCATCCGGTATTAACCTTGACTATGAACGAAGAGGTCAAGGTCACCGAGCTGCCTCTTATATAACGTCGTTAAGGCCGAAAGGGTCCAGAATAAGCTCAAAATCACAATCTCTAATTAATTTTTGAAATAATGGTCAACTTTCTCTAACGATTTTCGAGACACAAAAAGGACCTTGATCCCGAATATCAAGATTCATATCGCGAGGATACTCCTTATTTGAACAGTACACGTGTTCAAACAAGGAGCGCTATGTCTAGCCATTTTCCGTGATGAATAGGGGTTTTGAAAAATATTTTGACCTCAGTTTGACCCTGACCTTGAAGATCACTTTAAAAAAAATTGCGGATTGCGCGAGATCTCATTACCCTCTATACCTGGGCCAAATGTCGGTCTCCTAGTTCAAGCCTTGTAGGAGGCGTGTTCTGGAAACCATTTTAGGGCATAAAATACTTTGACCTAAGTTTAACCTTGACTTAAGGTTAAAGGTCACGGTAAAAATGGCGGATTTCAGGACGTCTCACCAGCCTCTGTTTGTGTGCAAATTTCATCTTTCTACGTCAAATAGCCTAGGAGGAGATTTCTGGAACCAATCGAGCCAAAAAAAGAGATAGAATAAACTTTCGGAATATCTAGCAAAGGGCATATCCATTTCCAAACATTGTTTGCAAGTGGGAATTAAATCTGGATGGTTGCCAGTTTTGAATAATCACGTGGGTTTCTTTGTTGTGAATATGTTCACTTTTCATTTAAACTTTCCAATTTTTGTTTTAAAAATTGAAAATTGTCTTTTTTTATTAAAATTAAAAACGTGTCTGAAAAGCATGTTTTTTTTTTTTTTATTTTTTTTTTTATTTTTTTATTTTTTTGTTTTTTTTTTTTTTATTTGCTTATCACATAATATAAATGTACAGAAGACACCACACAAAGAGCATAGTATAACTTATCCTCAAAATGACTTCACACGGCGGCATCCATTTCACTGGCCTTAGGTGCCTGTCAATGGACATTGTTCTACCACAGGGTTCAAAACGCTCACTGAACAAATTCTTTGAGGACAGAGTTACGATGTGACAGCATACACACATACACACACATTCACTCCTACACCTACACATACACAGTACCCACACACATACACACAATACACAATTTTTTGGTTGCTTGTAACAGGAGAACGCTTGCGGCCAACTGGAGTTTACTATTTCACGTTAATATTGACTTTTCATAAAGAAGGCTTTTTTCCACTATGGGATTATACGGTGACCATTTGCTTCGAAATGTTTGATGGGTTAAACGCTTTTTTTCGGTAAGCACACGTTGGTAAACTTTCCGAGCTACAACTGAAGGAACTACATTTTCTTTTCTGCCCCTACGGCAAATTATCTCAAATTTTACTACCAGAATGATAAGATTTAGAGCCAGATCTTCTACCCCAAAAAGAAAGTCTTTTATGGTACAGGTGTGCTGTAATTTGTCAGAAATATCCAAAATCAAAAATGTCTCCTCCACCCACTTTTGTGTATACCCACAATCAATTAGGGCGTGAACTAGCGTATCTTTCACACCAGTTTGACAGTATTCGCAGTCTGCGGAATTTTTTACTTTCCACCGGAATAGATTTTCTCCACATCCAACAATGTTATGCACTAATTTAAACTGGAACGAAATTAGTTTAGTTTCTGTCGTACTTTTTTTTGCAAGTGGGATACTCCTGTAAAAAACGTCATTACTTATCTGGTGCGATGTATGCCACTTTAACATGGCTATTGCAGGGCTGCTCTTTATAAAGGTGAAAAGCATCGCAAATTGTTTGCCTTTCACCTTCGTAATATTTATAGTTTTGCCGTCAATTGTTTTAAATAAGTCATTGACCGAAAAGTTTGGTTTTTCACCGGCTGTTTTCAGTGTATTATCTTTTCTCATAGCACTCTTCGTGGCCTGCACTACGCCTTGAAAGGTTACAAAATCTACCTTTATGGTATATTTGTCTACAAATTGTTGATAGGTGAGGAATTTTCCTTCCTTGTCACACAGGTCGTGAATGAGCACCACACCTTTATCGAACCATTCCTTGTAAAAAATGCTTTTGCCGTTAATCAGAATATTTTTGTTGTTCCAAATGACATATTCGGCGTTGTCTGCTTTTAGGATTTCTGTGGCATGCAGTAACATTTTCTTATAAAATGTGGGCAGCCAACCCAGTTTGTCGATATCGTAGTTACACCTAAGCAAAAAAAGCAACCCACCCATAGAGTTGAAATATCTATTGACTATGTCATTCCAGCCCACCCCTTGAAGGATTCGTTTCAACCAGGTCAGTTTTAACGCTTTACTTTGTGATTCAACATCTATGGCATTTAGACCACTTTCCTCCGGACCGTTAATCAATACCAAGTGTTTTACTTTAGGGGGTTTATAGTTCCAGACAAATTTGTTTAATTCAGATTGGATTTTAGAAATTCTGTTCTCTTCGATATGTAGCATTGTCATATAATAAATTAGGTTGGAGATACCAAAGTTTTTTGCCACCAGTATTTTCCCGCACAAACTTAGGTCTCTTTGAGACCATTCGTGGAGGACATTAGTCATTTTTTTAATTTTTGAGTCAACATTCTTTTTTAGTTTTTCTTCATTATTCGTTCCCACATGTACACCTAGAAGTTCGAAGGTATCAGTCTCTACCTTCATACCCGCGATTGTAGTTCTTTTGTATCTCCACGGGCCTAACCAGTAAAGAACAGACTTATCAATATTTAGCTTCAGACCAGAAAAACCCGAGAACGCTCGTATAGTTTCTATTAGTTTTAAGACAGAACGCGTATTTCTAAGCGAGCATGTACAATCATCTGCAAATTGCTTTAGTTTATGTTTCCGGTTTCCTATCTCAAACCCATCTATGTCCTTATCCTGTCTAATCATACCACCCATAATTTCTATACTCAGGAGAAATAGAAAAGACGAGAGCGGACACCCTTGCCTCAGGCCTCTGTGTAATTCGAACCAATCCGTTGTAAAGCCACCCTTGCAAACACAACTGCAAATATTTTTATAGCAGCATTTGACCCAGGAAATAAAGTCTTTACCTAAATTGAACCTTTCTAGTACCGTGAATAGAAAAGGCCATTCAACCGAGTCAAAGGCCTTTTCGAAATCGAGCTGCAATAGTATGCCGGTTTTATTTTGCAGATCGCAGAGTTCAATTAGGTCTTCAATGAATCTGATGTTTTCCCCAATAAATCTACCCTTTATAAATCCTGCTTGATCACTATGAATAACGCTCGGAATATGTTTTTCAAGTCTCATCGCCAAACATTTAGTTAGAATTTTATAGTCGGTATTAAGCAAAGAAACAGGCCTCCAGTTCTTTAAGAAACTGTTGTCTTTGCCTTTTTTTTCTAAAAGGGTAATATCGCCTCTTTTTTGTGATGTCGAGAGCTCCCCTTTACGTTTGCTAAAATTTAGTGCCTCAACTAGTTTCGGCCCCAAAATATCCCAGAATTCCTTGTAAAATTCTGGTGTCAGCCCATCGCATCCCGGTGATTTGTTTGGTTTGAAGCGGCAAAGGGCTTCAAAACATTCAGCCACTGTGATATCTCCTTCACAGCTTCGTTTTTGAGCTTCAGTGAAGGGTTTAATTTCTCCTGCTTCAAGAACCTTTTTTCTAATATCGTTACCCTCAAGATGGACAGAGGAGGCATACAGTGCTGAATAAAATTTGTGTATTTCTTCAAGGATAGAGTTTGGCTCCGTAACTTCGAGACTTTCGCACATAAGTCTGGAGATAGTCTTTTTCTCAAAAGTAATTTTTGCCTTATTATAAAAGTAAGGCGTGCTCCTTTCGTTCTCTTCTATATATTGTACTCGTGATCGCAACCATGCCCCTCGGGCTTTCTCTTCGTTAAGCTTTTCTAGCTCTTCCTTACATTCAGCAAAAGAAATAATTTCCGCCTCTGTAGCCTTATCAGAGCATATCTTTTTATCAATATCTTCTAGTAGCTTCATGAGCTCCGTTTCTTTTTTTCTACGTTTTTTTGCCCTATTTTTGCAATACACAATCGAAAACTCAACAATTTTGTGTTTTAACCAGTCAAATCTTAAAGCTATATCAGCTATTGTTTCTGCTGCCTTCCATTCACGATCTATTATTTCCCTCATTTGTTCATTGTATACAGGTTCTTTTAGAACAGACGAATTTAGTTTGAAAAAACCTGGTCCGCGAGTTACCCTATCTAGAACAATCTCTAGTTCTATTAATGAGTGATCGCTAAAGAGCCCGGGCAATATTCGAGCAGATTTCACTTTGTCGGCCCATTTATTCTGTAGCAAAAAATAGTCTAATCTACATTTGATGTTTGGGGAACTTTGAGACCACGTATACCGTTGCGTAGATTGATTTCGCACCCGCCAGATGTCTACCAAATTACAATCTGCTATGATGTCAATGAGTTCAGAGCGACTTTTTTTATTTGAATCGCTAATTCCACCCTTTTTATCTAAGGCTGGTGCCAGGACTATATTGAAATCCCCTCCTAATATAAGCAAGTCACCAAAGTCTATTTCATTCAAAATTTCACGTAGCTTGATCAAGAAGGGAATTCTCTCTGTTTCCGAGTTGGGACCATAAATATTTATAAGGGTTATACACGTTCCAAATCTTGAAAATTTAAGGACTTGGATACGCCCCGATAATGGGTTACTGTGGGAAATGATTTCCCAGTTTTTGCTGAGTAAAATTACCTGCCCTGCGCTACGTGTACTTCCTTGGTTTATATACAACATACCTTCACCCCAGTCTTCCTTCCAGTTTTTCATATCTCCTTCAAGGGCATGAGCCTCTTGAATGAGGTATATATCTGACTTTCTTTCCCTTAAGAAAGACATGACAGCAATTCTTTTCCCTAAGTCCCGCAAACCTCTGACGTTAAAGGATACTAATTTTAAACCGTTCATTTTGATCTTCAACAACGACATGTGCCAAACCGAAGCCTACCAACCGTCCTGCATGAAAAACAAGCAACCAAAAACAACCAACAATAACAACACATAAACGCACAGACACATGGGTATAAGCACATACACATAGAATTACTCTAAACAGCACAGTGAAGAACGTGTATCGTAAAGGACGCGTGTATTTTTCGTGCACAGCAATCGTGCATGTATATAAGGGACGGAAATAGAGCATTTATTCTTAGATACTTTGAGGTTTTCCACGAGAAGATAATTGTATAGATGTTACGAGTAAAGCAGCGGAATAGTGGTATAGAAGAGAGTGGGTACAACTGTTTTATGGGACTCATCTGGGTAGGTTCATTGCTTTTGAGTAAGCGTTTTATGGGCGGGTATGATATTGTTATCACAGGAGTGATACGTCAGAGGCCACGAGCAATATAAAACCATAAGTTCGAAAATAGTAAGTCACACCTTTGGCTTCATAAGGCTCCAACCGTGGCCTTTCACACACATGTTGCATATTTCTTCTGTCACCACTCGTAGTACTCCATATACCGTCATATTATACACATGAAATAATTCTGACGGCACCCCAAACACATCGACATAATACATGGAGCACCATATATACTGCTTTGAATTCGATTCACAACTTCAAACAATTATGTTTGCAAGCAATACACGCATTACAGTGTATATTTTGGTTCATTCCATGACCAACACCACAATTTTAAAAACAAAATGTGCTGTGAAATACAATTATAGGCAATTGATGTGTTTATTTTTGATTCGTGGCTCTCGGGTTGGTTCTATTGCAAGTTGGTCAGGGACGTTTTAAACTCCCCCTTCCCCTCAGTTGTAGATGGGCTACAGGAAATACACAATGCACCATACAGTTGACTATGCAGGACCACGAGCTTTTTGTTACACAGAGTTGTGGATGAACATTGATCCCGCCAGTTGTTTAGAACTCTGGTACCCACGCTAATTCCAATTCTGGCATTTTTCTGATGGGAGTTACATCTTTGACTGCTTTTACAAGAGATCATTTACATTTGGTTTTGTATCGCCCTATAATGGTCTTTCACATGCAGCGCCTGCTTTTGTGTATTCCCACCCATAACATGCCTTATATGGCCATATTGAACGGCTGAAACCAGTTACCCCCAAATGTAATCAACACCTTGGTGGAACAATACGTGCAATGCATTGAGCTGAACACACAAGACTGACAACAACGCGGGTCACAAGCATAACGCTTTCGGCAATTTTTATTTTGTTTTGCCCTACCCGCCTCTCAACTGAGCTGCTCCCGCACAACTTCAAGCAGCCTTCCCATGTGATTTTTCCCGGGATACTGCATTTTATCCAAGGATCTGTGGCCCATTCCCAGCCCCGTCGAAAAAAAGGTGTCATAAGGGTTGCACTCCATAATATGTCTTTTGGATGTCCTTAATAGTGTTTGTTTTAGCTCTGGATTTTGGGAAAACTTGCAATGCACAACCTCTTTCATAAGGTTTAAGTCCTGTTCTCTTTCCTCCTGGCTACTTGACTTGAACTTTTTACCCAGTCTTTTCATCGCCACCGGGTTCCTTTCTCGCATGATGTGAAAGGCGGTGCCAAAATCTCCGACTCTCCGCGCCCTCATGTACTGGTAGGCTTGCTCGGCGCAGTTAAAGAGCCTCCCGTCTAGTTTAACAGTGGTCTTGAAAAAGTTACTAAAAGGCGACAGGTAGCCGTAGAATTTAACTTGCGTCTCATTCATCACAGTGTTACCCTCGTCGTTTATCCCTGCTGTGTTAATGTCTTGCACTGAAAAAAGCTTTCCTTTGAATTTCAGTTTGTCCCTAACTAGTTTCGCATGCGGGTCGATTGTTTTGGCGTTCTTCAGAGCTCTGGATAGGTATTCTCTGCGCTGCTGGAAGGCGGAAGGGGCGTCCTGGCGAATAAATATTCCAGTTCCCCGAAGTAGTTGGCTATTCTGCAGTACCCGACTTTTATCAGTTATCGTGTTAAATCTCACGATAACTCCGGCAGGTTTTGACGGGTTTGTTTTTGCCAACCTGTGTGCTATGTCCACGGAATTTCGCATATGCAAACGCATATGTTGACTCAAAATAATCTCGATCAATCGCTTGCAATCCTCCCCTTCTTTCTCTTCAACGCCCTCAAACACCAGATTGAACTTACGGCTGTGTTTGTCCAATCTCTCCACTTGAGTCTCGAAGTCATTGGTCAACGCTGCTATAACTTGATTTTGTTCCGTCAGCTGGGCAGTGAGCTGACCTACTTCGTCTGTTAATGTTTTGAAGTCATTTTTACTGACCGCGTCTTCTTGGATAGCTACTATTTTGTTAGTGACTGGATTATCGTTCATCAACTCACTTATTTTTTTGGAGTTTTCACCTGCTATGTTTTGATATGTGTCCACCGACAACACTAAGGTATTTATCCTCTCGTCGACCTCAGCAATTTTGGCTGTTAATTTTGAGTCAATAATTTTATCCACTCTGGCGAGTAACTTATTCTCCAGTCTTGAGATCAAAGTTGATAAATTATCCTCCAGTTTTTGCTCTACACTTTTGGTGATTTTTTCGATTATTCTATCCAAATTTTCCTCGAGTTTTTGTTCGAAATTTGAAATCACGTTACAGTCTTCCCAGTCATCATGGCTTTCGCTTTTTGCAGTTTGGCTAAGAGTGTCAGATCGTTTCCGTTTGCATGCTTTTTTCGCAGTTTTTTTGTTCTTTGGGCTTTTCCCTTTTGGTCTGAATTTTACTGGTGTCACCAGTAGTTCTTCCGTGTTTTTTGTGATAATTTCACATATTTCCTCTCCGGTAACATCAGAATGAGCAGCTAACGCCGAAGTGTTTACATTTGAATTTTTTAATGCTCCCTTTATGTCCACCAGTTTGTCACTGTCCGCCATGTTTAAAATACTTCCTAAAGTTTTTGCTTGTAATAACTGGTTGTTATCCTCATTGTTTTGAATTTGTTTAACGTCATTTTGATCTTGGCATGTTTTATTTTGTGTTACCACCTTTATTGTTTGAAATATCTCCTCTCCTCCATACTTTTTTTCATATAAACAATTGCTCTATGAAATCCGGTCTACATATTTTAAGTCACGTGATCAAATCCGTTGTTTTGTTTTGTAAATTGTCATATTTTCTATTTGTGGAAAATATTCTGTTGCATATTCAGTCAACACTCTTGTGTTCGTTGATTTGTCAGCACAGCCCACATTATTGGTCCTAACATTAAGCTGCGCTTGCCTCTGAACAACTACACCTCTTTATACAAAAGGTAGATGGTAATTAAATGCAAATCCCATCCCCCCCGCCCTCGTCGGTCATCTGTCCCGCCAACTGCGCATACCGGTAAACTGCCCCTTTTAGTTCTGTATACCAGGTTATCTGCTCTCCTCTCCCAATTCATTTATTTATTATTTACCTGTATGCAAATCATATACATCTTCAATTATTTTATGACCTTTTTTGCATCTGTACAAACACACAACGCATAAAGGGGGCAGATGACCGGGTATGCGCAGTTGATTGGGCAGATGACCGGGTTAGATGGTTGTGGGGAGAAGGAAGATTTTCATTAAATTAGCAAATTATAAATATTTCAAAATTGCTGGAGTGGTTATAATTTTAAGCATTACCTTTTTATAATGATGCTGAAAGGATCGAATTCAAATAAATCAGTGGAACATGTTTGTGTTTGTTAAAGTAAGTCACGGTATGAACGCGATGTGCAGTGTTCACGTAGACTTAGGAAATCACCCTTATTTTTGCAAACTATGGAAAATATCCTCCCCCTCCCTAGATTTTCCCATGCCAGTAGAAAATACCCACACCAAATAGAACTTCTTTAACTAATAGCTAGTCTACGATTAAGTGTATTAAAATATTGAAATAGTGTATAATGGGGTACTTCTGTAAAAAATTTTCTCAAGGCGTCACCCTCTGTGCGTTCTTTCAGTGTGCTTAGATTATGCTCCTTAAATGTTCTCCGGAATCCGAACCAATTAAATAACAAAATAAGAAGCAAAATAATAAAATAAGAAGCCAGGTAAATGATTAAGTGTGGCATTTATCCCGGGTGGCATTTGGTCCACCATTCGTTATTTCAGCAGCTCAAAAGAAAATCCAACTGAAACGAAACAGTTTCAGTAAGGTGTGTGCGCGAGCCGTTTGCTTTACGTATGGGAAATGAGCAGTTGTGGGCGCCATCCAAATGGCGCCCGAAATAATTTTGTCTCCAGCACCAAAGTGATCGGCCTGGCTGACTCAAACCAGGGCGTATGGTTCGCGGATGCGTTTCTATACATGTTGGCGCTCATCCGCGCGGTAAATCGAAAAATGACACCTCGCCTATTACGCATCTTCCAAAGGCTTCCTTTTGTGAGCGCCATCCAGTATCTATCCTATAGGACAGCGTGACTACGTCGCTGTCCTAAATGTCGTATCCTAAATGCAGCTGACCCATATGCCGCTGGCCTGGTACATTCTCCCATCCAACAATCCTATATGAAGGTGCAACTTTACCGATGTTTGTTTGTTTTTGAGTTATTCTACTTCAACTTAAAGAATTTCAAAAAAAAAAAGTATGTTTGTTCGACCGTTTCGTGCCTTGCTTGTGGTAAGTTGTCTGGTGGTCAGTTGGTATGTACTCCACATGACACTTACTGACATGGTAAAAATGAATTTCTGTTGAAGTTGTACGAGGAGTGATTTTCTGTATTTCCGTTGCGATGCCTGCGTCAGAGGCTGACATACAGTGACACTGAAATTATTCTTTTTAGAGTTCACCAAAGGGTGTGAATGCTGTTACTCCTTGCTCTTTTCAGTGGGAAAAACAACAACAATATAAATTAAAATTTCAAAACTCCTTTGGCCTTTTTCATGGGGTGGATCAATTACAAACAAGAATCTTTAAGAAAGAATATTTTAAAACCATCTGGCCCAAATGTCACGTTTTCACTGAAATGTCAAATTTTACTTCCTAAATATCTCTCCCCTTAATCTAGGCACCCCTTACATACCGTTTTTAGGCCCAAACAGTCGAAAATAAGCTAAAAATCATTCTATCTCTAACCGTTTTCGAGATAACGACCTACATCCGGTGTTTAGCATTGATCATGACCGAGGAGGTCAAGATCATATGGGTACCTCTTACATATCGTCTTTTAGGTCCAAAGGGTCGAAAATAAGCTCAAAATGGCTCTATCTCTAATCGTTTTCGAGATAATGGTCAACTTCCGGTTTTTAACTTTGACCATGGTCGAAGAGATCAGGGTCACCGAGGTACCTCTTACATATCGTCTTTTAGGCCCAAAGGGTAGAAAATAAGCTCAAAATCGCTCTATCTCTAACTGTTTTCTAGATAATGGTCAATCGATCTCTAAGGTCGTGGTTAAAAAATGCGGATTTGACGACATCTAATCACCCTTTATCAGTGAGCCAAATTTCAACACTCTTTAGCAATTGGGAAAAACCCAAACGCTTCATCCAACTTCAGCTTGCAAACGCATGCTGTGATGGCTCTCATTGTAGACAGATCAGAGGAGATCGCGTGACAAGGTTTTCAAATTTTAAATTTCAATGTCCATTTTTGCATATAAAATATTAATGATTTTTCTTTAAAAAATTGAGCCGGACCAACTAGACATGCAATACTATTCTCTGCCAAATTTGGTCGTCCTAGCCCTAGCCGTCTCAGGGGAGTTAACGTGACAAGGTTTTGGCGAAAAAAAGGAAACATACGGAAACACTTTTCCGAATCGTACGAGACCAATAATCTAGGGGATTGAAAATCCCCAAGTGTAATGAGGTGAAAAAGCCTGCTTTACATATGAAAAAATGACACATACTAACATATACTCCGTCGTTGTTGGGTTATTTGGACAGAGCTCGATTTGATAGCTAAACATACGGTGGAGATAATCAAATGAATAATTTATGTGTACACATTACAAAACAATTTGTGTATATTGTATGGAACGAAACACACAATTGACGAACAGCGCAGACTTTTATTTTGAAAGAACTCAGAAATATAAATTCAATTTTCTGTTGATGTGCTTTTGGCGCTCAATGTATTGCTATGGAGATGCCTATGCAGGCCGCTTTTATAGATAAATAATACCAACTTTGAATGGTCTTTGGAATGCATTCGCCATGTATAGAAATCTGGTTGGGTATAAAACTAAACACTACCCAGTTCACCGATGATGCTTTAAAATGAACCATAAAACTATAATTTTAAAATCATTCTAATTTCAAATAATATTGCAGTCAAACACGGTTGCCTTCCTAAACAAGTTTCGTAATGTTCTGAAAACAAAACACCCGAGAAAAATCACTGTGGCCAGAAATATAGATATATAACGCTTTCTGTGTAACGCATTTTTATGTGTTATCAGAGTTTAACCTAAGCAATGCTGCCAATGTTGATATGCGAAGTACACATGTGCTTCGGCGCGCAAACTGAATAAACACAATGAAACAGCTTCCAAGTGTTTCTGTTTATTTTTCGTACCAAATGAGGTCAGGTTAAATTACACCAGTAAAGGCGACTCACATTTAATTTTTGAGCTTGCTCCAGTCACTTTCCCTGGTGCAAAGACGACAGAGGGAGGCTGGGATGGTGTTTTCATGTCACTGGCAGCATTCCTTAGGTTAAACTCCAATAGCACATAAAATACGTTTTCATTTCGTAAAATGTCACTTTTTGGATTTAATTATATTGGGGGTTGATAACAATAACAAATAAACTCCAATAACACATAAAATACGTTTTATTTCTTAAAATGTCACTTTTTGGAGTTAATTTAACCCAGCAATGCTGTCAGTTTGATAGACGTAGAACCAATTAGTGGGCATAACGTATGCCAGTGGAGAGCGATGTCGTGCGAATCACCACATGTCCCCCTTTTTGGGGGGAATAATTTATAGGTTTTTTAGTTTCTCAATCAAAAAATTGCTATCATAAACTTCTTTGTTGTTGGAACGGAAGTTAATGGTGTGTGTTTCTCCAATTTCTTTATGGTATCTAAAGTGAAGGCTATAATTTTGAGAAGATGAATTGTGTTCGAATGTTTTGGCGAGGGTATTAGATACATCTTTAGGTTCCGTAATAATACTATTGTTATTTTTCAAACGACTCAGTGAGGTGAAAGAACTTTTGCCTGAGATTTTGCGAATCAGGTCCCATGTTTTCTTAAGGGAGGTGTTTTTGGTCAGCTTTGAAACGTACTCTTGCCATGACTGTTGTGTGCTTTGTTTTATAGTTTAGCGCGAGATCGCGCTCAGTCTTTTATGTTCTATTTTGTGAGTGTGGTCGGGGTAAGTTATAAAACGTTTGAGAGCAGTTTTACGATTTGCTATTGCAAGTTTACAGTTGTCATTAAACCAAGGTTTATGGGGGTTTCGACGGGATCCTGATGTTTTGAGTGTGGATTTTTCCGCGATGCTTTGAATAAATGTGGTGAATAACATGACTGGGTCGTCATCTTCAGCAAAGCTCTCTTTAATACTATGATGGCATAATTCATACAACAATGACCAGTCGGATTTACCGAATTTCCACTTTGGTACCCTTTCCCCGCGAAAGGGTACAGTCTGCCTGAGTAAAAAGGGAAACTGGTCGCTTCCATAAAGATCATTTAAAATCTTCCATGAAAAATCTAAAGACAGAAACAATAGACAGGTCAAAAGAGGTTTTTAGCCAATGCTAGGATGAATTAACGTTGGGAATTTGTCATTGAATAAAGATAAGTCATGATGGGTTAACAGATTTTCGACAAGTTTCCCTTTGAAATCGGTGCTATTGTTGCCCCATAACGAGCTATGGGCATTGAAGCTGCCCAAGGACAACACCGGTTTGCATAATTGGTTTAATAAATCGTTAATTTCGTTTGGTTGAGGTTTGAGAGGTGGAGGGAGGTAGATGTTGCAAATTGTAAACGTTTTTCCTATTGTAACGCGAGTTGTCTGCATCTCAAGGGCTGTATTTGTAAGCCATAACGATAGTGTGTTTAATGTAATTAGAATAGTCTGCTTTCAAACCTCTTTAGAGCGCCCTGCCACGTATGAGATAAAGAGGCGTTTTTTCAGGGTGTCTGTTTTTGGTCGACGCCTTTAGGTAGTAGCGTAGATGCGCACCGGACATGCAGCTTTCTCCGCTGTGTCGTCGGGCGAGCTATGTGTCGTTCAGCGTTTCGAGCGTGATTTCTTTCGAACCCCCCGCCGTTAGTGATCAGAGTTGTTTTGCTCCTTGTGAATCTCGCCTCGCCGCTTGCCCATGACTAGTGCGAGTAGAAGTGTACACTTCAATGTGATTTCTTTTGCTGAGAATTCCTTCATGTGTAGGAAAGGTCCCTTTTTGCAGGAAATCCAGCACGAGACGAATGTCCCACTGAACTACAGTACGAGTCGCGATTGGTCTCTCAAACTTGAAGTTCCGAAGCAGTTGGGTTAGGTGCTTGTTAGTCCCAGCGTGGAACCCTGATAACTTATTTCGGATAAACGAAATCGCCGAGCGATAGCCTTTGATCGTGCGTACAGGTTGTCGGCGGTCTTCAAATAGGTTCAAGAGGAAATCAGCAATCACTGGTCAAGTTGCAGCGATTGGGTCAACTTCGAGCGCCCATGCACCACAGGTGGAGTTGAAACAGGTGTGGGTCGGGGTGCTTGTACTCCCAGTAGAGCTGTCGTAGCATCTCTGGATGGACTGGCAGCGCGAGTTTCTTGATGCAATGGCACTACAGCAGCAGGGAAAACCAGCGATCTGTGGGTAGTAGTGGTGCCACCAGCAGGAGACGTCGGAGTTGATGACGCCTTATCTTTTGGATTACTGGTAAGAGGAGGGATGATAGGGGAAAGGCGTACAGGATCTCGTCCGGCCAATTCCACTGCAGCGCATCCACTGCTGTCGCTTGTTCGTCTTTACACGGAGACACGTAGCGCGGGGGTTGCGTTGTGAGACTGTTCGTGAACAGATCCAGTTTGGGGACTCATGGGGACTGTCTCTGTATCCATTGAAACGTCTGTCGATCCAGTGTCCATTCTGTCGCTACAACTGTCCCGCGGCGTGAAGATGAATCTGCTACCACATTGAACAGGCCCCAAATGTGGAGCTGTCGATGGAGCAGTAAGCAGGCATGCTTGACAGCCCACATCTCTGATGTTAATATGTGTTTCCCGTAGGTAGTCATTCCAGAGCCCTGACCACGTTTGGCCGTTGAAGAATACCACCACCCCGTCGTCGACGCATCGGTATGAACCCAGTAAATGGTAAATGGTGGTAAATGGTGCTCCGACCAACGGGTTGTGACGGTCGCTCAACCACAACGGATCAGCTGTCGCTTCCTTCGCCAGACGAACTCGGCGTCTTCTCCCTCGGCCCTGGAATAATGCCCAGCAAACGAGGGCTGGGAATTCTCTGAAATGGAGGTGGCCTAGAGTCATTGCCTTTTCTGTGGCAGTGAGTAAAAGCAGCAGACTTTCGAACCGTTCTAGAGAAGACTGGGCATGGCTGAGTATCACCCAGACATACACTCCCAGTTCCTATATTCGATCTTCTGATGGAAGCATAAGCCTTGTTGGAAGTCGAACACATCCTCTAAAAAGGTAATGATTTGAGTGGGCTATAGCTCTGATTTGGCAAAATTCACTTGCAGTCATGCCCCCAAGCATTGTGCGACGGTGGCTTGAATTTGCTGCGAGACCAGTTTGCGAGACAGCGATGAGCCAGTCGTCGATGTATTGAAACAGTTGGACACATCGCTGTCGACTACATTTCTTCAGTACAGTCATGACCATTGTGAAGACCCATGGTGCTGGGCGAGATCGAATGGCAGGACGAGAAACTAGTACTTGTTTCTGTTGACGCTGAAACAGAGGTATCGCCAACTGGCGCGATGCATTGGTATGTGAAAATAGGCGTCAGTGAGGTCGATTGCCGTTGCCCGCATACTCTTTCGCAATGCCTCCCGAACGACCTATTTGATGTCCATCTGAAACGTCGGTACGAAGAGAAATTGATTCAGCACAGACCGATCGATCGTTTCCAACCTCCTGTCTTTTTCATGTTCAAGACCACTCGGCTGTTGAAACCTGTCTTGGAGTACGGCACCTCTGCGATAGCTGCTTTTCTCACCAAATCTTGAATCATAGTGTTCAAAGCAATGTCTTTTTCGCTCCTGGGCGGGTATGAGGTGGCAAGGCTGGGAGGGGGTGTAGTGTGAGAGACGGGCAGAGAGTTGTTTTGTCGGGCGAGTGTCGAAACGGAAGGGGGTAACCGTAACGAAGCCATTTTACCACGCTTTTCTGAGCCCCCATAATTTTTCATTTCGTCTAGAAATGTTTCGGTCTTCTCCCAAAGGGCCAAATGTCTGTGCAGGGTGTGGGCGGAGCGGCGGCGGAAGGATGAGTTACTGGACCACCGTGCGAGTGTTTGAGTAACCCCTTGCAGTGCGATCTCAGCAGTGATTGTTACCTGCTCTGGCTGGCACCACGTGGTTTGGGCGGCTCATCCTGGTGCTGTTTCTTTGCCTGAGATCGTTGCCGTTTCTCTTGGGGTGCCAGTCCCCTGCTGTAGACTGGCATATGTTGGCGTATAACCTGTTGTATGAACTTGTCTTTGAGTGAGTCTTTAAATTCATCCATCAGGTGAGCCACGACGTCGGGTGGAAATAGCTGTTTGTCCCGGGACCAGTTGGCCACGCAGCCCCGCGGGGTCTTCCACTCGCAACAGGGAGTGATGGAGCAATGCATCTCGTCGCAGCCCTACCATTCCCACTACTATTCCACTCTGTAGCTGGGCAACATTGATGATGCGCGTGCGATGAAATGAATAAGATTTTCCACAATTGGGGCATCATCGGTAGGTATGGCTTTCATGACGATGTCTCGCAGCGCCACCAGAGCAAAGTCTTTTAAAGACAAAACGTTCAACGAGCGATGAGTCCATTTCCCGAATTTCCGGGCATCTGGTTAACTAATAGCGCGTCTGTGTCCGTATGACCTCGCTTGATCCATGGCAGGCATTGTTCAAGTGGCTGCAGCGCTGTCATGGGTAGAAACTGGTCCTGGGTGACCTAAGGCGCAGTTTTTAAGTCCAGTAACCGCTGGCTGTAGATAGTGCCAGTCGTGCTGGGCGAGGCTCAGTCTCCCTCTGCGAAGCGAACCGGAGGTGGCATCGCGTGATATTAGGCTGCAGTGGCTCCAGTTTTGCTCCGCTTTTGTCGTGAGCAATAATCATGCGCAGCAAATCGGTAAACTGGATGTCTGCAGCCTCTCCCGATGGTGAATCGATAGAGTCTAGGACAAGTCCCTGTTGGACAAGTCCCTACCGGATAAGTCCCTACCGGTCAGGTTCCTACTGGACAAGTCCCTACTTAGGACAAATCCCTACTTAGAACAAGTCCCTACTAGATGTATTTATGTCGAGATGCAGCTCTACTTTATTAAAGCTGTTTGAGTTGACACATACTGTGTTTTTCTTAAAAGTAAAGAATTAATTTCCTTAATTGCAATTAGAGTAATGACAGACTATTTATCGTTGACCTCACCAGTTTATTGATCTTACATTAAGAATAAAATAAAGTATTTCATTAATTGCAATTAGCGTAATCATAGCTTAATCTTACATTATGAATCAAATCATAGGTCTCTTGATGTGACTTCAATCAACAAAAAAGGCCAATATGTTTCAACTGTGCTTCTAAATGAAAATTGAAAAAGTAGGGAGAAATCAGAGTAGGGACTTGTCCAGTAGGGACTTGATCGGTAGGGACTTGCCCAGTAGGGACTTGTTCCCGAATCGATATCGTCAACCTCCACGCAAGTAAATGCGTAGCATTTAACTACAGCACAGAATGCACATTTGCTCAGTGAGCTTTGTGCGAGCTCTCACTGCGTAAATAGATAACACGGCGTATGCCTGATCAGTCAATAAAACTGTAAGTCAACAACAACCAAACACTACCCGGCTTATAAGACGTATTCAAGCTGTGTTGTTTGCAATATATTATTCAAGAAATAACCCACTGAAGGAAGTATTTTTGCGTTTTAGTTTTTTGTCAGGTGTTTAACATTTCGCTAGCGGAATGAGCTTCTAGTCTTAAGTTGCAATTAACCGTATGCGGTTGCAAGCTTTGAAAATCCTATAATCTAATCTAATCGTTAGCTCTTACTAATTACAATTACATCTACACAAGGGGATTCTGAGTCATAAAATCTTAAATTGCCATTAACCGTATGCAGCTGAAAGTATTGAAAATCTAATAATTTAATATAATCGTTAAATCTAAGTAATTACAATTACATTTACACGAGGTGATTCTGAGTCAGTAAATCTTAAAATTCTTAGATTCTGCGACTTTCATTTTCACAGGCAGAGCACCGCAATACGTGTTGCCTTGGGCGTAGAATTCCACGACACGAGCATTTTTTTCCAGATTTCGATTTGCAGTTGGTGTGATTTGGTTTGGTCCAAAAAATCTGTGCTATTAAATTTAGTGCCAGTTAATAACCAATAAAATGAAGGGAAAAAAATGCAATTAGTATAACTGACAAATCAGAATTAATTGCAATCTGACAGTATTAAAAACAAGTGGGTCAGTGAAACTGACTATGTCCCCCGCCGGCGTACAATCCCAGTATTTGATTTTCTTAGGTTGAACTACAACCCTTAAGCAATTCGTGTCATATTCGTGCATTTTAAAATTCCAGCTGGGCCAATGTCCTTGGGCCAACCTCGCTGATTTACAATACCAATTCTTGTTACCACCCATACTGCCTATGTGTATAACATTTTGCCAATTGATCAAAAAATGTAGACTTGAGTGTGTTAACAAACTCACTCCAGTATGTAAGGGTTGTGAAAATTTCTGAAGTTCAGCTGGGCCAATGTCCCTGGGCCGATAGGGCTCACTCACAATACCGACCTTTGTTGGTTCCAAGACTTCCTATATGTAAAATATTTCAACAATCGATCCAGAAATGTAGGCTTGAGTCTGTTAACGAACTCATTCAAATGAGTAAGGATTGGGAAAATTTGTGAAGTTCAGCTGGGCCAATGTCCTAGGGCCGATATGGCTCATTTACAATACCGATCCTTGTTCGTTCCAGTACAACCAATATATATACAATATCTTAACAATCGGTAGAAAAATGTAGGCTTGAGCGTGTTAACAAAAAAGTTGTCGGACGGACGGACAGACAGACCCGAAAACTATATTCCCCCGGCGGTGGACTAAAAATTGCAATTAGAAAGTTGAGTTCCGAAACTGAGGTGAAGCCAGTTGCAATTTGTGAGTTTCGTCACAGGTGTAATTTGTTTCGTACGGACAATGAAATTAAACTAATCTGATTTCAACGCAGTTCGCTTCATAACTGCCATTAGCTCGCGAATTAACGAGTATTATATTGTGAGCAAAAGGGGGTTTGGTCAAATCGGCACTTTACTAACTCGGCACCAAACAAACTCGCCACTTTTTCGTCAACTCGGCACTTTTATTTTTGGTCAAGTCGGCACCAAGCCTAGTCAACTCGGCACCAAAAATTTAAAAAATAGTTTTGACAACATACAAGATAGTTTATGCAAAATACAAGATAATTTAGGAAAATTATGCAAAATAGTTTTATATTGTCATACTGAGAGATGTTTTGACTTCTTATTTTACACACCTTTTTCTGAGAACAAAGTGTCTTTCATCTCATGTTGTTCAGATACCTTTCATGTCACAATTATAGGAGTTTTTTTCACAACCTTTGTGTGTTTTTTATTATATAACGATCACAGGCTTGATTCCACTTCAACAATACTCAGGCTAAAACCTTTGATCAGTTCAATTGCAACTGTTCTGAAAAGAATTGCAATTACAAAATAAAACTAGAAGCTCATTCCGCTAGCGAAATGTTAAACACTTGACAAAACTTAAAACGCAAAAATACTGGCTTCAATGGGTTATTTCTTGAATAATATATTGCAAACAACACAGCTTAAATACGTCTCATAAGCCGAGTAGTGTTTAGTTTCTGTTGACTTAAGGTTTTATTGACTGATCTAGCATACACAGTGAGAGCTCGCACAAAGCTCACTGAGCAACTGTGTGTGATGTGGCTTAAATGCTACGCATTAACTTGCAAAAAAATACACTCTTTTCACATGGCGTTTTAACAAAGAAAACGAAATCAAAGACGAAAATAAAAAGTGACATGCACATGTTCAGATCAAGCTCTTCATAAGTCCCAAGTTTCATGGTCGTAGGGCCCATAGTGTCAGAGAAGAAGAAGACACAAAAAATCGGAAAAAGTGTCAAGAAAAAAAAAAGGACGAATTTTGCTCGCACAATTTCATATAACTCTTGCAAGCCAAAGGCTTGTCAAGTGTTAAATAGCGCATAAGTTTGAAGGAAGAGAGACGTCCAGGTAACACTCATATATTGCGCGCATTACTACGGATTATGGTGTGAAAAAGTCAGCAGCGGCATCTGACCGCTGTCTTTTCGTCATCAATGCAGCAACTGCCTCAAGCACCCAGAAATTAAAACCTTAGAATTTCAATTAGACAAGAAAAGGCTGTAACTCGAAAATATTTTACACACCATAATCCGTAGTAATGCGCGCAATATATCAATGTTACCTGGACATAATCTCTTTTCCTTCAAACTTATGCGCTATGGTTATTTTGTAATTGCAATTCTTTTCAGAACAATTGCAACTGAACTGATGAAAGGTTTTAACCTGAGTATTGTTGAAGTGGAATCAAGCCTGTGATCGTTATATAATAATAATAAACACACAAAAGTTGTGAAAACAACTCCTTTAATTGTGACATGAAAGGTGTCTGAACAACGCTGTAATTATGAGATGAAAGACACTTTGTTCTCAGAAAAAGGTGTGTAAAATAAGAAGTCAAAACATCTCTCAGTATGACAATATAAAACTATTTTGCATAATTTTCCTAAATTATCTTGTATTTTGCATAAACTATCTTGTATGTTGTCAAAACTATTTTTCAAATTTTTGGTGCCGAGTTGACTAGGCTTGGTGCCGACTTGACCAAAAATAAAAGTGCCGAGTTGACGAAAAAGTGGCGAGTTTGTTTGGTGCCGAGTTAGTAAAGTGCCGATTTGACCAAAGACCAGCAAAAGGATTGAATCACTTCTTGTAGGCCCTGCGTATCTAAGGACATTTCAGAACAGACGGTCTCTAATTAAGCCTGTGATACTAGAGGCCTACGTTCCGTCGCGGCAGACCCCATTGCGGATTACGATGTGTGCATAATGGCAAATGCACGTCACGATTTTGCTGAAAATCCGTCTATTCTTTTTTTCTAGATTCGATTGAAAAGTGCTCGTCACAGTAAAGGACTGCACCTGCAATTCTGAGCTTTAGGATCGCACTGGCGTTCACCCTTTGCTTTGAACCGACACTGCGGGTTTTAAATTTGTCACAATCAAAACCACGTTTTTTAAAGTTTATTTATAAGAAACGCTTCGTAAAAAGAAGTTGGTTGCCGAATTTCGCGCTCGAGTTAAAAATTAAATGCAAGCGAAATCTTTACGCGCAAATCCACAAGCACCAAAGGGAATGTTTTTTTTTTCTTTCTTGTCCCAGGGATAAAGTGGCAAACTATGAAAGTAATAAGTACCAATTAATACTTTACTGCACAACAGATTCCATAAAGCAATGTGAATAGAAAATACGCCTAAGTGAGGCAGTTATGGTAGTTTCAGGCCATTGCTGGCCACTTAAAAGTACCGGTAAATGAAAAGAAGAAGACAAAATATCATAATAATCAATTTATTGCCAACCAAAAGAGCACACTAGGCGAGTGGTCTACACAAGTTGTTTATTTCTGTGTGTGACAGTACATGTGCACAAGTCTGCCTTACCGCGCAGCAACTCTCCAACTTTACAATCTTTGGATGACAAAAAATTACATTGAAAATCTAAACGTAGATTGCTCATACGATCTACCCGAACAATAACGACCCACGGAAGATGTTTTACTCCGGAAACGTGTCTCAGCGTATTTCGTACCGCTGAATTAAAGACTAGTTTAAAATTATTACTAAAATGAACTAATCTTTCAAGCAATTTCCATTTCTGTTCATCAGTCAAAAACCCTGGCATATATTCATCCCAGCACATTTTTAAGCACTGTTCCAAACAAGATCTCAAGCAAATGACCACTCAAGAATTCAATTGCAAAATCAACATGACAATACACAGCTTCTTGTTAACTATTTGTGCATGTTTACTAATCTCGTGTCACTAACTTGTTTACATCAGCTACTGTTGCTATTGGTGATATGTCACGTGACGTATACTGTTTTCATATCGATATAAAATATCATTTTAGTGCGCAAAACAATTATCAAAGGACATAAAAGAAAAACCCGTTATACTTTACAATCAAAATATAATTGGACACACAAATTATCTTCCACGCCATTTAGCTTGCAACAATTGCGGGAGTCACCATTTTACATTTGAGTAGGCATACAAAATAGAAATTTCTCCCACTCAATGTGTGTGTGTGTGTGTTTTTTTTAAAGGAAGTCATTGTGTAGCAAAAGTCCGCGTTCTAATGTCTGATTATAACATCACCAACGTTCGTGAAGTTCCTAGCATCATGAAGGGATCAACACACGCCAATATGCCCAGCTATCCAATATCTTAGTCCTTAAAATCTTACGAATAATTATTAACTTCATGCAGTTAGTTTATTATTAAATTATCATGACAATAAGCAATCAGTAAAATGCATTTATCTATAACCATATAACATTTATCATGTAACGCGCGTGTGTCTAATTTGAACACATCCAGAGCCAATCACGTGCACTGTGCATAACGGATAATCAATGAAATATATAGATCACGAGCTAGACTCACAACGAGCTAATATAAGGCAGCTTTGTGCGACCAATCACAACATCCCCCAGACGGAACCCAACAGCCAGATTACTGAGCCTACCAGTCTCGTATTCAAACCGACGACAGTTTTCCTTCGTTTACCTTGTTACTACAGCCAACACCAACAATTTAATCAGCCTTCAGCCTCCAGGTCACTGTCAAGCAAACAGTTCCATTAACACAGGCGCCAGCACGGCTGTTATACACCTTGCGCTGTCGCCTAGACCACATCCTTCAGCTCTGCAATTGTTTCCTTGCAAATACATCTACTACCCTCGGGGAGACAGACCAACAACTGTAGAACGTTATAGAAAATGCCTATATAAACAGCTGGGATACAAAAACTACTGTACAAATTCGACTGTGACTGAAGATCCGAGATTTTCCGTTAAAAGCAACTCGAAACTTTCCGAGTTTGGCGTTAAAACGTTTCAGTTATACGTAAGAAGAAACGCTCAAACTGAAGTCAAAATTGCCCTGTTAATTGTTAAATGAAAAGCATTCATCATCACAACTAAACCGCACAAGCTTCACTGCTGAGGTCTTTTTTTTTCTCGACAATATTTAAAAATTCAGACAATTTTAACCTTTGGTCTTCGTGTCCGCATAAGATCTTAAGGTACTTTTTAATCGTATTTTCGAAATCGAGAACGCTCGCTTACGTAACTTACAAGCAAACCTAGGAATGTTCACAACATAACGCCCTCTACAAGCGCACATAGCAACGGGAATGTCTTAGCAACCAAAACACACCAAAAACCACAAAGTACAACTTTTGTTGTGTGTTTCCTTCTTTTTCTTTATTATTTAAACAGCACCGCAAGTGAAACATTAGTACACAACACATATATGGCATATCGATGACGGACATCGATCGCACCCTGTTTATTTAGGTAGCTTAAACCGTAAATCCGAGTTTGATCCTCCGAACCCGTTATTTCAAACTGATAACATAGTTACTGTTATTATTTTACAGAGTATCTTACTAATGTTCAGGTATTTCCCTACAACTTACAGTAAGAAGGAAGAAAGTGATACAGCCTTAACGTAAGCAAAATATACAGCTTTATTAATGCAAAATACATATTTGGTGATTCTGATAGAAGTGTCCAGACGATGGCGATCCGGGGAAAAGGAAAGTTTATAAGATTTCGCCAAAAAAAAAAATGTACTGGAAATTAAACTCTACTAAACTTAACAACAAAGTACAAAATAACGATTGCATTTCAAGAATGAAAAATACTTTTTACATACAGCACATGGACTTTTTTCTACTAAGGGCTTAAAATGTATCGTTACCCAGGAAGGGCAACGCAAAAATCCATAGATTACGGAGCATCCCTACTTACCTTCACAACTGATTCGACAGACCTGTGATCACAATAAATTAAGTCCTCTATCGCGTCACTACTCGTTATTACAAATACAGATTAGAACAGTCTACGGTGGCATCTACTCTATTCTCGTTCATGTAAAATAATCACGCGCTGAAATTCAGATAATACTTTGCTAATTTCTTCCAATTCTTTACACAATTTGTATTGTGACACGCACTGATACGTGTGAAATTCACTAAAAAATACAGTTTTGTTATATACATCAAATCCCCACCCCGGAAAAGAAAATAACAGGGCAGAACAACCTTCTGCTTACCTGTGTTTTCGTTTGTTCAAAAAGGTTCTCATCAATTTAACTAATTTCAACGAGTTAAGGACAAAGCATTGTTACCTGCAGGCAATCTGACTATGAGAACGGGGGAATACTTTGCTATGAAACTGCGTTGTAAATTCATAAAACTGTTATTGTGCATGGCAAAAAATTAAACGCAACTTGTGGCAAAGATGATCTGACAAGAGTTTTCCAACCACGAAAAATTCCGCACTGAATTTTTTTTCTTAAAAAAAAAAAAACAAAAAAACGAAAAGACACTCTTTCAAACCGTCACTTCATGTTTTATACCATCCTACAAGGTTTCTATATACTTTTAAGAAAAAGTACTTCCTAAACGCCAGACAACTCATAACAATATAATATAACAAACAAACAAAAAAAAAAAAAAACAAAAGAAAGAAAACTGACTGACTACCGGCACAGCATTGGTTTTGAATACACAAAGGATGCACAAGCCGAAGTATGTACGCACGTCAATTATTTTATATATAGATATCACAATGCAGACTTCCTTTGCACATTGTGTGTGTGTGTGTGTATTAGGGGGAGGGCTAGAGCGCTCCCCGGGCGCCCATGAGGTGCTCTCTCACATGGACTCGAACTGGTCGACGCGGTGCTTGGTGTTGCCCTGGCGTATCTGCTTGAGCGTCTTGTATTTGTCGCGGCCTTGCGCCACGTTCTGCTCGTGCAGCAGGTCGTTGCGCGTCACGCGCGTCTGGTCCTTGGTCGTCGCCAGGTCGGACTTCAGTGACTGCAAACCCAAGCAGAAGATGTACTTTGAACTGAAGTGTACGTTTTTGTCCATACAGCTGTATATAATTATTCCTAACTTTTCCTCAACTCTGCCACACATCGCAGGAAAAATATTAAAACATTAACGGGCACTCGGATTCTCAAAAAAAGTACTCACTTGATAAAAGACCTGATTATACCGAAGAAAAATAGGGAAAAAAATAAAGTGTTTATACCACAATATGCAGGATAGGGTTGGACACGGTGTGACATTCTTTAGAGCACATTAACAATTAAAACCCACCATGTTACCTCGCCGTTAACTGCCACTGCCAATAAATAAAAAAAAAAAAAAAAAAAAAAAAACAGGAGAGTGCAGCTGAGAACTCAAAACGACGAGAACACTCAACCTCTGTACAGACGATATTCTCAGAAGCGTAAAGCACTTTCCAGCCACACTCCACACCGATGGCATACACTGAGTGCTTTTTTTTTTAAACATAAAATGTAAGTAGAGAAGTGAGTTTGGTTTTCTAGCTCGAGGTTGGGGTGCTTTCGTTGAAAAATTGCATTTTTAAGAGCAGGCTTCAATGTGTTTTTACTTCCGGTTTCTGCAGCAAACTATATCGCGGAGATATAACAAAGTTATGTGCAACACTTATGCTCTACACATGTAAACAAGGATACCTCAAGCATTTCTTTATGCCTCCGTACTCTCGATCCCTGGCAGTCCAGTAAAATGACAACAGTAAAAATTTTCACATTACGCTATTTTGAATCTTTCTTCACAAATTCCCTGGTCAAGACCTTGCAAAACAAATTATTTAAGCGTCATCTTTTTTTTTTCTTTTTTTTTTTTGCCGCCAGCATTCCATACCATTAGTCTTTTTTTTTTTTTCTCCAATGTGTTTTTTAAAATGAATATTGAGTCTAAAGAAAAGGTATAAAATACAAGCGACGAAATTCAATTGTGAATAATGTCAAATCCCTCCGCTACCGCACTTGGAATGGTTCCTTCTAGTCAACTTGACAGACTTTCCCAAAATACTCTTCGGCCGCGGAATGTTGGGGAAGGGAAGGGGGGGGGGGGGTCTGCGTAACACCCCCGCTTCACTATGGCGGTTGCCTTTACCTGTAATTGTTCCTGCATGCGCTTGTTCTTCTCGGCTTGTGTGATGCGGTCCTCCTCGTGGCGGGACAGCATGGCAGACTCATCCACCTCTAAGTCGGCACCTAAACCCATGTACGGCTTATTTTTTGAAAAGAAACTTTTGGCTCATGCAGTGTTTATTACAAACATTAGCGTTTTGAACTGAAGCGTGATCAACAGCGGGGGCAAGAGGCCGTTTTCTACTTCCTGTTTAGCTTTGTTGAGTGCTACTTACTTACTGCAAATTAAACCTTACACTAATAAACCTCGAATAACAACGCTAACATTTTTTAGTTTTTACTGCAAACACATGTATTTTTAATCTGAAAATATACCGCCTTTGAAGACAGCTTTAAAATTTTGAAAGTGTTTAGACCAACGTCTTTTTTAATCAAATCTGATAATCAATCGTTCCTTTTATTTTCAAAAAGGCCTATTTTACACGTTACAAAGCTGGTCAATACGGGCTGTTTACACCAGAATGTATCGAATTAAAACTGCACCATTCACCTTTTTAACTTTGTATCTGTTGCATTTTATATTTCAGTTAGACAACTACGAAAAGATTCGTATTCGACCCTTGTTAAAAATTAAGGTAGAATGGCTATGAAATGAAACGCAAACAAAAGCCAGAGTAACGTAGTAATTGCAGGACCCTTAAACGCTTACAGCTACAATTGAAATTTCTGCTCCGTCACATTCATTAACAAAACAATTTGATTTTCGAACCGTCCGCAATAGCCTTGCTGTTCGCGTCTTAATCATTACCCGTTCTACCTTTGACACATGCATGCTTCAGTACTTTGTCTACCACAAAATAAATCAATAAAACCGACAATAGTTTAGGAAAAGAAAGGGAGAAAAACCAAAATCCTAGTAACTATTTTGATTTTTTTTTTTTTTTTTTGGATTGTATAGGCAGAGTCATAATTTCCAAATTTTTAGATGATATGATTCGTTCAAGAGGTTCACTTCAAAACGTAAGGTATCGCACGACACACGAGTAGAGGCGGGTGGTGTGAAACAGTTTCATAATAATGATATCAAGGAATAAACAAGTATGTCAGTGAAACTGACTAAGTCCCCCGCAGGGTGCAATTCCAGGATTTCGACAAGTCCCTAGGGCACATTTTTCGGCTGCCGGCTAAACCCATACCCAGGTGCACAACTACACACTATATTCTTTCCCTGCGTAAGGTTTAAATGGAATCCCTCGGGTAGTCCTTGAGATCTATAGCACAAAAGGCGTCAAATCCGAAATGTTGACAGACAGACGGACGCACAGACCCGAATTCAATGTTGCCCCGCCTCACGCTACGCGCCGGCGGGGGACTAATCAGTCAAGTCTGTTTAGCCTTTTCTGCAGCGAGGATTGTATTCAGTCATAATACCCCTCAAGAAAAGTCTTTCTACCACGCCTTGCAACAGACAAACGATTGCGTCAGTTATCCAATTACTTCTTTGGGATTACCAGACAAAAGATTTTCCTGTGGAAAATAAATTCTAACCGAATTGTGAAAACAAAAAATGAGGTCAACTTCACTACGCTACGGTTGAATTAAAATCATAAGGTGTTGGACAGGTCGTGGATGGACCAAATGTACTGCTCAACTAAAAAATGTTTTAACTTCAGCCACTAATCACTGACAGCTCACGGGTATTTCTTGTAATGTATACTTTTGAAACATCTTTAGGAGCTATTTTTTGATCTCGTTTTTCCAACGCGAACCTTGTGCTTCGGCGTCGGCCAATTCCGTGGCTGACCCTTGTCGGCCTTCCCTTGTCCAAAATCAACATTATAGACATTCTATAGACCCAATCCTACTTGCAAAACCTAGACATGGCCCTACCCTTCAGATGCCACAACCCCAACAACTTACTTCAAGCCCCTATCACTGACACTGTACAAATTTGCCCTTTGAACTCGGAAGTATAACAATTTCCCAACCATACTAAGTACTACCTTTTTCATACACAAACTTAAGAAAGGTCAACATTTACGGACATGTAATGGTTAAGAAAACTTAATGTATTGAGAGAGAGTATTTGTTAAAAGAATATAAACTGTTATTTAAACTACGGCAATTACTTGCTTTCTGGGCATGATCTGAAATGCAGAAAGTTGTAAAATTCAGCGGTGAAGATGTCAGAGAAAGTACGATATTTTCATATCTTTAAAGAAGCCACCACTAAAGGGGCATAAAAAACTGTTGTGCTGCATTTACTTGTATTTGGAATGCGGTACCCAACAAAATCGCGCAACGTGAACTACTGTCCTTAGTGGATTTCACAGCAATTAAAAGCTATTTTAGCGTTAAAAACCAAATATGGACGAATTTTTTATTACAGCTCAGAGTCTACTAAGAAGATGAAAAAGTAGCGGTTAACCCTACAGGCTGCACTGTAAACTCACCTGGTCAAATATTTACATGTATCATTCAAGTATCAGATGTATGACATAACATAAATCACCCAGCAAACGTTATACTACTCCATGAAAGAAACTGACTACATTCAAAGCCAGAGGCGCCAACGGCAATGTACACCCAGATGGAAAACAAATGTCAACGACAACTAAAACGACAGTGGCTACAGAAAACGCAACAGTAACGAGAACAAAAAAAGAACCACCGGCTATGATAGCACACCCACCTCCTTGCTCACCATCCTCATGCTCATCGTGGTTGGTCTCGCGCACCTGCGCCATCTCGGCCGCCTGCTGGAGCGCGATCTCCGCCTCGCGCGCCTTCTCCTCCCGCAGGCGTTGCTCCTCCTCTCGCAGGCGCTGCTCCTCCTCAATCCTGTCCTGAGCAGAGTCTAGCTCCTCTTTTAGGCGCCTGAAAGAATGGCAATAAAGGGCATCGTAAGCATTGGAGTTATCTCTCGGTATCATCAAAGAATCAAAATGGCTATTGTGAAAAGCACTTTAGCTGCACGCTTGTTACCCTGATGTGCATTCAAAATAAACTAAACGCCTAAAGTAAATAAGATGCTTCTTTGGCATTTCATAATACTTCAAACTTATCCTCAAACTACGGGAGCGCTACCGTTCCAGAATAGAGGCTGACGTAGCGGCTCACCTGGCCTCCTCCTCCTTTTGCAGCACCTCGCTCCTCTGCGCCTCGAGTGCCTCCATTGCCTCGCGAGCCTCGTGCTCCTTGCGTTCGCGCTCCTCTTTCTCGGCGTTGGCCGCCTCTTCGGCAGCTAGCCGCGCCGCCTCTGCCGCATGCTGCAGTTCCTCCAGCTCCCGGCGCTCGTTCTCAAGCGACTGCAGCTTAGCTTCCAGCTGCTCCGACAGGGCACGCGATTGTGACAGCTCTGAAATAGAGCCAAATCCCAATCTTTACTCTAAACAAGACCATACCCAACGTGAGTTTATTTTATATTTTAAAATTAATTATTTATTATTTTTATTTTTCAGCTTCTAATGCTGAGATATTGGCGAAATCAGCCTATATTTTTTGAAGAATAACAGGATAATGTTGTTTTTGTTGCACTTTGTCCAGTGGAAATGCGCGAAGACGGGAGGAAACTGATACAGAATACGCGCTAAGGTGGCACCTTCTTTGGCTTTTTCCGCTTCTATCTTGTAGGCTTCTAGCTGCGCTTCCATCTCCTTCCGTTGCCTCTCTGCCGCTTCTCTGGCTTCACGCTCCTTTTGATACTGTTGTCTGTAAAACGAGAACTCATTTTAACGGTCTTGGGTCAACTCGGCCCCTTGCCAAGTCGGCCCCTACCAAGTCGGCCCCTCGTGAAAGTCAAGTCGGCCCCCACTCGGCCCTTTTACAGGTCAACTCGGCCCCTCGTGAAAGTCAAGTCGGCCCCTTATTAAAAAAAGTCGGCCCCCTTATTTTTGGTGTTTTGTTTTTCAGATAAAACATATAGAGTAATTCTACCTTATTTTTTTTTTATTGGAAAAACAACACACTTACAATAACAGAATTTAGGACGTACTTTATCTACAATTAGCACATCATTTTACACACCATATTGCAACCTTTGCTGTAATATTTACTAATCAAATTTTTTACTATGACTACAGTGCCGTGTAAGCTGGTGGCGCTGCCGCATTGTTTTTTAAACACTATTTTCAAGCACGAAGACTACTTTCAACCTGACATTTAAAAGCTATGTATTTAATTTTGAATTTTAAGTGTGAGTCTAGGTCGACGGCACGTAAACTTTTTCTGTTGACAAATTATTCACTTCATTTTGTTTTGTACTGTACAGATTTTGATAAATTTCAAACAATTTAGCCCTTGTTTTTTTTCTTCCATTTTACCACTAAATCCGAGTATATTATAATTCACTCCTTTCAGTTACTGACAACTCAGACAATATCATTCTGTGACTTAACATGCAAATTGTGGTGTGTAAAAAACTTAATGTAAAAGCTTAATCGACTCCTTTCAGCTACTGACAACTGAAACTCGGACAGTATCATTCTGTGACTTAACAAGCAAACTGTGCTGTGTACAATACTTAATGTAAAAGCCTTATCCACTCCTCTCAGGTAGCCGACTTTCTTATTTACTCATACCAAAACCAATCGAGCAATTGTGAACTGTAATTGCAGATGAGGCCGTGGTGAGGTAGATTATATATTTGTGATAACGGAGATTTATGATAATTTATTTGTGATCACTGAGATTAAACACCGACAAGTCCTGTAATCACTAATTGCATTTTGTCTGTGATGAGTACACAGTATTTTCATCACAGTAAATCTGCATACTTGTGATCAACCGAGCTGAGACACGAAAAAAAACCTTTTCAAATTATATTTAGTCAGTGATCATTGAATTTTGCATTTTAAGTTTGAAAAGTATGTATAATAGGGCCGACTTAAAAAAGGACTGAGGGGCCGACTTGACTTTCATGAGGGGCCGAGTTAGCGGGGCCGACTTGACCAAAAAGGGCCGAGTTGGCAAGGGGCCGACTTGGCAAGGGGCCGAGTTGACCCAACACCATTTTAACAGTCAGTAGGTTGTATTTGCTCAATATTCCAACTACGTGTGAATGTACTTTTTCAGGTAAGATCCATTACCTCAATCTTTTTTTAATTTTCAATCACGATTTTCCAATCTTGGCTGGTTAATTTTGAGGTTATGTATTCCATTATGTCCATAATGACAAAATCGTTGCATGTTATTTTTCAGTCTGAAATCCAATTTTTATTGGGGGACTACTGAATTCAGGTCCGTCCATCCGTCTGTCTCTCAACATTTCGGATATGATGTCTTTTGTGCGACAGATCTCAGAAACTAATCGAGGGAGACCATTTAAACTTTGCATAGGGAAAGAATATAGGTTGTAGCTTGCACCTGGGTATAGGCTTTGCCGGCCGCCGAAAAATGTGTCCTGGGACTTTGTCGAAAATCCAAATATCTTAGGCCGTCCACATATGGACAGGATGTCTTTTGTGCGGTAGATCTCGAAGACTACCTGAGGGGTTCCACTTAAACCTTGCACAGGAAAAGAATATAGGGTGTAGTTGTGCACCCGGGTATAGATTTTGCCAGCCGCCGAAAAATGTGTCCTACAAAGTTTTATCGGGACATATGTTATTTTACAAATTTTTCTATCGAAATCCTGGAATGGCAACCTTCGGGGGACTTAGTCAGTTTCACTGACATACTTTTTTTTTTTTTTTTTTTTTTTTACTTTTTTTTTTTCAACTTCCTCAGCAATCATTGCACAGGAAGCAGAAACATTCACCAATTTGCGACATGGTAAAGTGAACACAGACACTATTATACATGCGTGGATGGGCGAGCGGGTGACACCTAAAATTATAAAATATGGAATTCCTAAATTTAGTTCCAACACTCAATTTCAATTGTATGTTGAAACTTTACGGCGAAAGTTTGCGGTCTATTGCGCAACTGGGTACCGTGTGACAATGCAGGTTTACACGCCAAGCAGCTTACTCATATATCTCGCAATCAACCCCGGGTAACCGCGAATAAATTATTCAGAAGAAAGTAAGATTCTACAGAAACAGTAACATTATTCAAATGCATTGCAAATAGAATGAAATCACGCAAGATAGGTCCAGAAGCGAGAAACTAACACGAACTGGCCGAGTATATCTGATACCCTGACTCTAGGCACAGCTGGTCACAAAAGAAATGCAGTCAAACCTCTTTATCGTGAGCTCCTACCGGACCAGCTAAATATTCATTATACACGTATTCACGACAGGTGCATTCACGACAGGTGAATTTCATAACGAAAGTTAGAAATTCGACGAAATTATTCTTTTACTAATCAGAAGTTGCTCACACTACGTGGTGTTCACTGTACTATCGACATGAAAAGCAGGGGGCAAACCTTTCAGCTTGTTTTGCTAGCCTTTCTTCTTTCGCCTGTGCTTTCATTTGCTGAACTTCGATGGTATCGGGCTTACGCCTCCTCATGTACAGTTCATGATTGCCCATACACAAAGCAAGAATTCGTTTGTTTATCCTAAGTCTTGCTGCGAGAAAGATAAAATCCTGTAAAAAAATAATAAATAAATAAAATAAAGACAGATCATTACTGGAGCTGAGAATTTCTTCTTCGTTTTATTAATAGATCGACAGGAGCTTTTGTTCTACATGTCATGTCTTAAAAAGTAGTTTGCCTTTGCACTTTGGCTATGAACTCTGGTGAGGCTGGTAAAAAAGAAAATAAACATTTCTCGCACCAAGCTACATAATTTAACAGCATTTTGCTGCTTGCTTAATTTTTAGGAACATAACACTGGAAACAGTAATTTTCACTTTGATGCTTGTCTGATACATGGCCAGTCGAAAGCGGAGACGGGTGTTTTATATAAATCAAAGTATGAGTAATCTACATCTTCGACCGGGCAGTTAACGGAATTCTGGAACACCACTTGTCAATGTAGCTGTAAGAGAAGAGACCAGTTTAAAGGCTATTTCAAGTGCAATTCACAACATTCGTAAATGCACCGGCAGCAGTCTTTGGCAAAATATCAGCTTGTACGAGAAAACAAATTACTGGGTCAGGACAGAGGGGCAATGTGTTGCCAATAAAACCGAAAAAGGCCATGCAAATCCTCCAATCATCCAAGAATTATAAAACGATGAGCTTTATGAAAAACAAAAAAAGATTAATAAAAACAAAATTCCAGCCCCCTCCTATCGTCATCACGTTTTATAGGCGAACGAAGACTGCAAAACAACAACAAAGACGTGCGTTGGCAGTAAACATGATGTATGCGTATCTTATTCTTTGGCTATCAAGGCATTTGTTTTTCGATAATTGTCTGCCAATTACGTGGCAATTAGCTGGCGGCAATTAATAAATTTATACACATAGCTCTACTTGCGCTCTTTTTTTCTTTCTATCTTTCTTTCTTTTTTCGCGTCTTCTGTATACAACACTGCTCGCATGTTGACCGAAACAGGTCACAATTACGTCTTGTAGGTGCACCCCAGCATCCAAAATATACTATGCTGGAAGACTATTCCAGTCTACTATTGACGAAACCTTTCCCCTTTATGGATTTAATAAGTCTCTCAAATGATAAAGCTATTAAAGTGATGTGAAATCACGAAAAGCAGAAAAGGCTACGAGCATCATGAATCACTGTTATTCATCTCGGCTGACAAAACCACAAATTACCCGTCTACCTTACGACTGCGGCGTTCTAATTCTCTGTTCTTTTTTCGCTCTCTCTTTCAAATGGTTTACCTTAAATTGCACTAAAGAAATTTCCTGCGACACCCACCACACAATAAGAACGAAGCTTCTAAGCGTATCTTGTTTTCATGGGCCTATACACTACCATGAGCTGCAGGGTATAATCATCTTTCATCTTGCTTTTTTTCTGCTTTGCGTTTCGGCTCGAGAATGAGCTTCATACTTACAGGTGCTTTTTTGTCTATTGGTTTGATTACAAACTTCTTGTCGTTGAAAGATATATTCCTAATTTCACTCCAGGGGAAACCAATTTTTGGTGTCAACCTGAAACAAAATAGATGTTACACATCCATAATGTAAAATTTCAGAATCACAGCTTCACCATTTCAGATGGGGTACAACTAAATACTGTGTGCTAAAATCAACAGTTAACAACTTATTAAAGGACTACAATATTTTTTTGCAGCTAAGAACGTGTGTTATTACTAAACTCTGGAAAAGGAATGCAATGCGATTCGTACAGGATATTGAATTCCTGAAAAAAAACAGGACTCGACTATATTTTTAAATGGCAAAGAAAACACAGCCTAGACAGAGTGCAACGAAAAAAAATGCTAAAAAAAAAATAATAATTACCTGTCATCTTTTTCATAAATATTTAAGCCCAGCGCATCGACTCCCAGCCACAGTTCTGTGCCTTTTTTGTTCTTAATATCAAAATAATTTACTCCGTACATTTCTAAATCTTGTGCTATTTTCAAGTATTCCATCATGGCTTCTTCCCTGGCAGGAGAAAAAAAGAAAAACATGACGTCCTTTTTATTCCTGATGTTACACCACAAACAAAGGTACATAATTACACACCATCCGTATGTTTGTCTTCCTCATAGCTGGCTAGTTTTTACAATTTTACTACCAGGCTGTGTCTATCCGAAATGGCCAATTACCTTTACCTCCCCAATCACGCCATTATTTTATTTACTTATTCATTCATCAGTACTACTAAATTGGCATTATCATCGTTACTATTATTTATTTATTAATTTTCGCGCAAAGGAATCGTGGGGCGGGGGGGGGGGGGGGGATTATCTGTAAAATAATGGCAGTTCGATTTCAAAAAGTACGGGTACTTTTGAAAGAAGACATGCTTACCTCAGCATGCCTTTATGCTCCGACCACCAGTTGACCACTCGCTCTTCCCATTGCTCTTTTGACATCGTGTGCTGGTCCATAACTCTGTAGATTTTATAACGGGAGAAAACATTAGTTTGAAATGTAACCGAATGCATGGACTTGAGCAAAAACGCTCTAAAAATGTTTCATGAATGCGTTCTATAATTACGAATTAAAGCAAACATCTAACAGTGGTAAATTTTACTTCGGTTTCTATTTTCTTTTGCATGGGACGTGTCAAAAGGTATAACTTGAAGAGCAGTGAAACAGCTAAACTCGGCAAAGAAGAGCTAACCTTTGAGGTAGGAGCCTGTCATTGGTCAAGCAGCCTGTTTTGTGCACATCGGGGTTGTGATCACCGTATTTGGCCTGCACGGCGTAGGAGCTGAGCAACACCGAGGTCTCGGGAGGGCAGTACGCCTCGTCGCTCAAGATCGACTCCTTCACTTGCAGGAAGAACATGCGCTGAAAACAGACGTTACTTAAGTCAAACATTTCCCGCGCTTTTTCTGTTTGAAGGTTTTGCTCTTTTATTCTAGTTTGATTGTTTTTTTGTTTTTTTTTTTTTTGTTTTTTTTTTTTTTAGTTTCGCTTATGAAAAGTCTTTATGTGCGGAATCAAAAGGAATAGTTTATAGTAGAACAAACAATGTTAAATTTAGCGGAAAAATCAGACTCGCTTCAAGTTCTTCCGCATTCCAGATCATTTTTGGTTGCGTGACTCATTTTTTTTTCCTTTTTTTTTCCTTTCACAAATCAATATCTGGTCTACAACGCGAAGGTTACAGTTTAGTGTAATGGGCGCAAAGTCTGGGCGCTTTAAAAGACGTCTGAATGAAAACTTGTCAACAAGCTCACACTAAAGCTGCATACACACATTCTAAGCTGCACGCTTAAAATGTGCATAGAAATTACAATGCCGACTGGGGCTACTCTTCTTCTTAACGACACGAAGAACGTTTGCATGGTGTTGACTTTTCCACGCTTGCAAGCTGCCGATTTAGTTCCAGCGAAAGCGCTTTTCGTCGGGCCGACAAGTTTTTGAGGTCGGGCAAACAGGCCGGTGCATTTTTCGGGTATTATTTATATTAATTACAGCTTCGTTTCGCAAAGGTTATTATGCTGATTTTCAGTTGTGATTATTTATCATAGGTTTCATGTATTGTGTTTTTTACACACTGCGAAGTAATACACCAACATATTACGGACAACTGTTTGGGGATTTTTGTGTTGATGCAGTCGCTTATCACTACCAACCAGCGATTTTCATTTAGTTCCTCTTGATGTCCAACTTTGGTAAGTGTTGTCTAGATGTCACATAATAATTACTGAAATCGTTACATCACAGATGAAAAACGTACACCTTTGTTCTTGTGAAATTTCAGCGGTCTGGGTCAAGTAAAACTATTCCAAAATGCAATACCAAGTACCAAAAAGTTCGCAATACTTGGTCGTAGCTTCTACAGAATTCTAGACGATTCTGTTAGTAACCACATCCTTGTCAGGTGATAGCGCTAGTATGCACTTAAGTATATTCAAATTACTGTGCAAATCTACTGTCTAACCGAGCCATAACTTAACAATGCAAATTGAGGATTCCAGTGTGACAAAATTTAAACTTTCTCTGGTCTTATTAACTGCAGTACAACAAACGACGTTTTCATCAAACAGGGAACATACTTTTTTATATATATAGCAAATGCATTCACTCAAATGTTCTCTCTTTCTCTCTGCGAGAGAGAGAGAGAGAGAGAGAGAGAGAGAGAGGAGAGGAGAGGAGAGGAGAGGAGAGGAGAGGAGAGGAGAGGAGAGGAGAGGAGAGGAGAGAGAGAGAGAGAGAGAGAGAGAGAGAGAGAGAGAGAAAACTTTGGGAATTTTCTCATATTCAAATGTAACAATTGCAATATATATAACAGGTGCGGAAGGTGGTACCACAAACAACTTTCACTTTGTCCCTTTCCCTGGCATTAAATGTGGCTATAAAAGACTAGTTTTCTGATGTCTTTTTTATTCGGATGTGGAAAGCCAAAAACGGGTGTAACTGCAGTCTTTTTAGCCGGGCCCGGAAGATGGTCAATACAAACAAGTTTAATTGAGCCTCTTTAAGTCGAGTCTGGAATGAAGTCACCACAAAATGGTTTTACGTTACTTTTTACCCGGGTCCAGAAAGTGGACATAACATCACCCACCTCCTTCTTGGTAAGTTTTTTTTTTTGTTTGTTTGGCTGGAGCCTCGCTCCTGTCCCCCATTTTATATGAGTGTAGCTCCGAACGCAAAACCAATCCTTCTATTCAAATATACCAACACATCACTTATTAAAAAAAGTTCAAAACTATATCCCTCTGTTCCACGGGGGATAATAATATAGTTACAACCAGATGTACCTTGTCTTAGTATGGTCTCCTAATACTGGACGATGCTCTTTTTTTCCGCGTCTGGAAGGTGGTCACCGCAGACAAATTTACTGTATATGTTTTGATCCCGACCTGTGTTTGGCCGTCACAGAAAGTATTACTGTACGTCTTTTTATACAGGTGAGAAAGGCAGAACTACAAACTACTTTTTTTTGAGCACTTAAATGTGGGAGAGTCTTCTGTAAAATGCAGTAAAATGAGAAGTTTATACTTCTTGCAAAAGGTCTCTATTACTCGGTTCAGACTTTCTCCACGTCTAAAGATAGCTCCATGTTTCACACTTGTTCACGTTGTTCCACAAAAGGTTCTACGACATAACGTGGGCAAGTGACAGAAAACTAGTACAATATTTCTGAATGAACAGTATGGAGTGAGAATTCTTGGAATCACCTGTGACAAGGATGACGTCAAAGCAGAGGTTTCCTCACAGGTAATCCCTTCCGACTGAAAAAAAAAAAAAAAGGCTCCTCCAACGCAGTGTTGTGTTGTGGTGGAGCTAAGTGACACACAAAGAACTGATAATGTTGCCACACCCAAATAAAAGCTGTTGTGCATTTTCACTGCTAGCCAAATGTAATCCACGTCCTTTTGTATGTTTATCTAGCCATTGACTTTTATCTCAATAATGTCAAGTACACATCTATAACGACATAGTTGGACCCGTTTCGGCACATGTACTCAGGTTTCATATCGGTGTGGTGGTACAGGTATATTACTTCATGGGACTAGCCACTGGCACATTTTCATTTGACAACTGAAGGTTCAGTGAAGTTTTATTTGTACCAGCTTCTCCTGTTGTCATAGTATGCATACAGCGTCTAATTATGCCGTTGAAAGTCACCACACAATATATTAGTGCGGTATTATGCATTTTGTCTTAATACTGGGGTTTGTCTCGGGCGACTAGAGAGAAAGGTCATGTTTTAGACCTCGATCACTAAGTTCTGCTGGCGTCCACTAAAAGAATAGTCAGTTTATACATCCGACATTTGCCGGTGATAGGCCATGGCGAAAAACTGTGTGAACCTGCCTTGACAAGTCGCGGGGTGTTGCTCTATCACTACATCGTGCTACAATTTCTTAAGCTACCAATCCACCCTATATAACTTGCCCAAAAATGTAAACTTGCCACAGCCTTGGTCTCTTTTAATGAGCCTAGCGACAGGTATTCGCTAAGATTGTGAAAACGCCCAAGTACAGACCACAGCAATATGTGGGCAACCTTTGTCTTAACTTGCTGGGAATTACCTACGGTGATCAGTACTCCGGAAAGCAACTCGATCCAAAACTTCTTCACTGTACTTTATAGCCTAGTCCGATAAGAAATAACTTGAATGATCTTTACAGTTTGCATTACGGCCGTATACGTTTGCACTGAACAATCTCAAATATCACTTGAAGGACTAACTTTATGACCAAGTCTCTGCACAAAATAACTTAACCTTGGATTTCTGAATGTTTACGGTTATTCGCAACGCAAAAAAAAACAAAAAAAAAACAAAAAAAAAACGCTCCACCATGCATTTAAAAGGCTAAGTGTAAACAGCAGGAAATCGTACGACTGTATCTTTTTTTTAATTTTCTTCTCTCTCTCTCTCTCTGTCTCTCTCTCTCTCTTTTGGACATTGATCAAGGTAACCACGCCCCCATCCCCCGATACCCAATCAATAATTAAGAACAGTAGGCCGGAAAAATCTCAAAGGCTCTATTTGCTAGTAAACGAACTCTTTCATGTGTGATTGAAAGGGACGATCCACAAATGCAAAGACTGAACTGAATGCAAGAAACAGATTGATGCAGCAACGCCGGAAACTAACTACTTACAAGAGGAAGGGACTTCTGAATACTCCGATCGAATTTGTAGTAGAAATTACCAAATATTAGAAGCGCCGGGTCATTCAAATCAAACGCCTGTCATTCACTTATCGGGAACACTCAGGGCTTTGCGTTAACCTTTTTGTTCTACCTTAGCCTCGCAGTCCCATTTGAAATGTAATTGCCACAATGGTGCCGACCTGATCAGTGCAAAAGGGGAGAACTACTGGGACTGTTTTAATAATAGTGTTCAAGTTTAATTGTGCAACAAGCATTTACCACACAAGACTGTCATTAATGTGCCAGTGATTTTCTAATGTCAAAAATTTACAAGAACATGTACCAATATTATTGCAAACTACTCCGCCACGCCTCCCCAATAAAGGGAAATGCCCGCTAGGAAAGGTAAGCGTGTTTATTTGCCGCCAGATATGTAACTACCTGCCCGGAAAGATCGGGTAGTCAATATTGTTTAGCATCGACGCCGTTCATCATGTCACTGTAATTAACGCTCTGTTTGGCACTGATATTTGCCGAAACAATCTCAAGGCTATGGTAAATAATAGGGGGTGGATGATGCAGCAAAAACAAAACAAAGTGTTCTTAACTATAGATACCTAGTGCACGACACGTGTGCATTTAGAGTTCTTAAATTCTGTTGCTTTGAAACAAGGCTCTGCCTGCAGAGAGCTTCCTCGGAGGCCAACTTTGAGCGTTAAACAACTGCTGCTGATAATTTTTAAAGTTGTTGTCTCGTGTCTTTCGGTGTATCGGTGTAAGTTATGAGATGTAAATTTTCTACGCAGAAAATTTGTGCACATATGCACTTTTCAATATTATACAACTGAGGAGCGGAAGAAACTTCAAGCAGACAAGCGCCTATTTCTGGGTTGCCTGTTGTCTACCCCACCTGGACTGTTGGTTATCTTGTCATAACCGAGACGCTGCTAAACCACAGGAACTCGACCCTTCCTCCAAACCAATATTAAAGAAACAAACTCGTCAATCAGTGTCTGGGAAATATATTCTCAAGTACATCAGCCTTTTGTAGTTTTTTTTCCATAAACCGTGAAGTGTAATTCATGTCAATAACATGAATTTATGCACCTGCTATTTTTCTGTTGCCATGGCACATGCTGCAGATGTCCCACAAGCGGTTTGCTCTAACAGAGTAGAGTGGCAGATCTTTTTGGTCTAGACACGAAGAAATCAAAACCAGAATGTCCAAGAACACTGTGCCCACGTGCATTTCTATTCTTTTATTCGAACCTCCCCTTCAAATCATCGCCATCCCTTCCCTCCCATCTCCCTCTCTCACAAAAGTCCATTCGAGGCCCAACGTTATTGTTCATCGTACTTCAACCTCCTTGTACAACGGCTATTATTACGTGACTTTGAGCGTTTGTAACTGTTTCTGTAAGCGATTCCTCAAAAAGGTTAAAATAATTAAACATCACTTTTGAAGTAGTTCATGACTCTAATCAATCAATTCTTCAAATTTCAATCGCAAGTACATGCTTTTTTTCACTCTTTTCATTCATTTAAATTGTGACAATTAGAAAAAGATTTGCTATACATTCGCTTTTCCACTGTTACTTGGGAACATGGGAGTGAAACAACTGGAATCCGCTCTTAAGCTTCAGCTGAGCAAATCCAGTTGGTCCAAATGACTTATCTCGCAGGGTTTTTTTTTTGCCTGAAATTTGGACGAGAAAATGGCGCACCCCCTCGAGAGAGCGCGAGAGTTTCTCAGGCGGGCTCGAGATATATACATATGAGTATATGTACATCTGAAAAAGAAAAAAAAACATTATCTTAACTACTTTATTTATCAAGAATGTGTGATTTACTCATTTCACATACTGTTTTGATAGATTGTAAGTCTTTAACCTCGACCAGTGTTTCAGCTTTCCACTTTCGTAATTTTTTGATGATGCCAGATGCGAAGGGATTCTGCGAAATCATGCTCCTCTCTCTTTGCTCCCATAATCATGATCCGCATCAATTCATCGCAGTGCTGCGCAGTAATTCTACTGCGAAGGGGGTGATGATTGCGTTTTGCGCCGAAAACGACCGTTCACAGTCACTGGTGTGAACGGTATAACATAGTGCGAGTTCGGCTAGTTATCAGACGGCGATAAAGGCTGATTAGGTGCCACAATTCGACAGTAGATTTCGTAGAGTAAGTCTGACTCCTTAAAACAAGCCAGGGATTTGAATGAGCGCAAAATTGAAAATATCGATGGTCAATTAAAAAAATATATTAAAAAAAAATAAAAATCGCGCCCTCTAAAATTGAGCGCGTTAATCTCAAAGAGGGCGCGATATTTTCTCGCGTCCTGAAATTTTGAGCGTGAGATTCAGAAAATGAGCGCGATAATCTCGCGTTATCGCGCCCTAACAAAACCCCTGATCACGGAATTCAAATTTAGCTCCGGAGAGACGCGATTCCTCGTGTAGGGCGGATGACCCATGAAATTGGTGTTGAGGTTGGTTTGTTTTTTCACAATTCTAAGCTTTACATTTTTAAATATCCACTAAAGCTAATTTTTATGTTAAAAAATTCATTGTGGCAATTTTGAATATTTGTTTTATGCATGTGAAATTTCAAAACAATCTGGTCTTTAGTTTCGGAGATATAGGGCGGACCGCATGCTCATGACTATATCCCTCCGTTACACGGGAATAATAAAATTCAAACAGTCTCCCCTGCTAGAATATAATAACAGCTGGCTAAATATTATAGCCTGGCAGTTTCTTCTAGTCTTCTTTACACGCGATTACATGGAGGGACTCAAGTTTCTCTTGCTAAAAAAAGGTGTGTTATGTCTTGCCATTGACTCAATAAGATGTCAATCGAATTTGGAAGACGAATGCATTTCTGAGCCCGAAATTAGCTAACAACAGACAGGCCTGCGATTTCGCGAACTTTGTTAAGTTAATGGCCAGGCGGTAAACTTGATCGCTCAACTTGCATTATTTCTTTAAAATATTCAGAAGCATTAGTCGCCACCTAGACAAGCTCCAAAAAATTGGCCGCAAAATCTCAACGCTACACAAACTGAGCTCTGAAACTGAGACTAGGCCATAATCTTTATTTATATCTTGGTGGCAACTGCGCCAACAAACCACAACAAAAGAATTTTTTGACTATTATGTTTTTTTCTCTTCCAATATGGAAAAATAATCCACTCCCCTCCACCCCCCTCCCCCAAACAAATACACGGGGCGTTTTCTGACTTTAACCAGCAATTAGCCCAGCACTTTTTTTGTACTGTAATTGAGCCCAATTAGCAGAACAGATCCTATGGTAAATACAGTACTCTCCCCTTATCGCGTTCAGCCACACTTAATCATGTTGCCTGTTGAGCTGAGATGGTATCGGAAACCGAAAAACCGGTATTGAATACATGCCATTTTTTATTAATTTATAAGACCACGCATATCTTGCACGAAAGTAAAATATTGCAGCACCATAGGCTTTCACTTTTTGCCAAAAGCACCGCTTGAAAAGTTGAAAACTTGTAGGCATTTATTCAACTGGTGTCAGTGTGATTTATCTACAGTTCGGCACCAGATGTTCCTCATACTATTTCATTCTTATCAATGCTTTGGCTACTGGTCACTTCAAGTGTTACTACACAATGCACACGAGGTCGCTGAAGTGCCTTACATACTATATTCAGATACTTTGTTCCCTTGAACAAGTTTTGTCTGGATAGGATTACACACCATCTAGCCGGCTAAAGTCTTCTAACTTGATCACCTCCACTACTCATGCAAGCTATGCTATCCAGCTGATAATTTTCCTTTTAACCGGGCGGAGGAGGGGTTGGTAGGGTGTGATCCTGGAAACGGTTCATAAGTTGGCAGGCCAACAACAACTGATTATAGAAATAACTTGGCAACGCTACATCTAATATATGGCCTGGAAAAGCACAAAGTATAAAAAGGTGAGACTCAAACGATGTTTCTCGCATTTTTATTAATTTTACACGCTTGCAATTCCAGTAAAAATATTCCACATATAAAATACTGAGGAAGCCTTTCCATTGCATTTCAACCCAGGTGCAGATTTACGTTAAAACGCTGACACGAACTGACTATATTTTTCACGGTGTGCCACTAAATTAAGTCATTGACGGCTCTTACGGTTACACGCTTTAATTTGTTTGAAAAGGGGTTGGCATGAGTAATCACGAAAATGGGAACGGATAAAAAAAAGATAGGAAGTAGTCGGAAACAAACAGCATGCAAGTTAACACAAACTAGTCGACAACACAATTAGTATGACTGAATAAAGCAAAAAAAAAAAAAAAAAAAAAGCCTGCACATGTAAATACACAAGTATTTGCCCCATTTGCCACAAGCTTGCGGAAGTGCACAGTAAACGGTTAACACTCAGCTATGACACTCCGCCCGCTTTAAAACAGCTAATCGTGTTCTCCCACACAAACAGCCGACACATCTGACAGTACAGAAATGATGTAACTAGGGAAATGCTACACTCGTGTAACTACGGAAATGCTACACTCGTGACAGAGGCTTTGAGTCACAATAACCCGCCTTCGGCGTCCTTAAGATAACTTGTGTTTTACC
This sequence comes from Protula sp. h YS-2021, assembly GCA_949752745.1. Classification (NCBI taxonomy): domain Eukaryota; kingdom Metazoa; phylum Annelida; class Polychaeta; order Sabellida; family Serpulidae; genus Protula; species Protula sp. h YS-2021. Next base: position 42,376,129 of record OX457025.1, read on the forward strand.
TGTGTCACTTCTTGAATAAGCTCCTCTGATACGTCTTCTGGATAAAACTTTGCGCGGAATTTGAACTGTAACGGATTTTCCTTTCTCACATCTTGACCAAGCACCTTGAACGTAACAACATCTTATCACCGCTTATGCATATGTGTCTGTTTTGCCCAGACAATTTTTTGTTGTGCTAAAGCAAAACCTTAACTATCTTGTATTTCAGAATTGTGACATCTGAGTGAAAATTTGACACTCTAGATTAAGCTAGGCCAAGGTCAAAACAAAAGAGGAAACGACTGAAACGAACACATGAAATAACCATGTGCCAATTTTTATGGCCAAGTCAGACTGACAGACATTGCAATTTTCTCAACCAGACGACCTGTATCAAATCAATTTATCTGAACAGCACCGCTCCAATTCAATACCACTTTCCCATTTTCAAGTTATGTGCGGGACTTCCCATGCTAACTTTTTTTATTCTTCAGTAGAAGTTTTTTTTCACATTTCTTTACTTGTACTATAAACAAAGAAGATCATGCATTGGTCCCTTAATAAATTTTCTCGAAACTAAAAAAAGAAAAGAAACTGAAGAAATATGAAGATCAGTGTTATTTATCTGGTAAACGCATTGCACATGAAGTCCTCACCTTTTTGTTAAGCTTTAGCCACGTTGTGAGGCCTTTGCTGTCAACGTACTGCAGGCCAAAGAACCAAATTTCACGTAAACCTATCGTTTTCACAACCTGAAAAAGACGTATCACTTGACGTTCATCAAGTGGGACACCACTGCATCAAATACATGTCCCAGACTTTGCGGGATGACAATAAAACATATGTAGTGCAATTTTCTGAGGTATATTTGAGACGATGGTCACTTGAAGTTAATCTGAATGCTTCACCAGAGACGTGTGGGATGTACGAAATACTCAAAGCACCGTCCAAAGTAAAGACCTTTTTTTGACATTGTGAAATGTACACCAAGTACACAGTAGATCAAATCACCGCAGACAATAAATCTACATATTTTGCATTACATTAATCCTAGCCTCGTGTCTTGGACAATGAGGCTCCAGTGAATTCAAACGCAAGGACACGATGGCGTGAACGGGATCAGGACTGACCTGATCAAACAGCTGTTTGCCTGTGGTGCTGTTCTGTATGGCAAACTCGAGTTCAGCGTCCATCGTTGTGACGCGAACGTTCACCTGTAAAAGTGTATTCAATTTACATGCATTAACCAACCAAATAATCTAGCACGACCTGATATCGCCAGAAAAAAGGTGAACAATTTAAGGCAACTACGAAAATGGCAGAGATAAAATTTTTTTTTAGCGCACAGCTAAATACTGACACAGTAAAATGGAGACAATGGTTCGTGTTGCTTTTAAACATGGAGAACTGGAAAAATGAAAAATAAATACACAGTAAAATGATGTGACAAGCAGTAACGGCTCTTCATTCTGACCAGATAAGCAAAATTCCAGTCCAGCTGTTTGATTTTCCCGCCTATCTACCCCACCAATCCAGAGAGTCTTCGGAGGAAAAAACTTAAGAGAAAGATAACAACCTAATGTTTTAAACTTAAGACACTATGACAACCAATTAAGCTAGCTGTAAACTATTAAAATAAGCACCGGTGATAAACATAACAAACACACAGTCAGGTGGCATATAAAGTTGGTAAGGCAGATACAATTTTAAGTAAATAAGAAAGACTAAAATTCAAGGTAAGTGCTCTGTCTTAAACAGATACTCTAGCCTTGCTAAAAATGTCAGCGAGTTTATAAAACCGATGCACTGACACAGCAAGGAAATCCAACGAGCCGTTTACTGCGCTGAGTCCCTCGTTGAAGAAACTCTACAGAAACGTTTGTTTAAACAAACCAGTGCAATACCTTCCAACGAAACAGCTGGCAACATGCTTTTAGTATAATTTGTCAAATGACTTCAAATATTAAATACTAGAAAAGGAGGGATATTACATGCTGCTGTACTTCATATTTATACTGTGTTACTCGCATATTTTTAAAATAAGTAAACGACACAAACAACACAGCATTAATTTACGGAAGCTGTCAGTGAAAAAAAGTGCCAACTAAACCCGGTCTCGGACGCAACTACACTGTGTACCAGGAATATGTACACATTCGATGATTGCACAAAGTACAAAGTGTGTGTCAGTGTGTTTCTTCCTCAAATATTTTTAACCATATCTGACTGATTTCATTAGAAGTCGCAATGAAATAAAAAGATGGCATGAGAAGTGCTGTAATTTGTAAATCGTCCAGAGGGGGGTGAATTTGCATCTTCTCCAACTCAACCTGCTGTCGTGTTAAAGACTATATAAAAGGTAGCAGAAACGCATGGGAGATACTGCACATTACAGTGCATCATGCTCAAACAATTGAAAAGTTTACTTTCGCCGGGTCCTTCTTGAAAATAGAGAATAAAGATGAATGTTGATGTTCACCTGGAGCATCATCTTGAAGATCATAAACCATCTCTCCCTGATATAATGTAACATGTCGTACACAATAAATAGCTATCTAGTAGTTTCAGAAAAGAAAAGTGGGGGAAACGTTTTTCTGTATATCTCGCCTTGTATATCTGTAATTTATTTGTACAGATCTGGAAGCATCATAAATACTTTACCAGTTCATCCTTCAACTTCGAACTTAACCCCGGCAAAAAAAAAAAAATAACAATTAAAATAATAATAATAATAAATAAAGTCACAATCATCTGATAATGTTCATTTTTGAAAAGAATAGGAAACAACTGGTACTTACCGGTTTCGGCATCTTGTTTGTTTTACAGGATCCCTAACGCCAAACAGATCAATTCATTCAGGGCACACTGAAATCTGGAATTATATACGAGCACAGATCTTTATACTGAAAAGCTTTCTATCTCCAATTACAGGGCAAAAATGCGCATGCTCCAAGAACCCTTTTTGCAGCATCTTACTTTCTGGAGTTTCTCCTTGGCTGATTATAAAATTTAGAAGTTTTGTTAAGTTCCACTACAGATCAACAAACTACAACTCTCGGCACGTCGGCAACTCCCAAAGGCATTATCATAAACGACATCGCCAGTCAAGGAAGAAGACGCACGAATCTTAACACAAACAAATAGCGTGTATAGTTGTTCATAAAAAAAACTCGAGTCTGAAAATTCTGAACTTTGATTTTGAATAATGCATCAAAAAAAAAAAAAGTGCATTAAAACAATAAATACCGGTTTAGTGGCGCTTTCTAAATCATTAATCACATCATAAAACGCGATAGCATAGTTTGACTATACACTCTTTACTTTTTCTGAGTCAGGGAAGTTGACATCGACTTTGATCAGTTATATTCCCATACGAGGGAAGCCATATGCAAATGATAGAGCAATACTGAAATGCAACAAAAGGTGTCCTTGGTTTATCAGCCGCATAAGACTATCATAGCTTGCAATAAAAACGCCACAGTGAATAGCGTGGCTTCTACCAGGTTGCTACCACCTACCAGTAAGACCAAAAAACAGGTATTTCCTTTCAAATTTGATGACGAAATTCCCTTTACACACTGAATAACTGAGGAGTGTATAACTGAGAAACGCACAATACAAACCTATCTATTTTCGACTATTGTAGAAACTACAATTTGATTTTACTGGTAGGGGTAACCAGCTCAAAGAGGCGGTCCGCTACTGAGGTTCGGCGTACCCGCTTGAAATCCTCGGCATATAACGGTATGCCAGTCAACAAAAAAGAACAAAATATATTAATAACCTTAAATCTCCCGGAAAAATGACACTTGTTTACATCCAGGTAGCTTCCAACAAAATTCTTTTGAATTGCTATTTAAGAAAGCATGGAAAAAAATCTATGTCAGAAATTATGGGTGTACAAAATAAATTCGTAACTAATTCTGCATCTATCAATTATTTTAGTAGCTATTTTACAGATAATCTATAACCCCCTTATTTTAATTTCTGGGCACTTGACTTTGGTCAAGTGACATTCAAAGGCAGGAACGTTAAGCTAACTTTTCTGCACTTTAACGACAAAAAAATGAAGATATGCAGCCCATTAAGAATTATGCCCGGTTTGTTAAAAGTGTATTTTGCGCATGCACTTAAGTAAATATATGAATAATAGGGACTAGGATACAGGATTCGTGCCTCGGATCAAATGAAGCTGGCCCCTATTAGCGGGACAATGCAAGGTTCTGTAGCTCTGACAGGGAGATGTACGAAATTATAAGCCAAACCACACTTTGGGTGTTTCGAATTAAATTCGCAAGAACTTTGACTGCCAGGAAACCGGGTAAAAAAAAAAAACGAAAAAAATGATAGAAAAAAAATATAAAAGAAATATAGCAAAAACAGCTCACACTTGGAACATAAAAGGAATTGAACCTATTTGTTAAAACTTTTAGTAAATTTTTTGATTAGCACACGGGTTGCTAAAAACCCGATTGCTCTTTGTTGCAAGCGAAATTTGACATTTAGGCGAAATCTCACTATCATTTCTTTCATTTTTTACCCGGGTTTTATTCGAAACGTTGAATTTTTGCGCCTTTTTATTGGGAACGCATAGTGTGATTTGGTTTAAGTGAGAGCTGACTCGGAGCTAAGGGGTACACCTTAAAAGAAACCGGCACGTTGTAAATTTTACCGTAGACACCACCCTCGCTAAAGCTCAACCGTGAGCGATAATAGAATACTATCTATTGTAAAAATTGAAGTGTTGCCGTTTTTTATTGAAAGATTAATCTGACGAAAATATTTAATTTTGTTCAAATCTATTGCCTCACAACGATCGATTTGATATACGACCATTTATAGACATAAAGCCGGTCTTCCGGTAGAAGGCGTTTTCCTCACGACATTTTCGGTTGAGGTTACACTTATCGTCATAACTTTTGAATGAGATACATTGGAGTGTTTGTTGTTCAATACTGTTTAACACCATAGTTATGTTATAAAACCACGCAAAATATAATGTTTCTTACCCTGATAGTTCAAGTCGAAGTTGTTGAATCCAATATGGCCGCTGTTTCTCCGGGTGGGGTTTACGGTAGAATGATCAATAAAATACACCACCCTCTCGCTCACAATTACACCGAAAATGAATTTGTACTGAGAAATGTCGGTGTTCAGTAAGCAAGAATTTGCGCATTTATGCCGGTTGCCGGATCCCTCTCAATTCGCTTGTGATCAGCTTGCACAACCAACGCCACAACTTTTGTTGAAAAACATATGGTGAACAGAGCCTATATTATGCGAGCACAACATTAAAGTACATTTAAAAAGCAATCCACACTCCACCAAGGAATTTATGTCACTTGGGTTATCGTGTAAGCTATCGTGTTACACATTCATCATCGTATGATTAAATCACAAAATAAATACTTTTAGAAATTCTAAAATGGAAATAAAGGACAAAGCGAAAACGACAAAAAGGAGATAAATCTCACTGAAAAAGTCAAATTAACCAAATCCCGTGATGGTAGCACTGTTTGAAATTCACATTGAGATTCTAGATATACACTACCTGCTATGTCTTTGAATAGCCGATTCAGGATGACGCGCGCTAGTATCTTACCAGATATTGATAATAGCGAAATGCCCCGGTGGTTATCACAGATGGCTGTATTTCTTTCAATTTGCACAGGTATTTTATGGAGGTTTCCTGTTTTGTGGAACCTTTTACTTCTCCAAGGAATAACTGTGTAAGTTTGGTTACGATGTGTGAGCCTCCATTCTTGTACATTTCAGAAGGAATACTTTCCCGGAGGTCAACTGTTTAATCGCAACTTTCTCTCACGTAGGAAGCGAGTCAAGGTTTGACAGGGCGGGCAGCTGCGATATACTTTTAATAACATTCTTGGATATGTTGCAGGAACGATTAATAGCGAATTAAAGTGTTCAGCCCACCTATCAGCTCATGTGTGTTCTTGTCGATGAGTAACTTTGGACTACCAGCGTTAAATATTAGCTATGTGCCCCCTGCTGGAGCTCCAAAAATACTCTTCAGGCAATTGCACAGAGCTTTAGAAAGGCGCTTGTCTGCAGCTAACTGTAGCATTGTTATTCCACTACTTTTTTCATGGCTTTTGTACTTGAATTCTTATTTGACAATATTCACTGTTCTTCAATCATGAGTTCATGTCATTCACATACTACAGGCGTGTGCGATGCATATCGTCCAGCATCTTGGAGATTTCTCATCAAATCAGTATTGTTTATTCTTTTAGACGAAGTGGAGTACTCAAGCAACTGCGTTACATGTGCTGAAGCGGAATTCAGTCCATGCTGTCTCAGCATCTACGTCATCGGCTTTATTGTCTGCTTTTAGCAGGTTGTTTTTCAGCCCTTAGGCATTTTCTGTGGAACCAAGACCTGCTGTGTTCAGCTTACTAGGTTCAGCTTGGCGTTGTTTTCTCTGCCGTTGAACTGGAAAGAGCTTCATTTTGCGTCTAACAAAGCGATGATCAATCAACAGCTGGAGCCCAGCATGGCGCGAGTTATCTTGACATTACTCTTGTCTTACTGCCTTACTATCACGAAATCCAGTGAGTGCCAGTGTTTGGACCTCGAATGCATCCATGTTGTCTTGTACTTCTCCGCTTTTTGGAATAGCGTGTTGGTGACGACCAGCTTATTTTCTCCTTATCTGGAAAGGAATAGTTGACCATCGAAATTACCTTTGTCAACGCGTTGACTGCCAAGCACCTTGGGTAACACAAGATTGCCTAACCTGTTACTAAAATCTCCAAGGATTATCAACTTACCGTGTGGAGAGTGGAGTCACTCGGATGATTCTCTAGATCATTGTAGAAGGCCTCTTTGTCTTCATCTGTATGGGTCATTGTTGATAAGTAAGCACTGATCCAGTGTCACATAGTTTGAATTGCAGGTTCTTAGTCTATCTGATTAGTAGTGATTCTAGTTTGTGGGCGATGTTCGAGCGGATTGCAAAACTCACATTCTAGGATAGCCATGGTGTTTACCTTTCCAGAAGAATCTGTACCCCGTGTCAATTTTCTCCAATTGCGCTTCTTCTCATAGCGTCTTTCGATCTAGCTATTGTTATTGATCAATGAAATTATACTCCAAGATCTTTCATATCCTTTCTACGGCGTATCTGGATGTTCAATCAGACCTGGTTTACGGCACTCAATTTTGTGGAACAAATAGCAGGATTCGTCGATAAATACTATCCCAAACTAGTTTTAGCCTCATTTGGACATTGTTCAAACTTTGTCTAACACATGGCTGCTGTGGTCGCATACCAAAATCTCGTAGACGTCGTAAAACCGCTGTGGTGCTGATTCTTGTATTGTATGTACAAGAAATGATCGCAGCATGCAGTTAAAGCGACAGCTCGAAACAAGTGATGTAAGTGCAGTAGTTGAATTCTATGATCCTGCATCGGGGAGGTTGACCAGACCTCGGTCGATATTGGTTGTTCTTGCTAAACCATAAGTCGCTGATCTTGCCACTCGAAACTGCATGGCAACCACAGATTGAGATAATCTTGTGAATCGCATGTCGACAGCCTGTTGCTGCACGAACGCCTCAGGAGACTGATTTTTGGCCAAGATTTGAAAATTGATTTTTGGCCGAGATTTCTGCCAATTTTTGGCAAATTGCCAAAAAAGTAATAGCCAGTTAGGTAGTTATGTGTTCCATTGTTACTTAAAATTATAAGGCAATAAGGCTATTTTCCTGTAGTTCGCTAAGACTTTACTGAAAAATTTTCGATTTCTCGCCAAATTTTCGAGATGTATTTTGGCTAATCACAAAAAACATCATAGTCAGTTAGGTAGTATTTCCTGCTACCTTTACTTAAAATTTAAAAACAGAAAGACTATATTCCAGGTGCTTGTCAAGCTTTAATGAAATTTGTTTGTCAACATTTTCACCAATTTTTTGCCAGTCACAAAAAATAGTCACAACCAGATAGGTAATAATGCCTGCCACCTTAACTAAAAATTTGAAGACAGTACGACTATTTTCCTGGAGTTAGTTCAGATCTTTCTTTTTTTGTTATTCACCAAAAGTTCCGCAATTTTTTTTACTAATCTCAACAATACATACCAGCAAGGTAGGTAATAATACTTGCTACCTTAATTTAAGTTTCAAGTCACTAAGACCATTTTCCAGCAGTTAGTTAAGATAACACGGAAAATTTGTTGGTTTTCTGCAAAAATCTTCAGCAGTTAAAAAAGTAACAGCCAGGTAAGTAATAATGCCCTGTTTCCTAACAAGAAATATCAGGACAGTAAGACTACTTTCTAACTTTCCTTTAGTTAGTTAAGATATTTGACAGAAATAAATTACGTTTGTAGCCAATCTCCAAAACAACTAATAGATATGTGGACGCCTATGTACCCTAGCTTCCACCAAAATGGTAGAATATTACCATGAAAACCATATGAGAGACATGTTACAGAGAATTGGTTTTTGTACAATATTTCCGCCAATTTTTGGCGAATTGCAAAAACAAGTCATGATTACGTAGGTAGTAATGTGTGCCACTATTCCTTAAAATTATAATGCAATGAGGCTATTTTCCTGGAGTTCGTTAAAATTACTGAAATTATTTGGTTTTTCGACAAAATTTTCACCAATCACAAAAGACATAATAGGCAATTAAGTGGTATTGTCTGCTATCGTTACTAAAAATTTCAAGACAGTAACACTATTTTCCTGGAGTTCCTTCATATTTTACGGATTTTTTTTAGTTTTTTCTAAGCCAGGCAGGTAGCAATGTCTACCATCTTTACTTAAATTTCAAGACAGTACGATTATTTTCTTTGAGTTAATTAAGATTTCACTGATTTTATTTTTGGTTTTCACCAAAATGTTCGCCAATTTTTTTACCAATCAAGAAAAACATTAACAGCCAGTTAATTTATAATACCTGCTATCTTTTCTTAAAATTTCAAGACAGTAAGACTATTTTGCTGGAGTTAGCTAAGATTTGGATGAAATGTTTTTGGTTTTTCACCAAAATTTTCGCCAGTTTTGGCCAATCACTAAAAATTGCAACAGTCAGATAGGTATGAAGATCTATTGCCTTTACTTAAAATTTCAAGACAGTAAGACTATTTTCTAGCAGTTAGTAAGATTTTACTGAATATTTGTCTTGTTTTCGCCAAAATTCCCGCCAATGTTTGGATAATAACAAAAAGTAATAGCCAGGCAGGTAGTAATGCTTGTTACTGTCACTTAAATTTCAAGACAGTTAGACTGTTTTCCTTGAGATAGTTAAGATTTTACATAAAAATGTTTTTTCGTCAAAATTTTTGCCATTTTTTGGCGAATCGCCAAAAAAGTACTAGCCGGGTGGACACTTATACACCCTACCTTCCACCAAAATTTTAGAATGTCTTCACCAAAAACCTAGGAGGAGAAACAAATTGAAGAAATTTCGTTTTTGGTCAAAATTTTGCCATCATTGTTTAACTGCCAAAAAAGTAATAGCCAGGTAGGTGCTTATGCCCGCTGCCATCATCCAAAACCTCAAGACATTCAGGCCAAAAATCTAGGAGTGCAAAACAGAGTACATACGCACATACTTTCAAACGACTGCTGTAGCCCCTGCTTCTGGAAGAAGCTGGGGCTAAAAAGTTTTTTCTCGGACCCTGATTCAGGCCAAATTTTTAAAAAATCGTCAGAGACGCATATTTTGCAAACGAGATTTCACTTCGTCAAATTGGAAAAAAATTGGCGAATCACCCAAATTAAATAATTGATTGCTCCCCACCCCCTCCCACACACCTGAGTGAGTTAGAGATACCCAAAATTTTATTCAAATGAAATGAAAACTGCCCCAACCGCGTATCCCATCTCCTCTTCGCAAGACATTGTGAATTCTGTTGAGAAACTTTCGCAATGCCTGTTAACACAGTAACTCCTTGGGACTTTTGTTTTAGTCTAGGCCCCAGGCAATAGCCATGAAAGTACCAATGATGGCAATATTTATCTAAAATTTGAAGATAGCAAAGACAGTGCCGTGATGTGAGTCAGGATTTAACTGTTTTTTTTTCTGTTTTTAGCTACTATTTACGCGAAATCTTGGCCAATCACGAAAAATAAGTAATGTCTGGGTAAATAGTAATGATTGCTATCTATACCTGAAATTCAAGAAAATGAAGCTAATTTTCCTGAAAGATTTTACTGATTTTTGTTTGGTTTTTCGCTAAAATTTCAACCAATTTTTGGCGAAGGATAAAATAAGCAACAGCCAAGTGGATATTACGCACTCTATCTTCCACAAAAAAATTAGAATGTTTCCATGAAAACCCTAGGAGATACTTTTCAAGAAAATTGTTTTGGCCAGTATTCCCTCCAATTTTTACAAATTTGCAAAAAAGTAATAGCTAGTTGGCAAATCATAAAAAGAGTACTGACCAGCGAGGTAAAATTATCTGTTACCGTTGGTAAAATATTAAGACAGCAAGACTACTTTACTGCACTTATTTTACTGTCCAGCTGGATGGTAAGGAATGCTACAATTCTTTAAATTTCGACACAATAAGACTATTTTCAAAGACGTTGTTATGATTTTACTTAAAGGCTTTTAAGTTTTTCATCAAAATGTTCGCCAAGCTTTCATCAACCACCAAAAATTGTAACAGTAAGGGCAGATAGGAAGGCCTGCTTTTTCCTTACAATTTCAAGACAGTAAGACTATTTTTCTTGAGTTAGTTAAGACTTTACTGATTTTGGGGAGGGAGCGAATCGCCAAAAAAGTACTAGCCGGTTGGACACTTATACAACCTACCTTCCACCAAAATTTTAGAATGTCTTCACCAAAAACCTAGGAGGAGAAATAAGTTGAAGAAATTTCGTTTTTGGCCAAAATTTCGCCATCATTGGTTAACTGTCAAAAAAGTAATAGCCAGGTAGGTGCTTATGCCCGCTGCCATCATCCAAAACCTCAAGACATTCAGGCCAAAAATCTAGGAGTGCAAAACAGAGTACATACGCACATACTTTCAAACGACTGCTGTAGCCCCTGCTTCTGGAAGAAGCTGGGGCTAAAAAGGTTTCTCTCGGACCCTGACTCATGCCGAATTTTAAAAAAATCGTCAGAGACGAATATTTTGCAAACGAGATTTCACTTCGTCAAATTGGAAAAAAATTGGCGAATCACCCAAATAAAATAATTGATTGCTCCCCACCCCTTCCCACACACCTGAGTGAGTTAGAGATACCCAAAATTTTATTCAAATGAAATGAAAACTGCCCCAACCGCGTATCCCATCTCCTCTTCCCAAGACATTGTGAATTCTGTTGAGAAACTTTCGCAATGCCTGTTAACACAGTAACTCCTTGGGACTTTTGTTTTAGTCTAGACCCCAGGCAACCTAGCCACCGTCTACCAGCAAGGCTCAGAAAAAGACAGCGCTACAGGAAAAGCAAACGGGCTATAGAGGAAATGTCAGAAAACCAAGTGGGTTTTTTTTCAGCAGGGTCTTTCTGGTACCAAAAAATCTGGGGGTTGCAGACTAGTGATAGATCTATCATCCCTCAAAAGATTCCTCAGATAGATTGTTTCACTGCGATCAGTAAATCTTTGCTGTGGATTGTTTGTGACTGTTTACCATCTTTTCCACCACGTGCTTGGAAAATCCTTTTTTCTTTAGGAATGTTGGGTTATGCACCACAGATGCAGGTTCAGTAACTGTGGGAACGGGTGGAATGGTGCATAATGGGGCTGAGATAGGATTTCCCTATTGCAAGGTATCAGAATGGACTTGATCACCTTGCATCGAAGGAGTAGAGTGAACCACGGGGCTATTAGTAACAAAGTTGGTGCCCTCAGGTCGATTATCCTCTGTAGCACTTGAGGACGCCCATTGGAAGGACGATTGGGCCAGGCACCAATCCGTGTGAATAATCTGGCCTGTCCTGAAGGCTAAGTCGGCCAGGACATTAAGTTTTCCTGAGCGGTGACGGGCCACGATGCAGATCTTGTGTTCCGTGCGAATAGCAAGATTTGGAAAGTTAGGGCTGAAAGCTGGGGGATTTGGTTCCTCCTTGCCTGCTGTAGAGTTGTCCCATAGAATTCTTACACTCTTGCCCGTGAGTTGGTTTGATAGCTTGTTTAGAGCTATCCAGACTACTCGGAGTTCCAGCCAGTTGATATGGTACACTTGAAAGGAGACTGACCATTTCCTTTTCCAACATTCGGCCCTGACAATGAATCCCCCATTCCTCCCTGGACGCGTCTGTTTGGGGTTCTATTTCCGGAAGGGGATGGCATGAAAGGCGACCCCTTTGTTCGTGGTATTCGGGTTGTACCACCAGAGGAGGGGAGAGAGCGGATTGGGGAACTGTCATTGTCGCCTTGGGGGACCTTCCCTGTACTAGGGCCCGTCTTACCAACGTTTGAAACGGCCTGTAATGTAGGTGGCCCAGTGGGACCGTCTTCTCAGTGGCCACTAATAGGTCCATCAGCGATTCCATGGCTTATACTCTTACCCTTTGGTCTGCAGAAATGCTTTGAATAGCCTGTGAAATTTTCTGCTGCCTTGTTTTGTTTTGGGGTCAATTCGGATTTGGCCAGATTTACCACAAGACCTACCTCTATCGCCTTTTTGATCAATTGGATTGTCTGGCGACAGGCCGCCTCTCGCCGTGTATGTGTCAGGAACCAGTCGTCTAGGTGCTTGAATACTAGTATACCTTGGAGTCGTTCCCGTGCTTTCAGGACTCGCATGATCCTTGAAAAGACGTATGGGGCTGATGAGAGGCCGAAGGAAAGTGCCAGAAACCAAAAGCGCTTTTATTGTCTTTGGAAACATAGGTACTTCCTCGCTGAATGGTGTAGGGGAACGTGAAGGTAAGCATGGGATAGATCTATTGACGTGCCCCACATCCCTATTTGGAGTGATGCTTTTATAACCTGTGCCATGTCCATTTGGAAGGAGGTTAGCTGTAGGAATTGTTTGAGGGATGATAGATCTACCACTAGTCTGCAACCCCCAGATTTTTTGGTACCAGAAAGACCCTGCTGAAAAAAAACCCACTTGGTTTTCTGACATTTCCTCTATAGCCCGTTTGCTTTTCCTGTAGCGCTGTCTTTTTCTGAGCCTTGCTGGTAGACGGTGGCTAGGTTGCCTGGGGTCTAGACTAAAACAAAAGTCCCAAGGAGTTACTGTGTTAACAGGCATTGCGAAAGTTTCTCAACAGAATTCACAATGTCTTGGGAAGAGGAGATGGGATACGCGGTTGGGGCAGTTTTCATTTCATTTGAATAAAATTTTGGGTATCTCTAACTCACTCAGGTGTGTGGGAAGGGGTGGGGAGCAATCAATTATTTTATTTGGGTGATTCGCCAATTTTTTTCCAATTTGACGAAGTGAAATCTCGTTTGCAAAATATTCGTCTCTGACGATTTTTTAAAAATTCGGCATGAGTCAGGGTCCGAGAGAAACCTTTTTAGCCCCAGCTTCTTCCAGAAGCAGGGGCTACAGCAGTCGTTTGAAAGTATGTGCGTATGTACTCTGTTTTGCACTCCTAGATTTTTGGCCTGAATGTCTTGAGGTTTTGGATGATGGCAGCGGGCATAAGCACCTACCTGGCTATTACTTTTTTGACAGTTAACCAATGATGGCAAAATTTTGGCCAAAAACGAAATTTCTTCAACTTATTTCTCCTCCTAGGTTTTTGGTGAAGACATTCTAAAATTTTGGTGGAAGGTAGGGTGTATAAGTGTCCACCCGGCTAGTACTTTTTTGGCGATTCGCTCCCTCCCCAAAATCAGTAAAGTCTTAACTAACTCAAGAAAAATAGTCTTACTGTCTTGAAATTGTAAGGAAAAAGCAGGCCTTCCTATCTGCCCTTACTGTTACAATTTTTGGTGGTTGATGAAAGCTTGGCGAACATTTTGATGAAAAACTTAAAAGCCTTTAAGTAAAATCATAACAACGTCTTTGAAAATAGTCTTATTGTGTCGAAATTTAAAGAATTGTAGCATTCCTTACCATCCAGCTGGACAGTAAAATAAGTGCAGTAAAGTAGTCTTGCTGTCTTAATATTTTACCAACGGTAACAGATAATTTTACCTCGCTGGTCAGTACTCTTTTTATGATTTGCCAACTAGCTATTACTTTTTTGCAAATTTGTAAAAATTGGAGGGAATACTGGCCAAAACAATTTTCTTGAAAAGTATCTCCTAGGGTTTTCGTGGAAACATTCTAATTTTTTTGTGGAAGATAGAGTGCGTAATATCCACTTGGCCGTTACTTATTTTATCCTTCGCCAAAAATTGGTTGAAATTTTAGCGAAAAACCAAACAAAAATCAGTAAAATCTTTCAGGAAAATTAGCTTCATTTTCTTGAATTTCAGGTATAGGTAGCAATCATTACTATTTACCCAGACATTACTTATTTTTCGTGATTGGCCAAGATTTCGCGTAAATAGTAGCTAAAAACAGAAAAAAATCAGTTAAATCCTAACTCACATCACGGCACTGTCTTTGCTATCTTCAAATTTTAGATAAATATTGCCATCATTGGTACTTTCTTGGCTATTACTTTCCTTCGTAATTCTGAAAAACTGCTGCAAAAACTGCGAAAAACCAATTTCTTACTAAAATCTTGACTAACGCCAGTTACATAATCTTACCTTCTTAAAATTTTAGGTTTTGAAGCGGATATTGCAGCCTGCTTTGCTTTGTTTCTCTTTCTATTTTTATGAAACTTGCGTACCTTTTGGTGATTGTCCAAAAATTGGTAGACACATTGGCGAAAAAAAAAAATAAATAAATAAAATCTTAACCCACACCACATAATAGCGTTACTATATTGAAATTTTGATCAAAGACGGCAGTCATTGGTACGTACTTGGTGATTGCTTTTTGGTAATTTGAAAGAAGTGGAGGAAACTGAACACCATATTTTCGACATCTATTAAATTAAAACCGATTGGGTTGGCATCATTGTTTAAATGCTGTTTTGTCTCACTCAAACAGAGCCTTGCTGAGAAAACCCCAGATTTAAACGTTGTGTCCATGCCGCAAAGTAGATGTTGTTTGAGTGTCAAGGTCAGAACCAGACTAGAAATTATTTGTATTAAATTATGACCAAGAGGCTAAAACTCACGCAGTACCAATTCCTTGTCGTCGTGTCGACCCAATGTGTTAAAAATCTCAAAATCACTCTTTCTCTAACCATTCTCGAGATAATAGCAAACTTTCGCTTTCTGACCTAGAAAGGTCAAGCTCACCGTGGCACCTCTTATGTAATGTTTTTATTCCAAAAGGATAAAAATTAACTCAAAATTGCTCTGTCTCTAACCGTTTTCGAGATAATAGTCAACTTCAGGTTTTTGACCTTGACCGTGACCGAGAAGGTCAAATTCACCGAGGTATTTCTTATGTAATGATGTTTAGGCCCAAAGGGTCGGAAATGAGCTAAAAAGCCTCTATCTCTAACCGTTTTCGAGATAATAGTAAATTTCTGGCTTTTTAGTGGGACCGTGACCGAGAAGGTCAAGGTAACCGAGGTACCACCTACGCAACGTTGTTTAGGCGCAAAGGGTCGAAAATAAGCTCAAAATCTCTAACCTTTTTCGAGATACTATTCAACTTCCGACTTTTGACCTTGACCATGACCAAGAAGGCCATGGTCACCGGGGAAGCTCTTATGTAACGTTGTTCAGGTCCAAAGGGCAGAAAATGAGCTCAAAATTTCTAACCGTTTTGGAGATAAGTCTGCCTATCCTTAACATTAGATCAAGGCTAGTGGCGTTTGACCTGGACCCTCAAAACGAAGATTCAGAATGATAGGTTACCCCCTACTGAGAACGGTTGATATGTTCAAACTGGGACTTATTGCCACTTCTCGTGATTAATAGGCGTTCTAGAAAACATTTTGAAATTACTTTGATCTTGACCTTTGATCGTGTCGAAAATATTTGTGGTTTCCCCGATACCTGATGATTGTCTATAAGTGTACCAGATATAAAGCTCAGCTGACTCAAACGCTAGGAGGAGATTTCTGGAAACCATTTCATGTAAAAATAACTTTGACCTCAATTTGACTGTGAAATTGATCTTTGAGGTAAAAAAATGCGGATTCATCGAGACCTCGTCACTCCACACCCCGTGTGCTAAATTTCATCTCCCTCTGTCAAAAGCTGTAGGAGGGGTTTTCTGGAAACCATCCAAAAGAAAAAAAAACAGAAAGAAAAAAAGAAAAAGAACGCAGAAACTTCCAGAAAACTACAAACTTATACCCAGTTGCAAACGAAATTTGCAAGTTGGAATAAGAAAGTCATTAAAACATCGCTAAACACAAAAGCAAAGACAGATCTATCAAATATACATCCAATTGTCTTCCAAATCCTCACCTAAATTTTGTAGGAATAAGAAAGAATATGGACTATTATGATAAACATTTGGTGGTGAATTTAAGCATGTATCTGTGCAAATAAAAATATATTGCAGTTTTACGGTATAAATTGAAGCAACACAAAAATGCTCTAAACGTCAGCTTTTGAGGAATGAATTAAAGGATTATTTTCTTTAAAAGATTCTTTTCGTTTTTGTTTCTTTATTTGAAATATTTTACACTATTTTCCCTTTACCACTGTCGCTAATTTGATTTCCTACTAAATTTGTAAAAATCATTTACAAGATTTATTTTCTGATGGAAATGAGCCTCTGTTTGTCACCAACCTTACTGCTATATAATCATATAATTTTTGATTGATGAAAGTTAATTGCAATGAGTAAATTTTGTTTTCCTAATAAATAAGCAATTATAACCTACATTATAATAAATCACATTGTAATCCCGTTAAATGTTAAAAAGTCCCCCCCCCCGCTCTGCAATCCAATTGAAAAATCCTATTTAATGGAAGATTTAATTGTTACAGAGAGTGAATAAACTCGGCGTATGTTATTTAGCCATAAAAATCAACAATGTGAAAAAATTGTCGTTGCTGCTGACGCTACGTAATAAGTAGCATTTCAGGCAAGCTGTCAAATTTTGGAGCCCTAAAATAAGGCAGCTTACAAAGTGGCTGAAAATTTTAGGCAGCTTACAAAGTGGTCAGCTGAACTTTTAGGCACTTTGTAAGCTGCATGATTTGACAGTTTGCTTGTACCATATGCAAATTTTTCTATCCAAAGTGACATCCAGATGTTTTTAGAATGTTGACTTCCGGTGTTGCACGTCCAGTTGAGTCCGAGCCGAGTTGAATCCTGTATTACACGTTCCCTTGTGATGAGTCCACTGCTTCGGAAAGGAAGGGGACTCATTCGACCTTGGGTAAATTAACGATAAAATGCGAAGTGCCTGCTCATGGGATGTTTACTCAAGAGTGAGGTTGTAAAAAGTGTAAGATTGATTGGTTGGTTGTTTAGCGACACCAGCAACCCGTTAGGGTCATATTGTGTCGGTTCTGTACTAGTGAGACTCAGTTGAAACTAAAATCAATTAAAATAAATAAAACAGTGATGTATAAAACTAAAAATCAACTGAATTAAATTTAAAACTTACTGTACAGGTGTATTTCTTTAAGGAAAGAAACAATTTTGCTTGGTGCTACCCTTCTAAAAAGGTCTTTCAAAGAATTCACACTGCAGCAACGTGCTCGGATGTTTTGGAAATGTACACAGTTGAGTAGAATATGTTTCACATTCAAACGTTATTGACAACCGAAACAGTCTGGAGGGTTGGTCGCCTCTCAAAAGATAATCATAGGTGATGTATGTGTGCCCAAGTCGGGCGCTGTGCATAACCATTGTATCACGTATATTGTTGAGATCTAGAGGGTTTTGGCCACCTATTGGTTGGATTTGAAAGAGTTTGTTATTTCTTTGTTCGTTCTACTTTTGTTGCCAAAGGTTTTTTTACGTATTTTGAAATATGGGGCTTAACGTTAAAGTAAGGTCAGATATATTGTGGTTTAACGCTTCTTTTCCTGCCTGGTCTGCCACCTCATTACCTGGAATGCCGACTTGGCTTGGGACCCAGCAAAAAATTAGAGATTTGCCTTGACTGTCCTATCGTAGCGTTCCATTAAGTCTAAAACCGTGGTGTTCGACACTTGAACATTTTCTAGTGGTTGTAAAACTGACAAGGAGTCAACATAGATTACAAACTTTTTGTACCTGCTGATCTTAGCGATTTCAATAGCTAGTTGAAGTGCCCGAATCTCCGCCGAGAATATTAAGGAGCCGTTTGGTAGTCTAGTTTTTAGGGTATTTCATTTTGTAACTATCGAAGCAGCAACTTTGTCCTCGAGTTTAGATCCGTCCTTTTGTATGGTGAAGGTAGGCTTCCTTTATCTCAGAAGACCTAGCTTTAAACTCGTGAGCATTTGTTTCGTCTTTTGTAAAGTATGTTAGAATTTTGTCTATAATTGATCTTTGTATTTTCCATGTTGGGTATTCAGAAACTTTTGAATTGCTCGACTTTGATTCCATCATTATAAAGGTGGTGTCGGATTCTACTGCCAAAAGTAACGATAACCATAGGGCGTGTGTTTTAGATTCCTGAATGGTCAGTACCGAATACTGTTCTATGGGTGGGTTTTCTTTATTTGCGTATAGTTTAATAGCGTATTGCATAGAGAATTTGAGTCGTTGGATATCCAATGATTGTTCATGTGCTTCAACTTGCAGGCGTTCTGCTGGTGACGTTCTAAAAGAATTAAGACAAAGGCGAGGCTTTGGTGTTGTATTGGGTCTAGTATCTTTAAGTACGAAGGCCTTGCAGATCCGTAGAGGATGCTGCCATAATCTAGTCTAGATCTTATCAATTGTCTGTAGAGTTTTAATTTTGTGCACGTATCTGCTCCACAGTCTTGGGCTGAGACAGCTCGTAACAGGTTAAGTGCCTTTTGCATTTCCTCTTCACATCTTTGATGTGGGGGATAAAATTTAGCTTCGAGTCCAGGATTAAACCGAGGAATTTGTTTTCCTCCACTACAGGTATTTGGGTGTTTAATATGTATAAAATAGGATCGTCGTGTTGCTTTCGTTTGTTGCAAAAGTGCATGCAAACTGTTTTGGTTTGCGAAAACTTGAAACCGTTTTAGTCAACCCATTTTTGAAGAGAGTGTGTATTTTACTGAAGGCGACGCTCAATGAGATTTATATTTTTGCCCCTAAAAGACATAACAAAATTGTCTACAAACAGTAAGCTTTCTATTCCCTGTTTAACTGCACTTTTGATACTGTTGATTTTGATCAGAAAGAAGAGAATGGAAAGAATACAACCTTGAGGAAAGCCCTCTCTTTGCTCAAAGTAGTCCGAGAAAACTGAATCGAGGCGGACTCTAAACCACCTGTCATATAAAAAGGCTTCAATAAATTCAGGTAGGCGACCTCGTAAGCCAAGGTCGAACAGATCCCACAGAACCTGAAAAATGTAAGAATAAATACGGGTAGGATTTATTGATGAATATGCATGTCTTTAAAATTGGTGCAATCTTTGTTATAAAAAGCAGGCGCTCAGTTCTCCTGGCGCCTAATCTCCCAGTTAGACGCAATCTCTTCTCTGCTTGTCTCATTGTTATCAAGGACGCCAAGCTCAACTGGCGCCTTATCTTCGGTGAGATGCAACTCTTTGTTTGCGGGTCTCAGTATAACTCTCTACCTAATCCCTTCTGACACTTCACTCCTGGCCCTTATCTCCGATGGAACGCAACTCTTTGTTTGCTTGTCTCAGCGTAACTCTCCACCTAGCTGTTTGTGTGACTTCACTTCCTTCACCCCTCTTTACTCACTGGGCTGTCACTCAAAAAATTTCTTATTAAATCACTGAGCTCTCTGTCCTCCCTACTAAACTCTCAGCCAATGGCATACCTCCTTTCTCTCACACTTTTTTTCTTTTTCCACACTTTCTGTAATCTACCTAGACCGTTTCACTTAACGTTTTGCCAGTGATGTAAACGCATCTTTTCCAGTCGCACTCGCTTCTTATTTATTAACTGTAGCTAAGTTAGAAAAAGAAAAAAAAAACCTTTGTGACATTTATTGTAAGGGAAAGTTATACACCTTAGATAAGCATATATATTTTAGCAAGCTGGATATTTAGCAAATATTTCTGATCAAATAGCCGAATGGGGATGCATATTCAATTTGGAAGAGGCCACGTTGACCAAAATAAAGGAAGAAGGCTTCACAAGGCTTCACAAACATTTAATAGCTTTGAAGTTAAATATGGGATAAACTGTGGCCCTTGAGTACGCTCTCAGAACCTCCTCAACACCGGCTACTCGCCAGGCTAGTGACAATGAGTCCGAGGCTGATCCTCAGTCGCATCCCGCAGCCCAAGTTCCATCGAAACAGGACGCGCAGACCCCGGATCTACCCTTGATGATTGAGTCATGTAGGAACAAGGGGGCATTCATAGGTCCCGAACATGGAGCGAAGTGCGGGTAAGGACAAGCCTCTATATGTACAGGATTTCTTTGGCATTATATCCGGTTTCTGATTTGCCCGGGAGCACGAGTTGTTGTCGTTGGGAGGGGACCAGATTTTCATGGTAGTTTGAACTCCCGTGGAATGACACCCGAAACATGCAATCTAGAATCTTAAAATCTAGAACTGGCCATGAACGAGGAAGTGAATGTCACCAAGATATCTCTTCCTTTATCTTTTCTTTTAGGCCCAAACGGTCGAAAATAACCTTAAAATCGCAGTACCTCTAACCGATTTTGGAACTTCCGGTTTTTTTACATTGACTGTGGCCGAAATGGTCATGATCACCAAGGTACCTTTTACATAACGCTTTTTAGGCTAAAAGGGTAGAAACAAGCTAAAAATAGATCTTTCTCTACCCGTTTTCGAGTTAATGGTCAACTTCCGGTTTTTCACAGTCACCATGACCAAGATGGTCAATGCCACCGAGGTACCACTTATAAATAGTCTTTTAGGCCCAAAGCGTCGAAAATAACTTCAAAATCACTCTATGTCTAACCGTTTTCGAGAAAACGGCCCACTTCCAGTTTTTCACTTTGAGGTTTTCTCTTACATATAGTTTTTTAGGCCCAAAAAGCTCAAAAATAAGCTCAAAATCAAGGATGTCAAATTCACCGAAGTTTCTCTTCCACATGGTCCTTTAGGCCCAAACGGTCGAAAATAAGCAAACAAATCGCTGTATCTCTAACCGTTTCCGAGATAAGGGTCAACTTCCGGTTTTTGATATTGACCATGGTCGAGGAGGTCAAGGTCACCGAGGTACCTCATGTAAGAGGCATATTCTTGTAGGCTCAAAGGGTTGAAAATAAGCTCATAATCGCTCTATCTCTAACCGTTTCGAGATAACGGACAACTTCTGGTTTTTGGCCTTACCCATGACCGAGGAGGTCAAAGTCACCGAAGTACCTCTTACATAGAATATTTTAGACCCAAAGGCTGGAAAATAAGCTCAGAATTGCTCTATCTATAACCGTTTTGGAGATAATGGTCAATTTCCGGTTTTTGACGTTGACCATGACCAGGGAGTTCCATGCCATCGAGGTACCTCTGACATATAGTTTTTAGGCTCAACGGGTCCAAAATGAGCTCAAAAATCGCTAAAAGTTTTCGAGATAATGGTCAATCGTTTTCTAAGGTCAAGGTAAACAAGTAAATTTGTGAAACACGAGCAGGCCCCAACCGCTCCCAAAATTCAAAAGGGTATAAAGTCAATTTTTTACCACTTCCGGATAACCGGAATCTGACCAAAAGTACCAAAAGGCAAATATACAGGTTGAGACCTTTCATTTGAGCCTATTCTCAATGTTCTACGACTAATAGAACCGAAGATATAGCGTATACAAGCTTATTTCCTTAGAACGCCAATTATCGGCTATTTTGGTCAATTTGCCCACTTCCGGATGACCCACCAAAAGTACCAAAAGGCACATCTACAGGTCGAGATCTTTCCTTTAAGCTAAATATCAATGCTCTACGACCTATAGAACCGGAGATATGGCGTATATAAAAAAGCGATGACGGACAGACGGGCAGACGGACGGACGGACACCCCAAACCTATAGGTGCCAATCCGAAGGGTTGGGGCCTAAAAATGCGGATTTCACGACGCCCCATCACCTTCAATCAGTGAGCCAAATTTCATCACTCTTTAGCAACTGGGAAAAACCCAAACGCTGCAGTCAACTTCAACCTGCCCAGACATACTGTAATCGCTCTTATTGCAGACAGTCGGGCAATCAATATGGCAATGCTGATATCATACCAGTTCCTTTAACTGCGAAATCAAAGCGAAATCAAGCAATCATTAAATGGGCGTCAGTGGCAAAATTTCAATGTCCATGTTTACATGTTAAATGTTAAGGAATTTCTTTAAAAAATTGATCTGAATCAACTACACATTCTACATTATATCTACCCAATTTGGTTGTCCTAGCCCTAGAAGTGTCAGAGGAATTCGCGTCACAAGGTTTCAAATTTTAAATTTCAATGTCCATTTTTGTCTATAAAATGTTAATGAATTTCTAAAAACATTGAGCTAGACCAAGTGTAATAAATGGTGGCGTTCGTTCTTAAGGGATCATTTTACACTTTTTATTATTTATATTAGAGGAAAAGGCAATTTTATTAATACATAACCACCTACTCACACAAACCAAAAAGGATCGCGAGAGCAAATAAAAGGTCTCGACGGTTGTGTATTCAGAGGATTAAGAGACTCATCCTGGCCAGGGACTCAGTCGAGACCCAGACACCGGTGTCTATCCAGCTTGCATCCCAACGTTTTTCAAACGTCGGGTATGGAGGATTTTCAACATTCATAATCGAATTCCATTGTCGATCTGACTTCACCTGTACAATGTGCATACAGCGTTTCGTGAATTTACATAAAATTTCATGTATATTTTGCAACCTTTTCAGATACAGCGCGCACTTCCTTGTCAATCGATGTGCAAATATCACTGCAACTGTGTCATTGATGTTTTGAAACCTGACCCTCTTAACATTTGCTTTTTGGTAGGAAATATTGTCTCAAGTGGCACGGATATAGTCAACATATTTATTGATCGCGGGGGTAAACAATGTGTAATGAGGTATAAATCGTGTACGAGTGGTACATGTCATTTTCCCGAAGACCATCTTACCGGAGACTATGTGTTCCGAAAGCCTTTTATGGAGTCTGTCTGATGGCATTTATTAAAATGGGCCCACTGTTATAAACACAATTCATATGGTATTTTTTCTCACCTTTTATAATCCATTTTTTTTTTTAAATTTAAAAATATATTTCAGTTTAAAAAAGCAAACGAGGACAGAGCACAATTTTACTAAAATTGCTTCAGGTGACTGCTACAAACAGACCGGCGGGCACACTTCCAAAAAAAAATTATCATCCAATGAATTATTGTAGGATGTTTACTTTTCAGACAATTGGTTCCTTGAAATACTGAACGTTCGGGAAGATTGAAATTTTTTCTGTGTACGCTCTTCCAAACTGAACTGTAAAGAATTTTTAAAATGCTGATCACATACATCGACACGAATCAGGGACAAGTGGGATTGGGACTATTGGGGCTGGGACAATTGGGACTGGAACAATTGGGACTGGAGTTGGGACTGGGACAATTGGAAGAGAAGAAGGACACAGAAACCTGCACTCACTTTCCAGTCAAGGATTTGTATCAGTTATATTTCAATTGCAAATATTTACGACTGGGATTTTATCTGTCATTGATAATGTAATGTAAATAATGAGTGTTTCAAAGAACAACTGCCATTGAAAGCATTTTCTTCAGTTCCTTCAATGTTTTTTTTTTTCAATTTATCCTGCACATCTATTTTCCATAAGTTCCTTACAAAATATATGACATTTTGCCTTTATTTATGCTTTGAAATCTTGCATAGTTTGACAAAAGTTGAAATAAAATTTATGTTTAACTTTTCCAAATTTCTTTAGATTCTAATGTATTCAAATGTAATTGCCCTTGGCATGTGATACAATAGCCTGGTAGGTTAAAAAATCGGATGCAAATTATACTTATCTTCAAACTGTTGCTTTGTTAAGAAGTTGGTTTCATTTATCATTAGATCTAGAATATGGAAAACTAATAGAGTTCTGGACTTTTTCCCGAAAGATGAGCCTTTGCATTATTGAGTTTTCGGACAATTGAACTTTCGGAATTTTCAAGCCCAAAAACTTATTTGTCTTGGGTAAATACGTGTTGTGAAACATCGGATTGGTGGTAGTTCAGTATACTTGGATTTCATAGTAATGAACCTTTGGACTTCTACCCCTTCAGAGTAATGGATAATGAGACCCCGTGTTACGAGTCACAAAAGTGGCGACACAAAGTTCTTCAGCAGCCTTGACACTTGTGAACTGTATCCGTCAAAAATACCCCGGAGTGGGGATGGGAGTTCATGTCTGGTTACCATGTGTGTCCATGACTTTTTAAAATGCCCCTTAAAAGTGCAGTTCTGATTTTGAAATAATACCCTCGGTTTAACCAAATAGGGGTGGGGGAGTTTTGAAAGAACCCCCCTTTTTGTCGGAAACGTGGAGTACTCAGTAAAAATTACCACCTTTTTAACGAAATTGGCACTGGCCTAAAATTGACCCACATTTTCCACGTTTTTGGGACACGCATGGCAATACTTATGACACCAAGTCCCCCCTTCGAACCACAGAAAAATGCTTCCTGAATAAAAAAAACTTGACTATAGCTATTGATCAACGATAAGGGTTGGAGCAATTGAAGTACAACAAGGTCACTCCACTCGTTTCTTGTGGGCTCTCTTGCCATTAAAAAAAAATAGTCAGCAGTTAGTGCAGAAGTTGGAGGTTAGTTCTAATATTATGAAAAGGAGAGCGAAACATTTGTTCTGGATATTATCCTCGACCTCTTTGGCTGTTTTCATCATACTTAAGACCAGCGGACAAGGTATGTACAACATATCGAGCGCAAATCAGTTCTTCTTTTTTTCTTTTGGCTGTGTTGGACGAAGGTAGTTCTGTGGACACAAATTAAACATCGAACCTACCATTCATTTCCAACAAATGAGGTTTAACAGCGTTTTTAATGTCTGCGCAACATGTTTGGCAGCGCTGAGTACAGAGGAAGCGGTATCCGGTGCCCAGCAATATGGAAATCGAACACATTTTAAACGTTCATTTTCTTCGCAAAAGATATCGTTCACTTTATGTCCACCTTTGAATAAGATTACTCTATTACCCTAATGCTACACATAAATACGAATGAAACTTTTCTACACGTGCGTGGGTGTTTACCAGTCTCCCAGAATTGCTTTATTTTGTAATGTTGAAGGCTAGGCTAAGTTGGAAAGACTTGTGGAAGTACCACGTGACCACGTTTTTTTTTTTCATGTGCTCACGAAAAACATGCGTGTTTTGTGTAGAAAGAAAATCATCTTTGGATTTTCTTGAAGTTGTTGCAGGGATAACAAAGGTGCTTTTTATTTCTTGTTACTCATGTTTTTACTGCGGTACATGTCTTTTATGCGGGATGGATGTCTATTTGTGTACCTGAAGGAGCACTTAATACTGGATTTCGAGCTCCTGGTCGCGAGTAAGCAATACTGGTACAGTGTTTATCGATTCCTACACAGATCAATAAAAGGATTCACATTTACCTGGAGTAAATATAGGAGCCTGTGTGTTGGGTTATGGGTGATAGGAGGTATAGGGAAAGTTGGTCGGGTTATCGCCTTGCTGTCGCCTATCGATCACGGCTGTGGTTTCTAGCGAGATTCTATGACTCTTGGGCACGTTTGGATTGAATGAGTGTCCCGATGTCACCAACGGTGGACTCCTGGATGGCGCCAGGAGATAGCTATGAATTAACAAACGCATGCCCAGCGGACATTTCTGAAAGGACATCCGAAGCACCCCTATCAGCGTCTTGCTCCTCGCCTTCGCAGTTAGAGGCAGCCAGTGAATACTCACTAGGTTCCCTCCTCTCAAGGCAAATTTCAAGGCTCCAGGTCAAGGAGTCACGGACCCGTTTCACGTGCCAGTTTCCCACTGTTTCTGACTCCCAGAGACAGACAATGTGAACCAGAAAGGGAGAAGCACGAGGACATTGAAGACGACAAAAAGAGATCCCAAGCGTCATTACATGAGGAGGGGAAGGCTTCCTCGGAAGCTGAAGAGCTTCAGGAGCCAGAGTTGGTAGGCTTTGCTTACCCAATACATTTAACTGATACAGTGTGCTCACCCCAAAAAAGCAGTTCTGGAGAGAACCAGCAACGACAGGAAGGCGCCCCATCCTCGCCTCTTTTCACCCACCCTGCCAGTGACACGGCGAAGACTGCTGCCCACCAATTGACGTCAGGGGTCCAGCTGCCTCGCGATGCCCTCTTGGCCCACTGCTGGACCTCCATCAAAGGGGTGTCATACAAATGTGCTTAGTCAGACGTTACTCTTCCCAGGTAAAATAATGGACCGAGTGAACCTGGAGAATGAAATCCTTGTGTCACGATCTTGCTCTAAAGGCGCTAACCGAACGTCCCAACTCACGTGGCTCCTCCAGCAGGAGCGGCGGGGGTTCAAGAGGTAGAGCAAGGGGGAAAGTTCCAGTTCACACCGTTTACCCCCAGCCAAGAAGCAGTGGCAGCTAGACAGTGTCTCCAGCTTATGGTTGGAGAATGGTGATAGATTTGTCCGGTTTAAATAAATTCTTGCAACCACACCACCTTCCAAATTAACACAGCTCAGGTAACAAAAGAAATGCTTCAACAGGAGATTGAGAGACGCCCATAGATTAGTTAGACGTCTGTCTCCACGTCCCTATAAATCCAGCTATCTGGAAACACCTGTACTTTCGAGTGGGGAAAAAAGAGAGACTGGTTTCTGGCACTTCCATTGGGCCTCTCAGCCGCTCACTATGTGTTTTCCAAAATCATGGAAGTACTCAAAACAGGACCAGACTCCAGGGCATTCTAGTATTTCAATACTTAGACCCCTGGTTTCTGGCTCATTTGGAGAGAGCTCTGGCCAGGCTCCAAACCCTGTCCCCAGTGAGGTAAGTGTAGAAATCAGGGCTACTGGTAAACACGCAAAATCAAAGCTCATAGCCAAGCAGCGGTTGGCCTTTCTGGGAGAGAGGTGGGATTTGGAGGGCTTTTCTCGTGGAGGATAGAGTAGGAAGGATTGTCCAAGTCATCAAAGCTATCTGCCCTAGCTATCTCATAAAAATTATCCGCCATGGAGTCACTACTGGGCCTGTTAGTGGCAACAGAGAAAACAATCCCGCTAGGCAAGCCCCATAACAGGAAGTTCCAGGCCGTGGTAGTGGATCGGGGGAGGGAGCCAAGCAAACGAGTATCCATTCGCCAGCAAGCCATCAAGTGCCTTCAGGGGTGGGTTATTCCCAAGTCACATGAGTGAGGGTTCTCCATTCAACCCACCACTCTGTCGATCCAGGCAGATGCATCACTGAAAGTGGATGCCTTTTATTAAGCTGTGAAAGGTGTATGGCCCAACAGTTGACTTCACAATCTTTGTTGAGGTCCCTTACATAGACCTGTTTGCCAACTCGCTCAAGGCTCTTCTACCCGTTTCCACCACAAGCAATCTCTGTCACGTTTCAAGGTAGAGAACTGCCTGCAGATCCCTTGCCACAGACGCCTGTTCTTCCAACCCCATTTGATACACCCCAGTCGCCCCACAGCTCTATCCCCAACCTTGTCCCCTATAGGGCCTCTTCGTGAGCAGTAGCCGATTTTCTAGACTAGTTACATGAGGAGCTCCATCTCAGGTCCTCGTCGATAGAGGGATGTAAGTCAGCCATTGTTACCTCACTAAAACCAGGCTACGACACAGGGCAAGACCCTTTCATTTCTCAATTTACCAAACATTTCGAACTGGTAGCCGCATCCCCCATAAACTATCAGCAGGACTTTGGGCTAGTTTGTGTTACTTGTCTGACGACGCCATTTTTTGGAAGGAAACTATCTCCCCTAGAATGGAGACTCTAAAATTGACATTCCTTTTAGCCACAGCAAACGTGAGAAGAGGGCGGTAGCTCCATGTCCTAGAAAAAGTAATTTTCAAGGGAAATGGCTACTGGGATCCGACAGTGCTTAAACCAAAGCCCTCTTTCTAAGTAAAGCATATATAGCCACAAGGTGCTTTGGACTTCAGAAGAGATCCCTTCTCAACACGGGCTATCCCAGGCCTCGTTGTGCCCCAAGAAAGTAGTTAGATCGATATTCAAATGAATATCGATCACCAGGTCAGACGGCATTGATCATTTCGTTTAGGCCAAGAGTAACTGAGGACATATGGAAGGAATCTTGAGATTGTTTAGCAGTTCAGGGGTCAGGCACTTGGGGGTCACAAAAATACGATTCTAAACTCTTGACCCCTTACATATCGTCTTTTGGCTTTGACCATGGCCGAGGAGGTCAAGGTCACTGAGGTATCTCTTACATATCATCTTTTAAGCCCAACATCTCTAACCATTTTCGAGATAATGGTCAACTTTCGGTTTTTGACTTTGACCATGTCCGAGGAGGTCAAGGTCACTGAGGTACCTCTTACATATCGTCTTTTAGGCTCAAAGGGTCGAAAATAGCTCAAATTCGCTCTATCTCTAACCGTTTTTGAGATAATGGTCAACTTCCGGTTTTTTTATTTTGACCATGGCCAAGGAGGCCAACTTAAACTTGCACGCGCATACTGTGGTGGCTTTGAGTGAGAGTTGGGCGATCAATACACCGAAGCTGATATCATGCCTGTTTGAACTACTGCTCTCAGCTTCTTGCCGCCTGTTTCGCAAATTTGCTTTGTCGTGTTTTAATTAAAAAATTAAGCGAATTTTAAAAAAATTACAGGACGATCAACTAAACTTGCTGAAGTTTATCATATCCAAATTTCATCTTTCTAGCCTTAACGGCCTCTGACTAGTTCCACGGACAAACTAAAAAAAGGGGAAAAAACATAGTTCCACGGACAAACTAAAAAAAAAAACGAAAAAAAAAAAAAACATTCCACAACTGCGGCTAAAATTTTCGTACAAATTCAATACACCAGGGGATTTTGTTAAATCCCCAAGTGTAAATATTCACAACTGAACTTTCAGGAGAATGTAAAGATTTGTACAGATGTATTTGGGCTCCAGGTCTGCATGCCGTTACTTGTAGACAATTTCATCAAAGTATGAAAAGTGTGGATTTATTATTCGATTATCCATGGAATGGCACAGGAAATTCATGGAATCTGTGCTACTATACAATAACAACTTTTTACTTTTTGACACGAAGAAATGACTACATGATATAATTAAAGCAATTAATAATTTTTAACAATTCAGTGTGTGATACTTAAATTTTGATATCGAAATATACGCAGCTGCAAAAACCGCGTAGGGACATGTACGCAAAGATAGATGCGCAACATCTGTAATACAGTTTTAGGAGGAGGGGGTGGGGGTAAACCGAGACTTAATCGAACTGTCAGTTACAAACAGTTAATGCCCGTAAGCTCTCATTATCCCAGGTGGGGGGGGGGGGGGATGTCCATTACTTTGTAAAATCTAAATCTTTTTTTTTTAATCTAAATGTGTTAATCTTGAAATAGTACTCCTTTTTTAACGAAACGGGGAGTGAAATGGCCACCTTATTGTACAAAGCGCGGAGTAATGAATGAAAAATACCACCCCCCCTTGAATGTTTTGGACACGTATGGTAACACGTAAGATACCAACTGCCCCCCCCCCCCTCCCCGGACTCATCACGGACCCGGTAAAAATCTTTTACAGAAGTTCGGCTACAAAAAATTGCTTTGGTTTTTTTTCAGGAATTGTTTTCATCTTCTGCCATCCAAAGTCCTTGCAAAATGACCAGATTTCATTATGCCTCGACCTGATTAAAGGATGGAGGCTCATTATGTTTGTGACTTGTCCGTCTGTTGTTCATTCTATGATTGTAAACACCATATCTCAAGTTCTACCAATCGGATTTCAATCAAACCTGGTATGTGACTTTTTTTAACAATCTAGGCTTTTAGGCTTTTAGGGCATTGTGTCATTGTTCAAGATCACTGCGAAACCTTGAAATTTACCATGGGATTTTTTAGTAAGTCTTCAAATTGGTGGCCTAATAATTATCTTTTTTGCAGTTGAAAAATATGTCTGGACAGTTGCTCTTCTAGGAATTCCTATTCCCCCAAACCATATGGGAGTTCGGCCGGGGCACCCGTGTTCCAACGGACACATTTCTAGTTGTCTTCTAAATGTGAAAAGTTAAGGTTTTGTTTTAGCGACGTTTATGAGCAACGTTTTAGATTCCAACTGATTATGATTTTTTTTTTGCCTACTGTTAAAAACTGGTTGCTTGGAACAATATTTTATTTCACATCCTGTAGAAGCTCGGTAAACAATGTTACGGATCAACGTCGGGTCTTGGTACAAAATTGAAGTCGAAACCATATCCACCTGGAGACGTTAGATAGACGTCGATTATCTGGAGTCTAATAAAAGGTGCGAACAGGTTGCAAATGGAAATCGAAACATCTCTCGACGTTCCATAGACGTCGGCAGAGCGCGTTGTTATAAACAGATGACCTCTGCGGAGATCTTTCTGTTATGTATAAACACAGGGGGTGGATATTTTAAAAAGTAGTTAATACCTGTTATGAGTACTATTTTCGCGGATTTTCCAGTGGCGCTGTTGAGTGAAAAAGGTATTATACACAACAGAGGTTGGCTGATGGACAATAATGCGACAGAGCAATGTTGTATATTATTCTAGAATCACCTCCTTCAAAGTACCCTCCTTCAAAGTACCCACCCAGGCTATTATGAAGTCAATTTTATGAATATTTTTTTTCAAAGGTAGACATGAAGAAACTTGCGGGCTGCTGAAATACTCGTTTTTACGCCATGGCTTATATGGCGATAGTAGGATGAGTTTGTTGTGTGGTTGTGACTCCGACATCCATACAGTGTTAACTTTTCAACGTTCGTACACTGCCTGTTTTCCGAATCTAATCAACGTTGTACCAAAGTTAATAATCCAAAACCTTAGAAAGTGGGTGTTTGGTCGGGAAGAAACACCGACGTCTATTCAACGGCGTCCAAAGTGGCGTTTTGCTTGCGACCAAAAACATAGTCCAACCAACGTTGCTTATCCAACGCCTATAACACGTTGTGCCAAAGATATTGATCAGCCTCTGTCTATGGTCGCGACCAATCACAATCAAATTACAATTATATATGATGTTGCATTTGGTCGGATCGACCAGATTTTTAAACTATTGATCTACTTTGTAGTGAAAAGCATGCTTGGGTAATGTTTCAGGACTTAATGAAAGGGAAAGCAGTTATGGCGCCGGAGGAAAAATGAGCGAAGGCAGGATAGCTCCATACGCTGCTGTGTCCCCGAACACCACACTGGTTCTTTCTCCAAACGCCTCTCTAGCCCCACTGTGCAGTATGGAGGAGCGTCTCTCTGCAATAAAACAGATCTGTCAGACTATGGGATTAAGTTCCAGATCTTCCACTCGCGATGCTGGTATGCTAGTCGATCCAGAACATAACGTTGCCTACTGCGAAATCTCGAAAATTGGTTCAACAAATATGAAGCGCATTATGGCAACATCTACATCTGTAGGGCGTCGACTTTCTGATGATTTTACTACAAACTGGCACAATGGAAACTTTTTGAGAAAGATGGGAATTGCAGGGAAAAAAGCAAGCGATTCATCTATGGCGAATTATTTGAAGTTTTTCATTGTTCGACATCCATTTGATAGGTTAATATCGGCTTATCACAGCAAACTCGGACCTATTTCTCCTGGAAATGGTGGATACGCTGCTCTCAGCCAACGTATGATTAAATACAGCAACCCAGATCTGAATCAAACGGAAATAGAAAAGAAGAAAAGGGCAACATTTCCGGAATTCATACATGCCCTTACGAAAGGTAAAATAGCTAGAAACAACAATCATTGGATTCCATATGCAGAGTTTTGTGATCCATGTCATATTAATTATGATGCAATCTTACGTATTGAATCTATGACATATGACTCTGCTGTTGTAATGACACAATTAAATAGGAGTGAGAGTAACATTCGGGAAACCAGCAGTTTAGCAAATAAGAGAATACGTCCTAAAGATCCCGCCGTGGTATCCGGAAATAAGGCTTTTGCAGTTTTAAAGCCACTGGACTATTTTCGGGACATCCCTCATTCGGAAATTGAAATTCTAAAGGAAATGTACCACAAGGACTTGAAATTATATGGTTATGATTTTGACGAGATAACACTTACTGCGGGTTGCAACCTGCCTGAGGTAAACTGTTGTTGAGCACGATTTATCTCGCTCAGCATTTACCCAATGTTTTATCATTATCCCCCGTGAAACGGAGGGATATAGGTTTGAGATTGTCCGTCCGTCTGTCCGTCCGTCCGTCCGTCCGTCCCCTCTTCAAGCTAAGGACTTTGTGGACACCACTTCTATATCAACGAAGCATAATTCAGCTTTCATATTTCATATAGGCAAAATATAGGGTATAAAGATGTGCAACGTTAAGGTTTCAGTTTGATCGAAGCAAAATTGACAAATTGACAGGCTTTTGAAAATCGTCGAAAATAGACATATGTGCACATGTATAGGACTTTGTGGACACAACTTCTATATCAACGAAGCATAATTCAGCTTTCATATTTCATATAGGCAACATATAGGGTATAAAGATGTGCAACGTCAAGGTTTCAGTTTGATCGAAGCAAAATTGACAAAATGACAGGCTTTTAAAAATCGTCATAAATCGACATTTATCTAGCCTGAAAAAATGCTTTACATTAGATTAATAAAAAATAGATTCGGGTTATATCTGTTCAAAGACAATTAAATAGGAGTGAGAGTAACATTCGGGAAACCAGCAGTTTAGCAAATAAGAGAATACGTCCTAAAGATCCCGCCGTGGTATCCGGAAATAAGGCTTTTGCAGTTTTAAAGCCACTGGACTATTTTCGGGACATCCCTCATTCGGAAATTGAAATTCTAAAGGAAATGTACCACAAGGACTTGAAATTATATGGTTATGATTTTGACGAGATAACACTTACTGCGGGTTGCAACCTGCCTGAGGTAAACTGTTGTTGAGCACGATTTATCTCGCTCAGCATTTACCCAATGTTTTATCATTATCCCCCGTGAAACGGAGGGATATAGGTTTGAGATTGTCCGTCCGTCTGTCCGTCCGTCCGTCCGTCCGTCCCCTCTTCAAGCTAAGGACTTTGTGGACACCACTTCTATATCAACGAAGCATAATTCAGCTTTCATATTTCATATAGGCAAAATATAGGGTATAAAGATGTGCAACGTTAAGGTTTCAGTTTGATCGAAGCAAAATTGACAAATTGACAGGCTTTTGAAAATCGTCGAAAATAGACATATGTGCACATGTATAGGACTTTGTGGACACAACTTCTATATCAACGAAGCATAATTCAGCTTTCATATTTCATATAGGCAACATATAGGGTATAAAGATGTGCAACGTCAAGGTTTCAGTTTGATCGAAGCAAAATTGACAAAATGACAGGCTTTTAAAAATCGTCATAAATCGACATTTATCTAGCCTGAAAAAATGCTTTACATTAGATTAATAAAAAATAGATTCGGGTTATATCTGTTCAAAGACAGTTTGTAGTATTGTTGATTTGTCGTTCAAGGAAGGGTGTCCAGTTTCCTGTCAATGGTAATCCATTAGCTTAGATATTGCATAGGGGTAATATTTAGGGTTTCACGGGGGATATTGCTGCTCTCTGACAGCATCTAGTTGTTTTGTTGTTTTATGGCTGATCTACAATATTCCTCTATAATGATCAGACTACCAAAAAATAAGAGGATATAAGGTGTAGCAGCCATATTTTTCTGTTACAAACTTAAATTTCTAAGGATTAAAAATTATTTATGCACGTGTTTATTTTGTCTAAGAGAAATCAGAGCAATATTTACTGTCATTAAAAACACCAACTTAACAGTAACTCCAATTTAATTTTTAAAGCAGAATTCTTTTAAAAGTTAAAAATTGTTCGAAGATCACACTAATGTATTTTATACGGGAGTGGATTTCATTGGCATTTGCTAGTGTGCTTAATGTCGAACTTTAAAGATCTGGATGACCCTGAATTGTTCTGAGTATATTAGGCAATTATTGATTTCAAGAATTAATTTGAGAGAGGGAGAGAGAGAGAGAGAGAGAGAGAGAGAGAGAGAGAGAGAGAGAGAGAGAGAGAGAGAGAGAGAGAGAGAGAGAGAGAGAGAGAGAGAGAGAGAGCATTGAACTAATAGCAAAATTTAGTTTATTTGTAAAGGTAGTGTTTTTTATCATTTGGGAAACAAACTGTCTTGTCTATTTTCTTCTCAGTAAATGTTAGTATTTAAGAGTTCTGCAGAAAAGCAGAAACAACTTCATTTTAATACAAAAGTTACTTTTTTGAAAATTTGATTTTGCGAAACAGGGTTCCTGCGTATTATGTTCAATAAGCTCCGCTTGGCTAATACCAGTGATTAGTGGAGAATGTGGTTAATATCTAAACGCATCGGATCCTAATTTGATAAAAAATAAAGGAGAATTTCACAACTTTGGTCCTTTAAACCTGGTGGTGCTGAGGTGAATAGTTTAACCATTGCCCTGACTATCACAATGCGGGGCTTTATTGAAAGTACACTTCCTTCGATTTTTAAGCTTTGCGTGAATGTGAGATGTTGATTTGAGAGATTATGACCTGGCACTATGTTAACATTCTGCTCACATAAGTAATGTGTAATCTTGTAATATGGAACAGGTTAAGTGCAAGATCAAACAGTACCCGAACAAACTCCACTAGACAACAAGTGTTAGACCTAATTTCGATTGCGAAGTGGGTAGGATTTTTTGCTGTATTGGAGACCTTTCGAAGCATAATTATATATTTATACCACGCTCCAGTCGTCAGAATATACTGTACCGTCACACATAGGTCATTGCAATTAGACCACCGTTTGCAATTAAACAAATCCTACACATCATCATGACGAGACCGTGA
This sequence comes from Protula sp. h YS-2021, assembly GCA_949752745.1. Classification (NCBI taxonomy): domain Eukaryota; kingdom Metazoa; phylum Annelida; class Polychaeta; order Sabellida; family Serpulidae; genus Protula; species Protula sp. h YS-2021. Next base: position 42,411,121 of record OX457025.1, read on the forward strand.
TGTAAGAAATGTGAAAGTGAAATTCATTCACCAGAAGTTCATTCCCAGCAAACATTAAGACGTCAGAATGACGTCGGGTCGACGTCGTGACCCGACGTTTCTGACGTCGGACTGACGTGCCGGTTTTGGTTGAATATGAAATGGAACCTACGTCGGCTTTTTAACGTCAGAATTACGTCGGGTTCCGACCTAAATCCGACGTCGGAATTAAGTCAGTTTTAGGTTGTATATGAAATTGAAAACGACGTCGGATTCCGACCTGAAACTGACTAGAGTTATATAATTAATAGATTATTAATCATTCAACTGCTGTTGTGAAATGCATGCGAAAGCATTTTCGATGTACATTTTTACAATCTAGGAAGAAAAATACCGACGCGCTATATAAATTCGAAAATTTTCATGTAAAAATTACGTTTTTTCTTCCTCTTTTTCAAAATGACTTCCATTTCCAGTGAACGATAATAATGTTCATCGCTTTTTGGTCGTTTTTGCAACATTGGAATGACGTCAGAAAACCGACGTCGCCTCGACGTCGGAATAAAGTCGGGTTTTGGGGAAAGAGGTCAGAATATGGTTGTGAAATCGTTGCGACCAAAATCCAACCTTTTTTCAACCAAAAAAGACGTTGGTTGTTTGGCTGGGTTGTATGTTTATAAATAACAATCATAATTAATGAGGGCACAAGACGCTTTCAATCTAGCAAAACGATACATTCGTTTTTCCAGGCTGGTTGTTTTTCTTTATGTAAAAAATGCTATGTGATCAACATCTCCCGCAAAGCTGTATGCTACGAAACACACCTTTCAATGAGTTGATTTCACATAAATTTTGTTGTTAAAAAGTATTCAAAGTTCGCGTTATTTGTGTGATTAACTTGCGTTTCACTCACAAAAAGGAGAAACTTTTGTCAGTCATTCTTAACTAAACTATTTTTAACAAAACTAAAAATATCGTTAGTCTTTGCTTTGTAACCAAGGCTCCATATGCATGCAGGTATTTTAACACTTGATAAGCCTTTGGCTTGCAAGGTGTTTCTGAATTTGTGCGAGCAGCCGTTCTTATCGTTTTTTCTTGAACGGATTTTTTGTGTCATCTACTCAGCTGACACTACGGGACCTAGGACCACGAAACTTGGGACTTGATATAAACGTGTGCATGACATTTTTTATTTTCTCCTTCCATTTCGTTTTCTTGTTTAAAACGCCATATGAAAAGAGTGTATTTTTGCAAGTAAATGTGGAGCATTTATCACAGAACACACAGTTGCTTAGCTTCGTACGAGCTCTTACTGCGTGAATAGATAACACGGCGTATGCCTGATCAGCCAAAAAAACCTTAAGTCAAAAAAAAACCCACTACTCGGCTTATAAGACGTATTCACGCTGTGTTGTTTGCAATTTATTTTTCAAGAAATAACCCACTGAAGGAAGTATTTTTTTTTGCGTTTTAATTTTTGTCAAGTGTTTAACATTTCGATAGCAAAATCAGGTTCTAGTTATGCATATTCTAAGCGTACGCGCATTTTGGAAGGTTCTGGAGTGGTGCTAGAAATTTTATTCTGTCACAAGCAAATATACGTGGACAGGCGTTGCTTCTGACACTTATTGAAAGAAGATTAGCTTTAATAAGTGACATGTCAATACTGGAACGATTAGTGCTTCTTGAGAAAAAGGTCAGTTTTTACCCAAATAATATGCCGCTGCAGGCATTTAGCTATACAGACGAAACCGGTTAATCGCATAGCCAATTTGCCAAGCCCTGTTATGCGTTTATCCGATATATGCGTTTATCCGGAGCACTCTTGCCGTGCCTATTTCTTCATTTGCGGTAGTTATTAGACGTGCACCCCCGCCCCTCCTCATCCCCGCATTTGAGAAACTTTGTTATCCAGTTCTTTTATTACTAGTATTTTATCCGAAAGACTTAGGTCTTTCCGTTTTGATTTACTTTCTGCCATTTTAACGAATTAACCATAACCGACACAGTTTCGAACTATAAGTGGTAAAATTTCTTCTTGGTTAAGTACTTAAATGATGACTTTGCGCTCACGGTTATCTGAGGCAACGTGGGGATTAAGGGTTTCAGGCCATTATTTAGTGAGAGCTCGGGCAGGGTGGGGATTAGGAGTTGCAGGCCATAATCTAGCGTCAGCTAAGGCAGTGCGGGGATTAAGGATAAAGGTCATTATCTAGTGAGAGCTGAGAGAGTGCGGTGATTAAAAGTTCGAGACTTACTGTTAACAACCGCAAATGGGGTTGGTACATGTACACAATGGGTCAAGCAAACAGAAAACGATGCATTAGATAAATAAACGAGGAGCAGCTCACTCCCTTAGGTTGCTTTAAGTGTGGCACTGTTTCGATAGTCAACCAGAATTATGCAATTAACCGGTGTGCTTCCCATTTGAACGTGAAAAACCTATGCGTTTATCCAGTTTATGCGATTAAGCGGTATGCAATTATCCGATTAAATTTCCAAAAGATAGCATTGGAAATGGTTTGGGATTTGCCAATAATATGCAGCTAACCGATTTATGCGTTTAACCGGTATGCGATTAAGTGATTTCATCTGTATTTGCGAAACACATTACTCTTTACTGCACATACTGTATCAGGAGAATTTTTGGAGGGAAAAGAATTGCCAGTTGGTCGGCACTTTTATAAAAATATATTTTTGTGAATAGGAGAGGCTATATTTTCTCTAATTTTAATATTTTTTGTTGCAATAAATAGTTTTCTAATGGGGTTGTCTCGCAAAAAAATAACGATTTTTTGTCCGAAAACTATATCTTTTCTTGCACTCATTCTTTTTTTTTTTTTTTTTTGATATTGGTCAAGTAAACTGTATTTTGACTTTTACACTGATGTATTAAATTTATTAAATGTGTACTTCAGTAATAAACATGGAAAAATTGTCTTCAACACTATTAATTTGTCCAAAAGCGAAGTAAAAGGAAAAAAAGAAAATGTAAGATCACGTTTTCAAAATAAAATCGCTGATTTGCTTAATCATTTCTCTGGTTTGTCTTTATGCTAGTGGGTTTGTTATTTTTAGACAATTGTATGCAAAATAAGTATGCACTCGGTGTTACTTGTGGCTATTTGATTCACAAACACATACCCTTTCCGAAGTGTGCAACATCTTAGTCATCGATTTTAGGCTATATATGGAATATTGAACATTAATTGAACATACGTTTTGTACATGCTTTAATTATTGCTTGAGTATCCTGGAAATACACATTATTTCAAAGCAAATATTATGCTATTACATTGGCTATAACTTTACATAATCACGTAGAGATCAAATATTTAAATATCAATACTAATCAACGGTTAGCTGTAACAGTTAATTGTATTTTTGTGTATGTTTTTCACTTGCATCACATCTGTGTGGAAATAAATTAACTGATAACCTGAATCCGGCTAGCAAACTGTAAATTATATGCACACTTCGATATAAATTGACTATCGAGCTCTACATATCTTCAAACAAACAAAATGATGAAATCCCTATCAAAATTAAAACATGCTGCACCAAAGAAACGAGCTTCACTAGACTCCTGGGTCTTGCAATTCACCTCGATTAAAATGGGACAAGCATATTAAAACTGACGTCTCATAAGTAAAAATAAAAATATTCTTCACACGGGGACTTAAAAAAAGCAGATTATCCACTGCAGATATGAAGATTTTACACCTATATTATGAGGCCAAATATCAAATATGCAGTACCAGTCTGCAAGCATAAGAAAAGCACGTTCTTCAATATCAGAGTCAATATAGAAAAAAACTGAAAGTTTTTCACCCCGTCCTAACCTACAACGAAGCATTAGTGACACCTAACTTAAAAACAGATGAACAGAATTTGCACGGTATTCTGCGAGAAAATAGAAAAAATTGAGACAATGCGTTGAATCGCTTACTTCCAGAACGGAGCGGAACTGAGTATAAACTCATATCACATACCACAACTGTAAACAAGAAGATATAAAATGGCAGTGACAAGCACATGTGCTTTTCATATTTAATTTCTGGTTTTATATGTGTGTGTATGTATGTATGCATGTATGTATGTATGTATGTATCTATATATCTATGTATGTATGTATGTATCTATCTATCTATCTATCTATCTATCCATCTATCTATCTGTCTATTTATCCATTTATCTATCTGTCTATCTATCTATCTAAGTAAGGTCTTTGGCTTGGATTATCCGTGTATTTCTTTCTTCAGAATCGACAGATTTCCTTTATTATTATTATTATCATTATTATTATTATTAGCTGTCCTTATAAAGGGCAAACAAGAGTAACTGATCTATGCACTGTACAATGAGTTATAAATAAATTATAAAAATAAATAATTAAACATAAGAGTAAAACAGGTTAAAATAAAGTTGGACTAGTTGGTGATAGCATAAGCTTTTCTAAATAAATAAAATTTAAGTTTTGATTTAAAAACAGATAAAATGTATGTATCTCTGATGTGATGTGCCAGACAGTTCAATAGTTTTGGAGTAGTTGCACGAAACGCTCAATCTCCTGCGTATTTGAGCTTGGTACGAGGAACACAGAGCGTTCTGCTATTCCGGATCGTAATGCGCATGTTTGAGTGTTGAAGATTAGTAGGTTTGTCGGGTTATTCTGGCCCGGCATTGTAAAGACAATTAAAACATAGAACAGATAGTTTGGACTCAATGAGGAGTTTCATCGGCAGCCAGTGGAGTTCCATGAATACTGGTGTGATGTAGTCTGTAAAACTGAGGTCATAAATCAATCTTGCTGCCATGTTCTGCACACGTTGTAACTTGTTGATTAGGTAGTCCGGGATTCCAAAGTATAAAGAATTTGCAAAGTCCAGTCGCGAAATGACAAATGCTTGTGCAAGAGTGTGCAGTGCTTCTCTTGTCAGATATTTTTTAATCTTTCTGAGCATATGAATATTTTTGTATACACTTTTATGACTCTGTGCACTTGAGATTTCATTTTGAGATCACTGTCAATCAGAACACCAAGATTTTTTTACTGTGGCTTTTGTAGCTATTTCATTATCGTCAACTTTCAGAGTTTTAAAATCAATTTTTCTCAGTTGCTGTTGAGTGCCAATAAGGATGACTTCAGTTTTCTCACCATTTAACTTCAGTCTGGGTGCATTCATCCATTTTGAGATTTCCAATATGCAGGTTTCCATAGATGATTTGACACGAGTTTAGCTTTCTATGGAATTTGCATTCATCGATTGTTGTAGTTGCCTGTCATCATCAAATAGGTGGTAGAGTATAGATAATGACAGTATGATATATCCAAGTTCTCTAGTGTACGATGTGTAGACCCGAGGCCACCACCTTGTGGTACGCCTGTCAAAAGATGGCGTGCCTTTGACGTTACCGATTTCCACACGTAGATTCCGCTGTGACAGGTAGGAATTAAACCAGTTGTTCTCAATTCCTTGTATTTCGAATGATTACTCAATGAGTTCTAGCAGCATCATATGGTTCGCAGTGTCGAAGGCTACGCTGAGGTCCAATAAAGTGAGTATTGACACTTTTTGTTCATTCATACTCCAAAGAAGGTCGTCAAAAAATTTTTAAAGTGCGGCCTTAGTTGAGTGATCTGTAAGCGGATTAGTACGGGTCTTGAAGATTATTTTGTGCACAATGTTCATTTAATTGGTCTAGAACTATCCTTGCCAAAATTTTGTTGAGGAACGGAAAATTAGACAGTGGCCTGTAGTTTGAAAACGCTGTCCCGCCATTTAATATCTTTATTATTGAAAGCCATAGAAGGACGTATCGTAGCTATTTCGAACGGTACAATATTGAGGTAATGAGAGGAACTGTTTCCGTCAAGCACTCTTTTAGCAGACTGGTAGGGATGGAGTCCAATAAACAGGTCTTGTCAAGTGATTTCGTTATTATCTGAATTACTTTGTTTTTGGTAATTTCTTGAAACTGAAAATTTTTTGGCTGACTTAGTATAACTGGTAGCGAAATTGCAAGGCAAAAATGTCTCATTGATTTTTTAAATTTTGACTTCGAAAAAGGTCGCACAGTCATTAGCCAGCTGTTCTTGAGAGATATGTCCTGGCAGATGTGTGTTGCACTTTTTGTTGCAGATTTGTTAAAGATTTGACCTAATTGCTTCTGATTGCCTTGCTGCTCACAAATAAGCGAATGATAGTGTGCAGAATTTATTTTTGGCGCCCAAAAGGGAATTGAATGCAAATCATTGATCGTTTTGAGATGACGTGGATAAACCGTTGCCTTCCAGCGCCGCTGTTGTTCACGTTCTCTCCGTCTATCAGCTTGGGTTTCATCATCAGGCCATGGATTATTGGGTCTAACCCTGGTCGTTTTTTCAATGCTTGGTGCATGTTAATCTAATGTGAGTTTCAAGAGGGTGTTATAGTGTCTTCTAGCGAGTTAAACGGTTGTCTTGAGAAGTTTATCACATCCAACTTTAATATTCATTTTAAATTTATCTAAATCGATGTCTTTAATCGGACGGGTGTTCCGAGCCACTCTTTTAAATTCATTTTTCGGCATTCACAGAGACGACGGTATGGCATGGTGATCTTTAAACAAAGTAATTGCTGATGGGGGCGATGAAATTATGTCGTCACTGCATGTGAGTATAAGGTCAATAGTATGACCTGACGTGTGCGTGGGAATACTAACGTGTTGTTTTAGAGATAATGTATCACAGATGTCACTAAAATCTTTGGTGAAGTCCCCGCAGATGAGGAATCGATCACACTGGGTCAGTGCCTGTTCTAAACACATCGTGATATTATCTAGGAATTGCCAGATCACAATCAAGTCACAAATACGATTGAGTTTATTATAAACTGACTGGGCGTTGATCAAAACCAAACTCTGTGTATTTCCAGTTCTGGCGCTAAAGTCTTGTTTACACGATACCCATGTCAGATTTTTGTAGCAGATATCAGATACATGTCTGCGTCTCTACAGTCTTGGCCGTTAAACAGTCTGAAATGGGCTGATCACAACATTTGTTGTTTGGGTTGTGTGTATTCGGTTGGTCCGAGATCTGTGCTGGCGATCAATACTTCCTCCATACACAGACGGTATGCGTCCTATATTTTGAACTTCATCCATTTGTAAAGTTTTGCAGCCTTTGCTTTTTAATAAAAGTACCAAGTGTTGACTAAAATTTTGCTAACAACAGTCCACATTATATCCTGAGTCCAAAGGTATAAAATTTAGTAGTTTTGTGTATTAAAACCTGTACAAAATTCAAACTCTTTGAGGACACACGTTTAACCACACCGGTTTCACACACTAGGGCCTTCCTTTCCACAATACTGGTTTAACTACACATAACCTATATCATCCTGACATTTTTAATGCAATTCGCTATTGTATACACAGTAAAAAATTAGCTGATAGAGATAAGGAAAGTGAAAATTTTATACCCATCGTCATTGCTCACAAAATGATACTGCTCTGTTAATCCGAACATTAGCGAACACTAGTGTGATTTGGGTAGTCTTTTAAAACCGGAAATAGGAAGTTGTGACGAAGTCAGAACAAACATAAGAAATTTACACTGTACTCCGCAATTCAGATGATGAGATAGGTCGGTCATAAAAACAAAAATTAATTTTTCTACATTCCATGGGTTGCGGAGGTGCTTTGGCCTTTAAAGCTGATCGTGCAGAATGATTGTCTGAGCGATAATATGTGGTCTTGTGACACCGGCGGAGATGAGATCATTGGCGAGATGAAATTGACAGGGTTTTCCCAGAAAATGCAAGATGTTTTTCTACTTTAAAATCAGGTTACATACACTAGATCACTGAACAGACATATGTACATATATTGAGTACGGGGGGAAGGAGATAGAATTGGTTATCTGAATCTGATGAAGTACGGCGAAGAATCCCACAAGCTCATATACGCTCTCGTATAGCTTCGAGTCCGTATCCTTGCTTGACGAGGATTGTTGAAATAAATAAATCTTGAGTCAGCTCTGACTTATATAACATCTTATATCTCTCTGTCAGAGCTACGCAGCCTTCCATTGTTCCACTAATAGGGGTCAACTTCATATGTTCTGAGGCACGAATCCTGCATACCAGCCCCTATTACAGTGTTGCCACATCATCCTTTTTTAAAAGGATTATCCTTTTTTTTGAAAAAGCCCGATTTTATCCTTTTTTTATCCTTAAATACTTTTTTTTATACTTTTTTTTAATTTTCATCCTTTTTTATACTTTTTTTTCGCTTTTCATCCTTTTTTTTTTTATACTTTTTTTTTTCAATTTCTTTTTTCGTTCAAAATATCATTTTTTCCTAATTAGTTATATGTTTTTTTCTGTAAAATTTTTTCTCACCCTAGTCATAACCCATGATTAGGCCATAACAGTAACCGCGCTTACACTGTATGTGTATCTAATTTCCAACTTTTTTTGCAGCGTCTATTGTTAAAATCAATACATCTGTAGAGAAAGGGTATTTTTTTCATGGAATTGAAACATATATTCTGTAAACGTATTCAATGTCTTATCACACTGTAAAATATCCAGTATTCTAAATGATGTTGAGTAGTTTTTAGGCCCCAACCCTTCGGATTGGGGCCTATAGGTTTGGGGTGTCCGTCTGTCTGTCCGTCCGTCAGTCGAGCCGTCCGTCCGTCATCGCTTTATACCCCTATGAATTTGGGGGGCGGTTGGGGCCTGCGTGTGTTTCACAAATACTTACTTCTTATTTCTTGAATGATTTTCAATAACTTCATTCTGTAAGTTTGAGTTGCATGTCCCTAGGGGCCATCGATAAAGTACGTACGCACCTTTTTAGCCCAGCTTACGTAAGCTGGGGTATTCCTATCGGTTTGCGGGTGGCGTCCGTTAGTTAGTTAGTTAGTTGTTTATTTAGTAAACTTTGTTTCAAAATACATCTCCTACAATTTTGATCCGATGTCATTTATTTTTGGTGTGAGGCACCCCTAAAGGGTCGTGCATACGGCTTTGGCTTTTCTAGTCGATCCGATGATTTTTGAATTTTTGGCGAATTTTTGAAGAAAAAAGTTTAAAATGTATCTCCTGCATTTTTGACCCGATGTCATTTATTTTTGGTGTGAGGCCCCAAAAGGGTCGTGCATAGGGCTTGTGCTTTTTTAGTCGATCGGATAATTTTTGTATTTTTGGGGAATTTTTTAAGCAAAATTCTCGAAAATAATTCATAATGCATCTACTCCTACAATTTTGAGTCAATGTCATTTATTTTTGGTGTTAGGCATCTCGAAGGGGTCATGCATACGGCTTGTGCTTTTCTAGTCGATCGGGTGATTTTTGTGTTTGAATTTTTTAAGCAAAAATCTCGAAAATAATTCAAAATGCATCTACTCCTACAATTTTGAGCCATTGTCATTTATTTTTGGTGTGAGGCATCTCGAAGGGGTCATGCATACGGCTTGTGCTTTTCTAGTCGATCGGGTAATTTTTGAATTTTTGGTGAATTTTTGAATAAAACATTTTAAAATGTATCTCCTCCTACATTTTTGACCCGATATCATTTATTTTTGGTATGAGGCACCCCTAAAGGGTCATAGATAAAGCTTGTGCTTTTTTAGTCAATCGGGTGATTTTTGAATTTTTAGCGAATTTTTGATGAAAAAATTTTAAAATGTATCTCCTCCTACATTTTTGACCCGATGTCATTTATTTCCCGATATATGAGGCACCCTAAAGGGTCATACATACGGCTTGTGCTTTTTTAGTATATTGGACAATTTTTGTATTTTTAGGGAATTTTTGAAGAAAAACTTCAAAATGCATTTCCTCCAACAGTTTTTATCCGATTTCATTTATTTTTTTGTATGAGGCATCCTTAGGTGGGTCGGGCATACGGTTTGTGCTATTTGACTCAATTTGACTCCTACAGCGCGTAAACACAACGTAAATGAACTTGCGCAGTAGTCAGATTTAACAACCGGACATCGACGCAAGTTACATAAACATGCGCAGTAGTCCAAAATAAGCACTGCGCATTGATGCAAGTTCAATAGACATGCGCATTGGTCCGAAATGTGAACCGCGCATCGACGGAAGATAAATAAGCATGCGAACTGGTCCAAAACAAGCACCGCGCATCAACGCAAGTTGAATAAACATGCGCACTGGTCCGAAAAAAGAACCACGCATCGAAGCAAGTTGAATCGACATGCCCAGTGGTCCGAAATGCGAACCGCACATCAACGCATGTGCACTTTGTCCAAAATAAGCACCGCGCATCAACACAAGTGAAATAAACATGCGCAGTAGTCCCAAATGCGAACCGCGCATCAACGTAAGTTAAACAAACATGCGCACTTGTCCGAAAAAGGAACCACGCATCGACGCAAGTTGAATAGACATGCGCACTGGTCCGAAATTCGAACCGCGTATCAACGCAAGTTAAAAAAACATTCGCAATGGTCCGAAATTCGAACTGCTCATCAACGCAAGTTAAATAAACATGCAAACTGGTCCGAAATGCGAACCGCGTATCAAGGCAACCTAAGGAAACCTGTGCACTTGTCCAAAATAAGTACCGCTCAACAACGCAAGTAAAATGAACATGCGCGTTGGCTGAAATAAGAACCGCGCATCGACGGAAATTAAATAAACATGCGCACTGGTCCGAAATAAGAACCGCACATCAACACAAGGTAAATAAAGATGCGCACTGATCCGAAATCAGAACCGCACATCGACAAAAGGTAAATAAACATGCGTGCTGGTCGGAATTGTGAACCGCGCATCAACGCAAGTGAAATAAACATGTGCACTGTTCCATAATGAGAGCCGAGCGTCAACGCAAATTGAATAAACATGCGCACTTGTCTGAATAAGAACTTCGCATCGAGGCAAGTTACATAAATATGCGCACTGATCCGAAATGCGAGCGTTGTTCGAACGTATCTATGGCAGACTATCCAGTCTACCAGAGATACAAAAATTTGTTTCCCATTTTTCTGGGAAACAAATCTTTGTATGCATTTATCGGTCTATGTTCTGGTCCGGTGCTAAGTCAATTACTGAGCTAGCCTTTTGCCGTCTCATCTTTTGAAGCCCAAATTTTCAGGGAAATTCCCCTGCTTATGCACGCTGGAATTGGCCTTATTTCTTTTCGTAAGCTGGGACTTTGTCTTTGGACAAAATTGTTTTTTTAGACCAGCCTACCATGTCGGGCTGGTCTTATCACATCAATAGAGGGGTATCCGTCGTCTGTATGTACGTATGTACGTGTGTAAACTTTTAATTAAATTAAAATGCTTCTTCTCCTTCAGTTTTGATCGGCTTCAAATTTTAAACGAATGTTCTCCAGGTAGGCCTCTCTTTAAAAAATTTTTTTTTGGCGATCCGCCAAAAATTGGCTAAATGGGGGGCATTTAAAATTTTTCGTTTGCCTTTTTTCAAAATGGTTCTTCTCCCACAATTTTGATCGGATTCCTTTCAAATTTTGAACATTAATTCTCTAGGTAGGCCTGTCTTAAAAAAATACGTTTTTTGGCGACCCGCTAAAAATTGGCTAAATGGGAGCATTTAAAAATATTTAGTACCAATTTTCAAAACTTTTCTTTTGGCACAATTTGACCAGATTCCTTTATAAATTTGTAAAGTACAATCGGGTATGCAAACATTTTTTAATCGCTGTGAAAACGAGCTTTATAAATTACAGGTTTCGCGTTGGCGGGGTTTTTGTCCACTTTTTGGGCATTTTTTACGAAATGACTCACTTTTTTGGAACCCACCGAGTTTTTCTGGACCTAACTGAGTCACACTTTCCCTTTTTGACTCATTTTCCTGAGAACCCAGCGCGAACCTTGTAAATTACAAAACAAATGATACAATATGATTAACATTAATGTTTTCTCGATCTTCAGCAAAATATGAATTATCCTTTTTTTCATACTTTTTTTTCTCAAATTTATCCTTTTTTATCCTTTTTTTTATCCTTTTTTTCTTGACGACTCCGTGGCAACACTGCTATTATTCAAAAATTTACAGAAAGCTCATGCCCAATATACCCTTTTTGTAAAACAGGTACAATTTTTGGTGAGCTGTTTATCTTTTATTTGTTCATAAAAGTGCAGAAAAGTTAGCATTCGTAGCCACCTGTCAAATGTTTGTTTTCATTCTGGCCTCTAAATGTCACGTGACCAAAGTCAAGTGACCAAAGATTTAAATAAAGCCGTTGTAACTAGATTTAAACTGTATATCAGGTCGAGGAAGAAATGGCAAGCCAGTTGGATTTAAGTGGCAAGTTGATAATTAAAGTTCAACTTGGGGACGATATCAGGAGAATTCCTATTCATAATGAGGACATCACCTACGACGAGCTAGTCTTGATGATGCAGCGGGTCTTTCGCGGGAAGATCAGCAGTAGTGACGAATTAGCAATCAAGTACAAAGATGAAGGTACGTGCTGTTTTTATCTGAAAGTTTCGAGTAAACCTGAAATGGTTCCTGCAAATTTATAATTTTATAGTTTGTAGTAAAAAATCCAATGCTTAAAATGTTAAATGGGGTTGTATGGGGTATTAATAAAGCAGATCATCTGGACTACTGTGCAATACTATAGTAATTCTAGTTATGTCTCCCCGACCGAGGGGAAACATATAGGGCCGATTTCACAACTTAAGTCTAGACCTGGTCTAAACCAGGTTTCAAGCCCAGTCTAGACAGGGTTTTAATGCACAACTCGGGACATAGAAAATCACTTATGAATGTGCTCTAGACCGATGCTGTGAAATTCGTTATGGTCAGAAACCCAGTCTTAACTGCGGTCTAGACTGAGTTTGCTCCAAGTCGGGTCCAGACTTCAGTTGTGAAATCGGCTCATAGTGTTTATACGTTATGTATGTGTGTGTGTACGTGTGTGTCTGTTCTGAACGAATGTTGTGTGCAATATATCTCCAAAACAAAAAGTCCGATCGACGTCAGACTTAGTCTGTGTATACCTCGGATAGATCGGACTGTTCTCTCAAGAAATAAAACGACTTTCCACGGAATGTTATGGTCGTATTTGCAGGCCTAGCTATTGCATTTTTTTGGTGCAAACTTGATTATAATTGGTTGCCAGGCTGTTCGATATGTGGGAGTTACCATGTAACGGTTGGCATGTTTGCAGCACCTGAAAGTATGTTCCACTTTTAAAGTGGGTCATCTGAAATCTTGTGTTATGACAAGCAGCTCACCATTTTGGCACCAAAATGCCCCCACCCCCTCCCTCCCACCGAGGTGAGTCATCTGTTGCTGACGATCACCTTCCTGACCGGGATAAAGGATAATGCGGTAAAACCTGTTGGAAACAACCACATTCAAGACCCGGATAAAAAGACGTACAGTAGGACCTTTTGTAGTGGTCACTTTACAGATACGATTAAAAGAACATAAGTAAAATCTGCCTGTCTAGAACACCTTTCAGACTCGGATAAAAAGTATTTAAAGTAAAATTGCTATAGTGACCACATAAAAACCCGGATAAAATTGACGTACTGTACAACCTGTTTTAGTGATCACCTTCCAGATTCGGATAAAAAAAAACGTACAGTTAAACCTGTTTTTGTGACCGCCGTCCAGGCAAAAAAAAAAAAAATACAAAAAAAAAAAAAAAACAAAAACAAAGACGCACATTAATCGTAGTAAACACACCAACCAGTTTCGGATAGAAAGGATGTACAGTGAAACCTCTTTTAGTGACCACCTTCCCGACCCAGATAAAACTCATGTCCCTGGACTCGTGCACGACAAGAGCAATGAAATACCCACAAGTCAGGTTACATACCTCCACCCCTTCTTCATTAATTGGGTAAAGGTGATGCGCAGCTCGACTTCTGGGCACATGAGGTACATTTATTCATATGCATTTATGGTTTTGAATTTTTGACAGTGAATTATGATTGGTATGTTTGCAGAAATGAATCTTTTATTTAATTAAAAAGAAAATTGGAACATGGTTTTGGGGGAATTATGGGTTTTTTTTTTTTTACAAAAACAAGCAACTAAATAGGTGTGGATTGAAAGTGCGTCATATGAGCCTTTACTCGTGTTTTATATGCCCTGGCCGCTCTAGTTTAAAAACTTCATAAAGCAGAATAAGGTATTCGGTAAAGTTTTAATGATTTAACGTAACACTTTGTATGAAAATGCCTGTTATTTTTTTTGCAAATATTAACCTGATAACAATCTTTGACAGTTCTGATTTGGTAAAGTTTGTATGAAAAATGCCTCTCATTTTTTGCAGATAATGACCTGATAACAATCTTTGACAGTTCTGATTTGTCATTTGCTATACAGTGCAGTAGAATATTAAAATTAACTTTATTTGGTAAGTATTCTTGTATTTGATGAGTGAAGCAACTTAATTAAAATTCTGGGATGTAGTAGGATATGTCCTGATTCGGTCTTTTTGATAAAATACGTTTCCACTCCATATTAAACCATATTATAGCGTGTTAAAACACTTTAATTTGGAATACAGAAAAATATGCGATTCCACAGTGTTGTTACAGAAATGGCTGAACGTTGACTTTCATTATTTTGTTTATTTGAGTTTATTTGCCTTTTTGCTGTGTGATTTTTTTAAAATCATTGCAAGCACAGGTGATTTGTTCTTCTGACGTATCACAAGAAATCTGTGTAATCTGGGATTCCATGGAATCACAAATTAGTTAATGTAGTGACAAAACTATTTAACTTTTGATTCATTATTTAATTATCCTTAATGGAATTCCAAAGGGTAGTGAAAAAACACTAGAATATTTGATGTTTTCCAAATGATAAACAACCAACTTCTTACACACCCGTGTAAAATTACAACCTTTTTTAGTACTGAAATTGAAGCTATTAGTGCACTTTCAACCAGTCTCCTGTTTAATGTCCTAGGTGCTGATGCTTCGACCTATGTAGAATTCTTTCTGTATCGTAACAACTTGCCATTCCTTTATCATAAACAATCTTATCTCGTAAAAATATTGAAAAGCCTAATATAATTACTCATTACGAGAAATTCCTAGGGTTTCTTGATATTAGACGGATTCCTTATAACAAATATGCAACTGTGCAATACGACTAAGGAGATTATTGATTCGTGGTTCATCGATTATAGACTGCTTTCTGTCTTTGTTTATAAAGCGCAAGAGTATGCCCGCAGAAAACCCGGATTTTCTTTTCGCCACGCCTACCATGTTTTTAGCCCAGCCGACTGTTGTCGGTGGGCTATACTCCTCACTTGTGAGGTATCCGTCGTCCGTTATGTGTGTGTGTAAACAGTTGTTGTATATATATAGATTTTTTGGCGATTTTGCCAAATTTAAGAAAACACAAGAAAAGCTACTCTTCCTACTGATCCAGCCCGATTACGTTGAAATTTTACAGGAATGTTCCCCTCAAGTTGTTGCATTAGGCTTGTATTATCTTTGGTGATTTGACAAAAATTTTGTAAAACGTTCGGCAAAAACTGACCAAATAAACAGGTAGCTTGAAGAGAAACACAAAAATGTTGTTTATCCCACAGATCCTGTCCGATTGCTTTTGATGCAGTATTGTTCAATAGGTCTTCTTCTAAATCTCAATTTTGTCGTAATTTCTCAGTTTCTTCTTTCACCTTTATGATGTCTTTCTTTTACGGCTGGGCACAATGCCCATGGAC
The DNA here is from genome assembly GCA_949752745.1 of Protula sp. h YS-2021. NCBI lineage: Eukaryota > Metazoa > Annelida > Polychaeta > Sabellida > Serpulidae > Protula > Protula sp. h YS-2021. The sequence goes on from OX457025.1 coordinate 42,426,787, forward strand.
ATTCTTGTTGTTGTGTTTTTGGGGGATAACCACTGTTTTAATTTAGTTTAGGGGGTTCCTGTGACATTTCATCTTATTATCCCTACAGTAAATGGTCACCCGAAGCCACTGGAGGGAGATCAAATCAAGAACGTGAGGAAAGAGTTGCAGTGTATAAGGGACAAAGTGAACAGTTTATTAGACGAGCTGGAACCTGTAGGAGTTAAGCATATAGACGTCCCAGCTAGAGAGTCAAGCTCTGGTAGGTTCGAAGTTCAAACAACCCTGCATAAAAAAGGATTATTCTGACTGGTGTCCGATAACTGGAGCTTCACTGGTCTCTGGTTTGTGTCCGATAACTGGAGCTTCACTGGTCTCTGGGTGGTGTCCGATAACTGGAGCTTCACTGGTCTCTGGGTGGTGTCCGATAACTGGAGCTTCACTGGTCTCTGGTTGGTGTCCGATAACTGGAGCTTCACTGGTCTGTGGTTGGTGTCCGATAACTGGAGCTTCACTGGTCTCTGGTTGGTGTCCGATAACTGGAGCTTCACTGGGCTCGAAAAATGCACTGGAAATACATAGAATCAGTCTGAGTTATGGAACAAAAAAGCACATGAAATTTATGACCGCACTGACGAGTACGCACTGTAACAGTATGCAAAATGGAAAACTTAAATGAAACTCTCTCGTGCGTAAAAGTCTAGCTTCGTCATTTTCTATTGCAGACTATATAAAGAACTTATTGTCTTTCCTTATAAATAAAAAATATAAAAAAAAATGGAAATACAATTAAATTTTAAAACTTGTAAATTTCCATAGAGTATTTAATACTGAACTACCAATATTTTAATACACAGCAAATAAAAAGTCACCTTTTCAATATTTTTATTTTCTTTCACCAAAAGATAAGAATTTACATTGTTAGTCCCCCGTTGCAGCGTAGCGCGGGTTGGGGGACTATAGTTTTCACGTCTGTCTGTCTTTTCGTCGGCCTGTCATTCATTTCGTACAGTCACATGACATTTTGTTTCCATGTTTAAGCACATTACCTTTAATTTTTGTGACTCGGCGTTTGGGAATAGCCTTGAAAATGTATTCAAATGACCACTTTATACTCCTGTGCATTCATTTTATTCAGAAAATTCGGAAGTCGTCGCGGCACCGGTACAAGTGAACAGCCTTTCTCAACGGGCACCTGCCAATCCGAGCAGTAAAGAATTTGATCCTTTGTCTACCCAAAAATCCGTAGAGGATGCGCAAAGTAATGTCATGTCTTCATTTGGGATTCCAAATGATGGTGAGAGAGTTTCTGTGTATAATAAGTTTCATTTAACATTTTAACATTTAATGCAAATTTTTGATATCAAGATATAACTAAAGACATCAGTAAATCAATATAGATCTTATTAATTCATATTTTGCTATCAATAATTAAATTTTAGTGGCAAAATTTAAAATTCAATTTTAGAAACTTAAAAATCTTAAGGAAGGCACACATTTATATAACACATAACAAATTGTAACTTAAATATTGGAGATGAAAAATAGAATTATTGATATCAACAATAACAATACAGTTTTTGAGACCAGGAATATCTTCGTTTTGTGCTGCAAAAATTGAAAGAAAGATTCTGCATATAAGGACCAGTCATGAATTTATTCACAGATGTTTGCTTCTGAATTTTAGATCTTAAATTAGACTGGTGCCAAAAATTATTTTTTAATAACTTTTAAAGTTTTATGAAGCTCGTTGATCCTCACCCGTGAACCGTTGACCATTACCCCCTACCCGCTTACTTGAACATTTTATTATGCACCTTCCCTCATCCGAACATTCTGCAATACCGAACAATCTTTCTTTTTTTTTTTTTTGCCTTGGCTGCTTCGAGATTTCAGTGATTGACGTCAGATTTTGATGGTGTTGTAGTTGGTGCGGGCGGTCACCCCGGAAGCCCTCAGCACCAACAGCAGCAGCAGCAGCTGCGTGCGGCCACCCCGGACAGCGTGTCTAGCATAGGCTCTTCCGCCAGCCAGAACAAGACACCATCCGGTTTCCCGGGTCAGGCGTTCCCAGGGCAAGGTCAGGCTCCAAACAGACAAGGTCAGCCACAAGGTCAAGCGGCGCCCCAGGGTCAAGGACAACAGTATGCGCAGCCTGGGTACCCACAAGGACAATACGGGCAGCCTGCTGGTTAGTTTTGTACAGACAACAGTTGTGTCAATAATTCAAACATACTTCCTTTTTCGTTATATAGAGTGTCAAACCAGCTGGCGTTCGCTGAGGAAGAAGAGAAGGCTGGGTTTATAAAAATCTAATCAGTTATATGAAAAAAATTGGGTATGCTGTAGGTAAGTGTGCAGCTGCAATGTTTAGGAGTGTTTGAAAATCTTATTACGCCTTTTTCGCAGTATTTAAAGTTTTTTTTATACCTTGCTTATCTGCTTAAGTCCTGCAGTAGCAAATCCCCAGTAGGACTTTGACAAAGAGAAATCGTGAACGCCCAAAATGCGATATCTGCGGTAGTCGCTCGCAGTTAGAAAAACATGCCCTTCTTTGTTATATGATCTTAGTCCAAAAGAGGAGCCCACGCGTGAATTCTACAAACCTCGGTGGGGAAAAATCCACGAGGGCATCGGCTAAACCTGGCATACATAAGCAGAGTAAGAGATTTGTGGTGGTGACTGATCTCGAGGTGTACTTGTACATAGTGGCCCTTAATCTATACATGCTCTTTAATTTGACAATCCTGTCGATTTTAGTTGCTTGGGGGTATTTCAGTTGTTACATAGGGTAGAACAGTTCTTGCAGTTGGTATCTTGGTGTTCGTTGAAAAGTTTGGTGAGCACAATTATGTTGGTTTTACTCTTAAACTTTGTGATTAAAGATTTTCGTTATTCCTTTTATTGATCGGTATTTATTTAGTTTCAACTGTTTGGTCTTGTCATTTATTTGTGAGCTTCGTTTTAATTAAGTTGCTAAGATTATTGGTCACGGAGACAAAGACTTGGCTATAAATATTATAATCAAAATATAAAAAAAAGATAAATATAAGTCTTTTAAGCGTATCATGGTCGCTTACATTCAGGGGCGTTGGGATTTGAAACTTACCCCCCCAGTTTGTAGTTCCGTCTGTCAGACTGAAGGGAAGGGGTGTGGGGGGAGGGGGGGGAGGTAGGGTACTTCAGAAAAAGTTGTAAGTCGGAATATGGAAACATACAAATTGAGTGACACTTATTGTATGGCCTGTCCTGTAGGTGCATATGTACTTTAATGATAGGTATACAATGTACCGCTTTTGCAGGAGCACCACAACAAGGCTACCAGCAACAGGCCGGGGCGGCGTACAACCAACAGCAGGCCTACAACCCGGCCCAGGCGGGCACTGCCCAAGCGGGCGCGCAGTATGCCGGCCAGACCGGCTACCCTGCAGCCGCGGCCCAGCCGCAGCAGTACCAGGCACAGCCTCAACAACAACAACAACAACCGCAGGTACAGAAAAAATGATAATAATGGTAGACGGAAAAATGGAAAAGTGTTAACGGAAAAATTGTAATGTTCTCAGATGCAGGGAAGTTCTTTTTTTTTTTAGCCCTCAGCCAATATTGGCTGAAAGCTTTTGCTATCGGTCTGTCTGTCCGTCTGTCTGTCCGTAAACTTTTTTTGTCCGGGCGATATCTCAAAGACTATTTATCGGAGCTTCACAAAACCTTACAGGAAGAAAGTATATAAAGTACAGATGTGCAACGGGGGCTTCAATTTGTCACTTGTTCGTCCGGCTGCCCGTCCGTCCCACTGTAAACTTTTTTTTGTCCGGGCGATATGTCGAAAAAGTAACTCGCCTACAGTGTGTGTCACTGCTATTGGCTGAGGGCTCTGCATCTCCGATGCCTATGTTTTTTTAAGACACTGCCCTGCATGCTTATTTAATATTAGTTACTCAGGTGCGACTAGAAATATATACAGAGACAAGCGAGTATATATTCAACATGAAACGACTAACAGCAACAAAGGAGGCTAAAGGCCTTAAGAAGATTACACGTTAAATAAAGATTAAATATGTTGATGAATTTTTCACTGTGTTAAAGTTATTTTACAGTTTTATTAGTTTTTAACGCTTTGCTATTTTTCCGTTTACAATTTTTCGGTTTAACGTTATTTCCATTCCGTTATTTGCGCTACCATTTTATCCTACACCCAAATTAAACTGGTTAAATCTCAAATCATTACTTTACTTAGCTTGTTGCCTATTCGTAAATTAAACAAGATGCTGCCTTTTGAAGTATGGTCAAAGATGCATTTATGTATTTATTTTAACATTTTGTTTAACATTTCAATGCATAAAGCAGAAAAATCTTCATACATCCAAAGGACAATCCAGCCAGGAAATGGGCCTGGTATACGTTTTTAAGCGTTCGCTATTGGGCCCCGATCGAAAGGGTCCCGGTCGAGGACATAGGACCTAGAACCGAACTTCAGCCTGGGGCCGATTTCATAACTTAAGTCTAGATCAAACCCAGTCTAGACCGCGGTCAAGACTGGATTTCAGACCGTAGTGAATTTCACAGCTTTACGTTCAGACCACATTCGTAGTAATCTCCTTTGTCTGTATAAACGGACAAAACCCTGTCCAGATTGGGTTTGAAACTTGGTTTCAGAACAGGTCTTGACTTAAGTTATAAAATCGGTCCGAAGTGAAAAGGAGGAATTCATGCCGCACAACGGGACAGAGTATACTGCTACATCCAATCTTCGAGTTGGAAAACTTGGAACCCGCAAGACCTGACCGAACTAAACGCGAGCCCCGAACCCAAATTTTGACTAAGTTGCAAACCCTAGTTTTTTTGTTTTTGTTCTTTTTTTTTTGCATTTGTGCGTATTTGAGTCTATGAGCCGGGAGAAGCACAGGGGGAGAATTTCGTGATGCACTAGTGTCGTCAGCGGGTCAGTCACCGGGAAGAAGGTTCTGGTTGCATTCCAGGTTGCACTAGTGTAGTGCTAAATGTTTGCGTTACAGGCGTATCAACAAGCTGGTCAGTCGCCGGCCCAAGCGCCCACTCAGCCAGGCTACGGCGGCTATCCGCAGCCCGGGCAGGCCGGTCAAGCGAATCCATACTCCAGGGGCCCCGGCCCCGCCTACGGACAGTATCCACGAGCCCACGGACAGTATCCACAGTCTTATCCCCCAAGCCAATAATAGAAGAGATATATGTGCAATGTTACAATAAATAAGCGATGTATGTGTCTATATTCATACTGATATTTAACCATATTGAACTGATATTTAACTACATTCAATGACCAGTGGTTAGAAAGTTCACAAGGAACGACGGAGACTTGCTTCCCGTCTTCTGTAGTGTCATTGGTAATCCCCAGCTCACCTCAAAATAAGATATGTACATATACGTGATATTATTTAGTTAAAGTGATAACATTAGGGTAGTATTTTGGAGCAGCGCGATGCGTTGTAATTTTAACTTTAAAAAAACGTACCAGATTTAATAAGATTGGGATGCAGTGGTCGAGCATCATTTTATATTTTGTTAAATATATTTTCTGTTTTTTTTTTTTGGTTTTTTTTTTTTTTTTTTTTTGGTGTTAGTTGTTCTAAGAACGACACGAAGCGTTAAATATGTTGTCAACCAGTGTCAGTGTAAAATCTATAAAGGTTGATAAAGGAGTATTTTTATTGGTTAATAGACGGTAAATTGCCTACTTACTGCCGAGGCAGAGGCATCCCATCAACGCTAGATGTGTTAAATTCGAAACGCTTTCCCAGTTGTAAAGTATGCCAAGGTTCATTCATGACGTACGCGCGAGCAAATGAGTGACGTCACATTTTTTTTGTTGGCGTTGGAAGTCACAAAATTTTTACATGTCTACTGTATGGATGGCCCTCTAGCATGTCTTCCAGCGCCGATTTCTATGCTAAATTGTTTTTTTTTTAATTGATTCGTTAAGTTTTGGTGCTTCTGTTGCTGAGGTGTTTTCAACTTCTCCAACCCTGTGCTTATTTGATTTCATTTATGCGTAAACTGTTTTTACGGAAACAAATGTTGTGATGTTGTCCTTGTGTTAAAATAAAGCAAACCCTGTATGCGCACTCAGTGAATCCACAGAGATTGGCTTTTCTGTGCGAATGGTCTCCCGCATGCGCCAAAGCTGGGGAACATTCGTCTGTCAGAGCGGCGCAGTGTGCACAGGTACATCACAAGACACGCCAAGGGTGTATTTTGCAGCACATGCGGTAAGGGATGAGGATTGAAGGGAACCAGAACTTTTTCTTATTTATTCCTAGCGCCAATTTTTTTTTCAGATTGAATGGTAGGCATATTTTGTCTGCTGAAAAAGAAAAAAAAATGGAAGTCGCCGTATGTTCAAAGTATATTTTATGAAATTCTGCAGATGGAAGGATGCAAATTAAGCATTTGGTTTATTGGAAAGGCAGTATTTTAGGTACTTGGTTGCAGGCGAAACAAGTCCATCGCATCTGTATCCGTTGCAAGGTGCGCCCAGTTTGTCTAAATAAAACTGACGTGTACCCCCACCCAACACCCCTCGCCCCACCTCCTGCCTCAAGACCGCAACCTCAGTCAGCTCCCCTTAAGGAATCTTGGATCTGTTTTTTTTTTCGCTTCCAGTATCCGCCTGTCCTATATATAGATGTGAGCATCGTTTGTTTTTCCCAGTTTTACCAGTACCTTTCCTGCATATACATTATATTGAATACAACACCACGTAACTAATTTAATTTAACTAACGTTACGATGTTAGACATTGTAAAGATAAAAATACAATTTACCCTAATAACGAAATGAACTAGATGTCGCTACTGGTCTTCAGCTGTATGCTACGCTATATTAAGTGCTTGTGGTGTATTTTAATGAATTACAAGAAACGAAATAAAAGTGAAGGAACCTTATGGTGTAGTTTTTTGCTCGTTTGGAACGAACAAGTAGAAATGCAAATGAAGAACATTCACCTCTTAGGTCAGCTGTTCCTAGCCAACCCCCCTCCCCCCCCCCACCCCGCCTCCCACCCCATCCCCGCTTTGTGTAAAGCGATTGTCTCGTAAAACGCTGCGCATCCGTCCTGCCGCCCATCTGTCCCCTACTAATAGTAACATGTTTGTACGCATTTTATGTCAGCAAGTATTCAACGGATCCTTTCTTGAACAAATAACATATACTGGAGCGGTTATTTTGCGTTTGCGTTATTTAACGTTTGTCTTTAGAATTAAAAAAATCCAAAATTTTTGAAAAAAAATTCCGTTACAGCTACGATATATTAGAAGTGTTAAAACTCGCAACTACTTGGATGAGTTGGTGTTTTTGAGTCTTTCCCAAAACATACTTTTATATGTTGTGATATATTTTATCGGCCTTTGTAGGAATTAATCCGATTTTGTCTGCCCTGAACCAAATTAAGTCTGCAGTTACCATAACATCTAAGAATGGACCAATGAGGTCTCATCAATTCAAAACTTCACAACTTACTAAGTCGGCGTTGCGACAAGTGAAAATCCATAACAGTGATTAAATGCTAAGTCGAGAAGAATGATGCGGGTTTGCTTGCATGAATAAAGATCAAAGTATTTGCATTGCGACAAAGACGACAGCTTCACCAAAATATTAGACAAAAAATGGAGATCTTAGGTTTAAAATTCAGCATTCACAGATGGAAATAGGTCCTCCACATCATCCAACAAAACAAGAAATGGTTTAGTTTGCTTTTGTATGCTTTTATATGTTCAAGTTTGCTTTCGACGCAAGTCTGAGCAGACAAAAACGTACAAAAACAAAAACAAGTAACTTCTTATTTGCGGTTGGGTATCGCGGCTCAGTCTGTATCGCGATACGTATCGCGATATTGGCTGTGTATCGCGATACATATCGCGATATTTTGAATTCTTTAAAAGTGAAACAAATGCAGCTGTTTTATGGCTTTATTTCCAGGAATTGTAACACTTACCTACAGCATTGATCTGTTATAGATAATGGCGTTATAACAAATACAAAAAGTATGTTGGCAATGGTGGTTTCGGGTGCCATCAGTGACATTAATCTCATTGCACAAACAGCATACTGTACATAACTTAATTTTAAGAATGACCGTTTGATTGAGTTTCTAAACTTAAATGTCTGATTGGTATATTTTTAACCTGAAACATCAACAGTTCTGTATTTAAAACTGAAATAATAACACAGCGTCCACCCTGACATTGAATCGCAAAATTTCACATGTTCTTTTTATCAAGTTATTATTCAATCAGTTCATATCAAATATAGCAAAAATTATCCATGTTCTATCACACTATAATTGGCCGACTTAGTCAGAAATTTACGTGAAAAAAATTTTGTGAAAATATATCTGAAACGAAAAGCAGCCGAATATGGTGTGTAAAGTGATAAACATTAGCATTGCATATATCACTCGTTAGCACATCACCAAAAAATATTGAATTAAACGTGCAACGGAAAATATCGAAAAATATCGATATTTCAAAATTTGTATCGCGATACGTATCGTGAGAAAATATATCGCGATATATCGCTGTATCGATAAATATCGCCACCCCTAAATAGTAAGCAAAACGATTTTGTACAGACATTTTGTGTGGGTGTTCACAGAACTCGTGATCACACAAGACAGTGTTAAAGGTAAAAATTCCAAGTCCAGCGATGATCCTGATATGGCTTCTCAAGGTCAGCAAAAACCAGTTCGCGAGATCGCAGTCATGAACACTAACACGAGTTTCCTCACCATCTGACTTTTCGGCAGGTTTTGGGGAAAAGTGTTCTCAAGGAAAGCGTGACGCACGCACCGACAGACGGCAGTGAAAAGATTATGCACTTCATAACCTAGTCAGATCTGTCATAAAAATATTGTTAAATGTTGAATGCAAGGAAGAAAAAAGTTTTGTTTTTCTTTCCAGTTTGCACTATCACCTCACATATTATATACTCTAAAGGCCCAGGGAAAGTGTTACCACCCTCAATAAGTAATAAAAAAAAAAAAAAAAAGCGACAACAAAAACAATCGACCCATTTTGGGCCGAATTCTTTTTTATATTTTGAAAATTTCGCTCACTCAGAATTCTTGTTTCATTTTTTTTTTTGCCTAAAAATGGTTTAGTGGTTTCATACAACGTTTATGTTATTAAAACATATTTACTGCTAGCCATGAATCCAGGAGCGCAAAAGTTTCAAATAAATTTCTCCAACGAAAGGCCAGATTAAGTAGCCTTCTTTTTCTTCGCCCTCTCACCCGTCCTGGAAAACCTTTTCAACTTTATAAACTTTGTGCATGCACTCTGCCGATGGATTCTCTTTTTTTCATTCGAAATTTTTAGACCCAGTAGGGTTATTCCTTTTTATTTGGAATTTTGCTGACCCGACTGAGCGATGAAAACGCCTTTTCCCTGTTTTGGATTAATGTACAGGCTGTAAACAATGAAAATAAATTTGATAAACAAAACTCTTTCTCGCCATAACATCAAAGGTTAAAAAAACTTGCTTACTATCGTTTTGCGAGTTTATAATACAAAAATGCAATTATTTATGGAATGATTTATGGAATGATTTTTGAGATCAAAAAATTATTTGCAGATTTCAAAATATAAATTAAAAGTCTCATTCTGAAATAATTATATCTGAGATAAATTCTTGATATCAGCAAAGGGAAAATAAATTATTGAGCTCAAAATTAAAATTTTTCTCTCAAATATTTCATTTTTGCAATCAGAAATTGAATTTTTGATCTTTAAAAATAAATTTTAGAAATCGTTAAATCATTTTTGATATCAATAACTATTTCTTTATATCTCTAAATATTTATTGATATCAAGAATTATTTTTTGAGATCAAGAATAGAATTAGAGATATATATGGAATGCCATTTTCACATTTATTAGGGAATTATTGATATCAAGAATTAATTTTTGATCTCAAAAAATGATTTTTTGATATCAATAATTAATTTTTGCTATCTGTAATTGTATTTTTGATATCTCTAAATGTATTCTTGATCTCAAAAAATAATTTTTGATATCAATAAATATTTACAGATATCACGAAATATTTACTGATATCAAAAATGATTTAACGATATCTAAAATTGATTTTTTGAGATAAAAAATTAAAATCTTGATAGCAAAAATGAAATATTTGAAAGCAAAATATCAATTTTGAGCTCAATAATTCATTTTCCTTTTATTGATATCAAAAATTTATTTCAGATATCAATATTTCAGAATGATACTTTTTTAATTTGTATTTTGAAATCTGCAAATGGTTTTTTTTTTCTCAAAAATTGATTTTTGATATCAAAATATCAGTCTATTTTTTTAAATAAAAAATTCAGAAACACACGTCTGTAAATAAATAATGGCTGGTTCTTGTATACAGAATCTTCCTTTAAATTTTTACTGCACAAAAAAAGAAGCAATTCTTGAGATCAAAAATTGCGTTGCTATTATTGATCTCAATAATTCAAGTTCTCATCTCCGAAATTTAATTGACGATTCGTTATATTTTATGTCAATGCGTGTCTCCCTTATGAGTTTTTTAAGTTTGTAAAATTGATTTTTTGATCTCAAAAATAAATTTTTGCCATCTAAAATTCAATTATTCATAGCAAAATATAAATTATTGAGATCTACATTGATTTTTTGATATCTTCAATTATATTTTGATCTAAAAAACAAGCATTAAATGTTAAAACGGCATTCCATAGATATAGAAATATAATTAAAGATAGCAAAAATATTTTTTTTTATATAAAATGATTTTTTTTAAGATCAAAAATTATTTCTTGACATCAAAAAATCAATTTTTGAGATAAAAAATAATTCTTGATATCAATAATTCCCTAATAAATGTGAAAATGGCATTCCAAAAACTTGGAGATCACCGAAACCTTTTTATTGCGTGGCTTGGCGTCATAATCGGATTTTCTAGTTTTAACATCCGAAACATTAAGCAAAGCTGATCTATTAAAATCTAATTTATACAAAGCGTAATAAGATAAACAAATTAAACGATAAATTGTGTTGACGCTGCGGGCGAGATGATTACAAGTGCTGATGTATCGTGCTCTTATTTGATTATTTCAGAAAGCAATTTTAATGTTTATGTCCCGACTTCACTGAGTCAGGAAGGGCATTATGTTTTTGATCGTCCGTCCGTCTGTCCGTCCGGATTTTCATGAAACTTGGAAATCACTCGGGCTGATTTTAATATGGTGACCTTGAGAGCTCACTCAGTGGTTTTCTGTTGTTTACTTCGTATTTAACGTTCCGTTCAGCAACTACGGAGGCTTTATTGGGAGGCACTTGTTAAAGGACCAAGTGAGAAAAGAAGGATGAATTAAAAAAAAAACAGTAAAAGAATAGCTAGAAAGAACGAGATTCTGATTAGTCGCCTCCTATGACATGCACAGGACAGACAGCCGTGGATCCATTAAGGTTCCCCCAACCCAAAGGGGGACTATTCGGTGATGACGCTTGACCGAATTTCAAGTCACATGTGTGGATCGTTGATTCTTGTGAAGTCGATTCCGCCAAACAAGGAGAACGTATTTTGACGAAATTCGAAACTCTTTACCTCTCAAGGTAACTGATGGAGTCTTTACACTCATTTATTTCGCATATGTAGGTGTTTTGAATCGTTTGAGTAATATATCCAACCAATGCATACGAGCGGATAATTTGATGAGATCTGATTAGTACTCAGCACTGATTAATCTAGATTTTACCAGTTCAACAGCTGGATCTTAATCTTTAACACCGTCGTGTGTGAAAGACTTTTGTACCATGTCAACAAGATTCAAACGAATCTGCAAGGAGATTTAAATGTAGCGCAATAGCAATGTGCATATGGACGGCCTCTCGGGTTGGTTACCTTTTTCTCACCTGACCTTAAATTTCCAGTTTTTATGCATCTTGTGAAAAGATTCAGCTACGTCCTGCTAACGACTTCTGGTGAACAGACTATGGGTGGGTGGATGATCTCTCAAGCATACTATGTTTAGTCTTTGTGAGGTCATTCAAGATCAATACTGGTCTGAATTTGTGAACATGATTTTGGCAAAGCCTGTGCACATCTTTTGGTAGGTCTTGACATGAACATCGTTATGAATGACCTCTCGGGATGATGTTTTTATGACACTCAGCGGTCACTGGTGGTCACTACTAGGCTTTAAACTTCAAATTTTAAGATTGTCGCTTGCTGTTGATATTATTATAATTGCCAGTATCTCCTTTAGTTGATTTGACATTTCACTTACTTATCCAGTTGTTGGGACATCCGTGTCCCAACGGACACAATTCTAGTTGTTTGTCAGAATTGGCTGAGTCATCCGAACAAAAAGTATCGTTGTAGTTGTTTTAGCGTGGTATGTCGGTATGTCAGTTAAAATGAATGACTGCTTTTAGTTTCATCAATCTGAAGAAACTGAGACATCTAATTGAATAGCAAGCCTGTGGGAATATTGACTGTCTTAACTAACTCCCAAGTGACACTTGGCAAGTCGATGACTTCCAGAGAATAATATTGATAATGTTCCGATCTTCTATTTTATTTCTTCAATGTTTTTGTTCATTTCTTGACAAAACTCGAAGTAAGCGAAAGTCGATTCCCCCTCTTCCAACCAGAAAGCAAGAAAGAAGACAATTTGCACCGAAATAATGGAAGCTTGAACTGTGAAAAAAACTTTATTCCCAAAAGACTAATAAGACCCGATTTTAGATGTTGATTTTTATTTAGGTTCTTACTAAAAATTCCGATTTTGCTTAGGCATATCCCACTTGCAGTTAAAACTCAAACTTGTGCCTGATAAGCTTACATGGTGAAAGACTTACTGGCATTTCATAAAATCCAAAAGAATGGGTTGGGTATTCATTGATGTAGGATATTTAATGCTTCTCATTTTCTTGAGTGCCAACAAATTCTACGAATTGGTTGTAGCAAATTACTTCACCGGAACTAAACCGACTATTCCACGCCGACTTCTCGAGTTACTGAATGAGTAAATCATGATATAACTCATTAAAAACCGAAAACCACCAGCCAGCCGGCCAATGACCGGCCACAAAAACGGCCGCCCCGTGCGAAAATATCACCTTTGCTGTTCCGGGCGGCCGGCACAAAATCGGGGCTAGAATTAGTAAAACCAGGACATGCTGACTCGGCTGGTTGACATAAGATGAAGAGATTTAGGATTCTCTGACATCTGACATTGCCAGAGGGATATCGGATGTTAAGATTTCATTATTTTATTTTTAGTTTTTGGTCAAAAGTTGTGTCAGTTTGTTGGCCAATCACCAGGCAGGTAGTACAGCCTGCTATCTTTTCTTGCAATTTCAAGACAGTAAAACTATTTTCCTGGAGTTCGTCAAGATTTAGGAGATAGGTTTTACAGAAATTGGTTTATGGCCAATATTTCGACCATTTTTCGTGAAGTTTCTAAAACGTAATAGCCAGATAAGTATTATTGTCTGCTACCGTTACGCAAAATTTCAAGACAGTAAGACTATTCTCCTCTAGTTAGGTAAGATTTTTATGAATTTGTTTTTTAGTTTTGGCCAAAATTTCCGCCAATTTTTGGCCAGTAACCAAATATTTTAACAATCAGGTAGGCAGTAAAGCCTGCAATTTTTCCTTAAAAGTTCAAGACAGTCAGACTACTTGCTTAGAGTTCCTCAAGATTTTACTGAAATTTTTTGGGTTTTCACCAAAATTTTCGCCAATTTTTCTTTCAGCCAATTTTTCTTTCAGCCAATAACGCCTGCTACCTTTACTTTAAAGTTCAAGTTAGTAAGACTAATTCGCAGCAATTAGTTAAGATTTTACTGATTTTTTGTTGGTTTTTGGGCAAAACTTTAGCTAAATTTTGGTCAATCGCCAAAAAAGGGTAACAGCCACGTAGATAGTAACGCCTGCTACCTTCACCTAAGATCTCAAGACAGTAAGACTATTTTCCTGCAGTCAGTTAAGATTTTATAAAAAAAACATTATTTTTTCGCCAATAATTTTGCCAATTTTTAGCGAATCGCCAAAACAAATAAAAGAGTAATAGCACAGATAGTAATGTGTGCTACTGTGACTGAGGCTATTTTCCGTTAATATTCTACTGAATATTCTGTTTTGTTTTTCGCTAAAAATTTCATCAATTTTTAGCCAATCACCAAAAGTAATAACCAGTTAGGTAATATTACCGGTTACCGTTACTTACAATTTGAAGACAGTAAGATTATTTTCCTGGAGTTTTCGGCACTTTTTGGCCAGTCACCAAATATTGTAACAACCAGGTAGATAAAAAGACCTACTGCCTTCCCCGTAAATTTCAAAACAGTAAAACAATTTTCTGGGAGTTCGACTGAAAATATTTTGGCTTTTCGCCACAATTTTCGCCAATTTTTTAGCCAATAACCACCAAGCGTATCAGCTAGGGAGGTATTTATGCTTGCTACCTTTAAAATTTCAGTCAGTATGACTATTTGCCTGGGATTTCCCAAGATTGTAGTTCAAATTTATTCATTTTACGCCAAAATCTTTGCCAATTTTTTTGCCAAGGACCCCCCAAAAAAGTAAAACCCAGGTGTGCAGTAATGCTTGCTACCTTGTCTTAAAATTTCAAGACAGTAAGACTATTTTCCTGGAGTTATTTAAGATATCACTGAAAACGTTTTGAGTTTTCGCCAAAATTTTCGCCAGAGAAATAGACAGGTAGGAAGTAAGGCCTGCTACCATAACCTAAAACTCCATGAAATTAAAACAATTTTCCGGCAGCATGTTAAGATTTTACCGAAGAAATTTTTATTTTTCCCCAAAAATTTCGCCAATTTTTGGCGAATCACAGCCAGACAAGCAGTACTGCTTCCTGCCGTCATCTAAAATTTCAAAACAGTGAAACTATTTTTCAGCAGGATGTTAACATTTTACTGAAAAAAAAATATGCCTTTTCGAAAAAATTTTTTGCCAGTTTGGCCAATCACCAAAAAAAGTAATAGCCAGCTAGCTAGTAACGTTTGCTACCACTACTTAAAATTTCAAGACAGTAAGACTATGTTCCTGGAGATAGTTAAGATTTTACGAAAAATTTTGGTTTTTCGCCAATATTATCGCCAAAGTGGACACTTACGCACCCTACTTTCCACCAAAATTTTAGAACATTTATAACAAAAACCTAGGAGCAGATAACTTTTAAAGAAATCGGTTTCTGGCCAATATTTCCGCCAATCTTTGGCGAATTGCCAAAAAAGTAATAGCCAGGCGGGTACTTATATCCGCTACAATCAGTCAATATTTCAAGACATTCAGGCTAAAAGCCAGGAGGAGATACGATTATTCAACTTAAAAGCATACAAAATTTTAGGATGTTTCCATATAAATCCTAGGAGATATGTTGTGTAAAAAATTGGTTTTGGCTAATATTTCCACCAGTTTTACGCAAATCACGAATAAACCTAATAGTCAGATAGGTAGTAATTTCCGTTTCCATAATTCAAAATTTGAAAAAGGTAACATTATATTCCTAGCGATAGCAACGATTTTGTTGAGAATGGTTTTTCGCCAATATTTCCGCCATATTTTCGAATTACGCAAAGCAGCCATAATCAGGTAAGTACCAATGGGCACTCTCTTCAACCAAAATTTCAAGACAGTGAGGCCATTTCTATGGTGTAAGTTCATATTTTACTAAATGTTGTTTCGTTTTTCGCCAATATTTCCGCCAATTTTTTACCAATCACCAAAAAAAGAAAAAAAGAAAAAAAGCAAGCCATCGAAGGTCGAAGGCGCAGACCCCAACCGGACACAAGTCGCCATTTTGGCAATTTTTTACCGATTTGAAAAATAATACGACGTTGCACAACTTCAATATATAAACTGTGCAAGGTAGCATATGCCTAGGATTAATAGTTTCGGAGATCTCTAAAAAAAAAGAGAAATGGACAATAATTCCTGCTCCCTACGCGTAAAATTTCAAGACAGTAAGGCTATTGTTCTCAAGTTGGTTAAGATTTTACGAAAAAACGTTTTATCCATTTAACGAATCGCCAAAAACAAATAATAATAATAATGATAATAATAACAATAATAATCATAATAGCCAGGTGGACACTTATATGTACGTTTCCATGGAAACCATAGCAGGATATACGTTTTAATTGCATTTTGGCTAATATTTCCGCCAATTTTTGGGAAATTTCCAAAAAACTAATAGCCAGGTAGGTAGCAATGTGTGCCACTATTACACAAAATTACAAGGCAATCAGGTTATTTTAGTTAAGAATTTTCGGAAAGCAATTATTTTTTCGCCAATAATTCAGCCATTTTTTGGCCAATTACACAGAAAAGACAGAGAAAAAGAATAGAAAAATAGATTCGAATATTCGGTTCAGTAATTCAAAATTTTAAAAAGGTAAGATCACAAAACTGGCGTTAGTTAAGATTTTAGTAAGAAATTGGTTTTTTGCCAATATTTCCTCCAATTTTTCCGAATTACGAAAAACAGTAATAGCCGGGTTAAGTACCAATGATGGCTATATTTACCTAAAACTGGAAGACAGCAATAGCCAGTTAAGTAGTGGTGTCTGCTATTGTTACTTAAAAATTACAATGCTATGCGGCTACTTTCTTGGAGTTCGTTAAGATTTTATTGAGATTTTTTGGTTATTCGCCAAAAGTTTTGCTGATTTTCTGGTCAGTTACCAAAACAAAAAGTAATAGCTAGTAAGGTAATAATGCCTGCTACCTTTCCTTAAAAATTAAAGACAGCCTATTTTTATGGAGTTCGTCAGGATTTTACTGAAATGTTTTTGGTTTTTCGCCAAAATTTTCGCCAGTGTTTTAGCCAATCACAAATTGCAACAGTTTGCTCGATAGTAATGTTTGCTACCTCTACTTGAAATTTCAAAAGAGTAATGCTATTTTCCTGGAGTTGTTTCAGATTTTACTGAAAATATTTTGATCTTTAGGCAAAATTTCCGCCAATTATTGGTCAATCACCAAAAATTGTACCAGCACAGGTATGCAGGAAGATCTACTACCTTTACTTTAAATTTCAAGACTTTAAGACTATTTTCCTGAAGCTGAGAAAAATTTGACTGAAAAATTTTAGCCAAAATTTCGCAAATTTTTCGGCGAATCACCAAGAAAAGTTAGGCCAGCTTGCTACCTAGAGTTCCTATACTCATTACCTTTACATAAAATTTCAAGACAGTAATACTGTTTTTTCCTGGACTTACTCAAGATTTTACTGATTTTTTTTTTTGGTTTTTCGCCGAAATTTCAAAATTTCCGGCCATTTTTAGGCCAATCACCAAAAAGGAATACCCATGCAGGTAGTAACACCTGCTACATCCAATTAAAAAATCATGGCTGCAAGACTATTTTCCTGGAGTAAATTTGGATTTTGCGGAAAATTATCTGGGTTTTCGCCAATTTTTCGCCACTCACCAAAAATTGTACCATCAATGGTAGGTAGGAAGGCCTGCTACATTCACTTAAAATTTAAAGACTTTAAGACTACTCTCCTGGAAATCGTCAAAACTTTACTGAAATGTTTTTGTTTTTTCGCCAATGTTTTGGCCAATCGCAAAAAAAAAAAATCAAGAATGTCCAGGGACCTTGTGACCAGCCGAGATCTAGTAAATCACCTAGCAATAGGTTTGTGTGGTCGTGGTTGTCATATTGTTAAACCCGGTTGTTGAAAATTCAAATTTATAAAGGAATCCAGTGAAAATTGTGAGAGAAGCATTTTGAAAGTTGGCTACTTAATATTTTTAAATGCCCTCTCCCAATTCAGCCAATTTTTGGCGGATCACCAGAAAAGTCACTTTTCAAAAGAGGACTTGCCAGTGATTTATGAAAATTTGAATACAATCTGATCAAAGAGAGGCCTATCCAGTAAACATCCATACAAAATTTGAAAAGAACGTGGGAGTAGAAGCAGTTTGAAAAATTGGCCCCCAAAAAATTTAAAAATGCTCCCCATTTAGCCAATTTTCTTTTGGATCGACAAAAAATTAGTTTTTTAGAAAAGAAAACCTGGTGAAAATTTATGTAAAATGAGAAGGTAATCCGATCAAAAATGTGGAAGAAAAAAGTTAACAAAATTGGTTACGACACATACCTTTTAAAAGGTATCTCATTGGGACAGGATCCTCCGTGTAAGGCAAATTATATACAGTAAAACCTCCATTACTGAACACGTCCCAATAGTGAACACCTTGTATAATGGAAGAGTTATTTCGGTTCCAAATGCCCCCAATCACTTTTTCACCGATTTCAAAAATAACACGACGATGTACATATACAACATAAATAATTTCGTTGTGCAAGGTTGCAGATTCCTTCAAATGCTTGTATGCGAAGGGGTGCCGAAAAATCATCGCACAATTGCTAAGCCCAATGTAATTTTTGGCAATTTTTGTCAATTTGTCAGCTTCAAAATGACTTTTGCCTTTAAAGCATGTAAAAACATTGTAAAGCTTAATACTTTTTTTTTTTGCTTTGAGGAAGTTTTGGACCTAAATTCATTAGGGGACCTTATGGCCTGGTACTTCATGGGCGAGGTCAAGCTTAATAAATCGTTAATTTAGGTTACATAATTTTGTTTAGCTTTGGCGAGGTTTTCGTCCTAAATTCATTTGGGTACCTTATGGCAGGGGTATATGGCCGGTGTTAAGCTTAATAAAGCCTTGATTTAGGTTACGTTTTTTTCTGCTTTGGAGAGATTTTGGCTCTAAATTCACCTGGGTACCTGTGGCCGGGGACCCTATGGTCGGGTATTTTTT
This sequence comes from Protula sp. h YS-2021, assembly GCA_949752745.1. NCBI lineage: Eukaryota > Metazoa > Annelida > Polychaeta > Sabellida > Serpulidae > Protula > Protula sp. h YS-2021. The sequence continues at coordinate 42,445,563 of OX457025.1, forward strand.
GACCGGGGACCTTATGGTCGAGGACGTGTTGCCCCGGATTCTATGACAACTTTTGCTTTGTGGACGTTTTTGCCCAAAATTGATTTGGAGACCTTATGGTCGGATACCTTATGGCTGAGGCAAAGCTTAATAAAGCAGTAATTTAGGTCATCATACGTTTTCAGCTATGATGACGTTTTGGCCCTATAGTCATTTGGGGACCTTATGGCCGGGGACTTTTTGCCCTGGACTCCACTATTTTTGCTTCTCGGACGTTTTGGGCCTAAAATTATTTGGAGACCTTATGGTCGGGTAGTTTATGGCCCGGGTAAAGCTTAATAAAGCATTAATTGAAGTCATCATACGTTTGTTTTCCTTTCGGGAGGTTTTGGCCGTAAATTCATTTGGGGACCTAATGGCCACGTGCATTATGGCTGGTGCTAAGCTTAAAAAGCATCAATTTAGGTAATCATAAGTTTTTTGCTTTGGGGACGTTTTAGCACAAAATTCATTTGTGGACCTTATGGTCGGGGATATTATGGCCGTGTACCTTATAGCAAGGGGACTTACGGCCGGGGACTTTAAGGCCAGGTTAAAGCTTAATAAAGCGTGAATGTAGGTTATCATACACTTTTTAGTTTTGGCCCTATGTTCATTTTTCAGCGAGAGTTATGCTGGTCGCAGAGATGTCGTTATAAACGAGTTCCAATATATATATATGTTACAGTCAATCAGAGAAACCCGCCATTTCACGAAATGGCACATCATTTTAGCCATTTCGTGAAATGCCTGAAATCATTTTCCGTTTCATGAAATGACTAAAATTTTTAGCCATTTCGTGAAATGGCTAAAATTTCCGCTTTGCTATTTCATGAAATGGCAAATTTGACTTAGAAAATAAAAAACAGAATAATTTGAACTTTTTATTTGCAAATTTTGACACCATCACCACACAAATACCAGTGTAACATACAGAAACAACCTTTTTCATGCTCTTCGTATTTCTGCGATAATCTTACTGGTTTTTAGTTACAGATTCAAATAGTTACACATTTCAGCGAATCTTTATCAGAACAAAATGCTCTAAAAGTTTAACTTTAGTACATTTGGACTCAATGGTGGAGGCTCGGACAATTGCGACACGTCGTTAACAGGAGAATCGGAGCTACTGGCTGCGATATCCAAGTTACTGGCGGTCATATCTGAGTGAGTGGTTGCAATATCCAAGTTACTAGTTGCAACCACTGGTTTGTCTTGGTGTACGATTTCCTGGCTTGGCTCATCCATTCTCCCCCCCCCCCCCCAATCCATTTTTATTTTTCATTTTTTTTCTTTTCTTTATATATATATATATATTTTTTTTACAAATTATTGCCCTTTTATCTTCTAATTGGAGGCCGTGTAATTGTCCTTTCAACATTGTCGCAATTGCAATTTACATGCCTTTTATATTTCAACTGAAGGCAGGAATTTGTCCTTTCATCTTGTAATTGCACTTTTCAATTATGTTGCTTTGCCTTTTTATGTACTCAGTTGCAATTACACAACCAGTAACTGGAGTGTTAGATCATTACAATTGCAATCCTAGAGCAGTGTTGTTCATCCGGAGTGCAATGCAAGGCTAAGGAAACCGGGGAAACACCCGAACAAATCATTTCCCATTCTGCATTTTTGATTTTAAGGTGTTTTACAAATAAAGAAATGACAGATACCCGGTTGTTTTATTTTTGTTTTGGCATTCAAAATAAAATAAAAATAGAAATTAAGTGGGGGGGGGGGGATAGTCCTCTGGGGGGGGGGGGGGGATGGATTGTCCTATGGGGGAATTGTCGGGGGAGGGGGTAGTCTTGGGGGGGGGGGATTGTTCTAGACCCCAGTGATTGGGATAAGCGTGCATCCTGCACCATTGCTGCATTCAAAATACAAAGGACGCATCGAGATTTTCCTGAATGCATCCTTGCTGCATCGAGAATTTTGCTTGAAAAACAGAAAAAAAGTGTAATTGCAAACGAACTTCTGCAACTTCTCTTCGCGCGGATAAAATTTCTGTGAGGCATCCGTAAAGGGTGTCCAGATACATTATCCTTTGTACTCAGGCCATCACCCCTACAAAAGTTAATGAGTTAATGTTTTTTAGGCCTTTTGAAGTTAGGATGAGGGGATGCACCGGAAATGTTTGGGATGCATCGAAAATTTGGTCGCTGCAGCATTGCTGAAAACACGATTTCGCTTATCCAAATCACTGAGACCCCCAGGTTTATATTGATGTGATGGTTTACCGTTTGGGACGGTGCTCTGTGGAAAACATTTTCGGTTCTTGGTTCATTTTCGGTTTTTAATTAACATTATTTTTGTTTTTCTCAGGACTATTTTTAACTGCTATGAATGTTTCAGCTCGCTATTTTAGCGCAGCATTATCTTACATTTCCAGATGAGTTCCTTTTGTGGTTAAGCAATGTGTTAACTTATCACGTTCTAGAATAAAGGGGTATCTTTAATTTATACATATTTGCATAGTCTGAAAAAAACCCGAAACCGAACCGAAAAAACCCCGGATTTTTCTTTTAAAACCGCAATCGAACCGAACCGGACCCATCAGTGACGGATGGCATCACTACAGGTTTAATTGGAAAGCTTTTAGCCTGTTTGAGTTAATGATTAAAAGAGAACAAAAGTCTTTTGTAGATGATTAATATCTGGGTAATATGTGGGTAAAAGGAGTTCAAAGACCCCTTGATATAATAAATAAAAGACCACCAAAACTGTTTCACAGATTGCCTGATTGTATTTGCCATATTGTGTAATGAAACCTAGCAATTTTTAGCCATTTCACGAAATGGCTGAAATGTTTTGCCATTTCATGAAACGGCAAAAGATTTCAGACATTTCACGAAACGGCTAAAATGATTTGCCATTTCGTGAAATGGCGGGTTTCACTCATTGACTGTAACATATATATATATATATATATATATATATATATATATATATATATATATATATATATATATCGGAGGAAGTTAGGAAGGAAAGAAAGAAGGAAGTAACTTTGGAAGGAAGTTTGGAAGGAAGGTAAGAAGTTTGGAAGGAAGGAAAGAGAAAAGAGTTTTTAACGCTTGGCAAGTCTCTGATTTGGTCAAGGCTTATATGACTTTTTGCGGGCAGCCGTTGGGCTATTTTTGTTTTTGACAGTATAAATTCATTTCTTGTCTCAGCATCTTCTCCGACACTACAGCTTATTTTAGAATTATCATGTGGAGTGCCTCACAGGGCAGCAAGGAGGAGTCCCAATCTTAGGTATGACCACTGAAGAGAATCGATTCATTCTTTGCATAAGTGTAGACTAGGGTGGCGGGCAGTGCACGCAGGGGTCATTTTCAAGAAATCTCAAAAATTGTGAAAATACTGAAACTTTATAAAATTCAACAATCAGAGCCAAATATGCGACATTTGTGCAAGGCTAGCGCCGTAACAAGTGGAGCGATTCAATTCATTTTGTGCACACGTTTAAAACACAGCCTGTAGTAGTAGTAGTAGTACTAGTAGAAGAAGAAGATGTAGAAAGAAGAAGAAGAAGAAAGAAGAAGAAGAAGAAGAAGAAGAAGAAGAAGAAGAAGAAGAAGAAGAAGAAGAAAAAGAAGAAGAAAAGGCATGTAATTATTATATTTCATTGTACTTTACATTATATTTCCACAAATTTTATTTTACTCTACATTGCAATATGGATTATGCCATAGAAGGAAAATTAGCAGATCATTTGCCATCTGAAAGTTTGAGTAAAAGGGATATAGAAATAGTAAAGATGTTTGCAAGACATTTGACTGTTCCCATTCCTACATTTAATCCACTGGTGAGTAATTGGTCGTATACTTTTACAGTTTGACTTCAGCACTAGAGAACAATTCCACCATCTAGATATCCCAGTCCCAACACCACAAGTGAATTTAATAAATTAGATTAGGTTATCCTAATTAGCCGCAGTTAGTCCCTTGAAACTAATAACAGGTGTGACGACATTGGTTACTATATAATGTATCGTGTCCATTGTTTAACGCATTGAGACTTCCAATTATGTGACAGTAATTTGTCACTTTCAAATCTTTTTTCACCGAGTTGTGCATAAAACTTAGATGATAGAGCCTTTATAGTCGAAAATTATGCTAAGTTTCCACCTCAATTTTGGCTAAATAAATGAAAAGTCGGACAAACTCAATACGACGTGCACAGCTACAATACATGAGGAGTAAATCTGTATAGGATTTGAAATTGTGTGCTTACCATTTCGTCGGAGTTGTGCATACAAGACCACTACACAAAAGCATGAGGACGGACAAACAGATGGACCCGAATACTATAGTCCTCCGCTCCGCGCTACACGGCGGCGGGGGACAAACAAATTGTGTGGAGGATTACCCAAAGAACATTCATGATAAAAATTCAAAGCAGCCGAAATGGCAAAATTGGTGGAAATAAAAAATTAACAAGTATATCAGTGAAACTGATCATAGTCCCCTCACCCGAAAGATATCTGAATGGGGAGCTGTACAACGGATTTTTTTAGTACGGCTGGATCATATCACGATATGATGTGATATCATGGGTCAGGTTTGAAGTTTCACATTTTCGTCAATATCTGGTTAGGAATAACTTACTTTTTTCCATAGTTTCGTCAATTTTTGGTCAAATCTAAAAACAATCCCACGTCGCACAATCGAAATATATATTCCTTAGCTCCATAAGAACACAAAAGGCTGGCGTGCAGAATAACTGAGGAAATGCGCATACAAAAGTGCCTCCACAGCACCCCCCCCCCGCCTCACAAACAAAAAATTTGGTCAAGTTTGCAGTTTCACAGTTTCGTAAATTTTTGGTCAAATTCAAAAATAACCCCAGATCGCACAACTGAAACATATGTTAATACTTCCCACAAAAATCAAAAGCCTGCGGTTAAAGGTGACCGAGAAATCGCGCGTACAAAAGTGGGAGCATCGTGCCCCAACAAACAAAAAATTTGGTCGCTAGACGTTTCGCAGTTTCGTCAATTTTTGGTCAAATTCCAAAATAACCCCAGATCGCACAACTCCAACATATGTTGTTACTGCCCATAAAAAATCAAAAGCCTGCGGTGAAACGTGGGTGAGTAATCGCGCGTGCAAAAGTGGGGGCACTGGTGGGAGACAGACGGACGGACAGACAGACAGACTGACGAGCGTTTTATAAGTCCCCCGCTCCGCGCGTAAAACGGCGGCGGGGGACTAAAAAAGGTACTTTTTAACCCAAGACCACCTTCATGCAAAATTTTGAGCAAATTTAAACATAGGCATCGGAGATGCAGAGCCCTCAGCCAATAGCAGTTGCATCACTGTGGACGAGTTACCTTTTTGAGATATCGCCGGGACAAAAGCAAGATTTAGGTGTGACGAAATAGCGAGACGAATATGCGATAAAGTAAACCTCAAATTGCACAGCTACAGTTACATCTGCTTTTTTGTCTTTGAGGCTTAGCGACGCACCAATATTTAATTTCTTGCGCGCACGTATGTCGTTGACTTTAAAGACGTTTGTGTAACATTTCATAATCAGCTTTTTAACACATCTCTATTAGACATGTTATAGTCACTTGCTTAAAAGTAGTCTCATAATGCATGTTGCACCAAAACGCTAGGTTCATTAGTTTTCAAGTCACTGAGCTATAAAACATAAATGCCGTCATAACTCATAATTGATGACGTCATAGGAAAAAAACTAAAAGTGCGATGGAGGCCAGAAGAACGGACATTTGACAAGTTAAACCCCCCGCTGCACACTTACACTATATAGCCTTTCTCCTTGTAAGGTTTGATGAAGATCCGATGAAGCAACAACAAATGACTAAGCTTCAAACAATCGTGCAATGCAATACGTATGCTAAAGCTAAACTAAACAGTGATCCCAGATTAGCTCAGTTTTACGACGCTCGCCCGACAAGCGAGTGGTCCCCGGTTCAGAACCAGGCTGCGGTCATACGATAAAATCAGCCGAAGGTCAATTTTTATTTTAGACTAACAAGAAAAGGGATTGTAACAAATTAAACCCCTCGTTGCACATCTACACTTTGCATACATTTTTCCTGTTTGATTTGGTGAAGTGCGAAGGTCACGTGACCGGAAGGTCACGTGACAAATCGAACGCCCCATTGCACATTTATGCCTTATATACTTTCTTCCTGTAAGGATTGGTGCAGATCCAATCAATAATTTTTGAGATATCGTCCGGACAAAAAAAGTTTACGGACGGACGGACCGATAACAATAGCCTTCAGCCTTGACTGAGGGCTAACAAAAGTTGTAAGATATACAAGTAGCTTTTTTCGCTGAACTGCGAAAATAAGATAATGGCATTTGTCCCCCTAAGAAGGCCATATTTCCACAAAACTTTATGGCGATCCGCTGAAAACTGAAAGAGGAGTAACAAAAAATAACTGGTTCAGACGGACAACAGAGGCGCCACACTGCGGGTATAGTCCAAGTAGCCAAAGTCCAACCGGCCTAAAAAATGACAATACAGGATGTTTTTCTTAATTTTTTAATCTTTTAAACATGCAACTCCTACAATTTTATAAGAATAGCATTTACATTCGGCAATATATTAAAATACACCACTAAACTGTAAAAAAATATTCTTAAAAACCCAAAGCTTAATTCAGATAGACTTAATTCTGATTCCACGAAATAGTCAAAAAGAAATAGAACCACAAGTAAATTGTGACCCCTACGATGACTGAATGCATCTGAGCTTCAATATGCGATCATCCACTTCGCAACTACTTTTTCAAAATGAGGTCCAAATGGGAGTCTAAATTGCCGGATTTCCGAAAGTTATCAAAGCCCCCTCTGTAGCTAATACACACAGGCTACTAAGCACAAGCCCGCCAAGTACCACACGAGGCAACAAACGTACCAGGTTACCGCACTTCCCGTGGTACAAATAAATCTATAGTCTTTTTAAACTTGTGATTAAAATGACCAAGTTGGTGTGAAAATCTGATTTCAAACAACTGACAGAATATTTAAAAACAACAAGAAGATTTGACAGAAGAAGATCTTACAGAAATATCTTGCAAATTTTAAGCAAATGATATTGCAAATTGCTCTTACTAAATTAAGTTAATTTGGTTTTTCCCGTCGCTATTTGTGAAGCGTTTTTTGGTGAAATCTTCGTAAGTGCGTAGTGTTAAAACCCTCATCAGGATTTAAGCAGGATGTTCCTGAGGGCACTATACAGCCGCAGTGTTTGCTTTCTGTGTTCCTCAGGCGTCATGTAGGCGTTCTGCGTCTGCAAAGCCTCCACTTCTCCACGTATTTCCTGTTTCAAAGAGAGTGTCTATTTTTAGTTTTTTTTTAAGACAGCAGAGATAAAGGTTATTTATGTGCAAAACGACACCAGCAAATAATCTGCAATACAAGAAGTAGGTTAAGCACAAAACAATAACGCCCAGGGAAATGCACCCGGCTGAAAAACACACGGTTAAACCTCGATTACAAAATCTCCCTCAGGCCTCAATTTTTTTCACTTTAAACACATGTATATTGCAAAAGAAGATACTCATGACTTAAAATGGATTGTTTGGCAAAAGAAAAAAAGACAAAAGCTGAAATTAACTAGTTATTCGCCGCTTGTTCCAACTGGTGCGCCGCTAGTTTTGATAGTCGGTATCAGTCTTGGGCATAGTAATCTTATAAACGAGTAAACTTGTTTTACTTTCGGATCAAGAGGGTTTACACACATCTGATTGATGTTTCTTCTCCCATTTCGTGTTAAGGTTATTCCCAATTTTATGACACGGCCGAAGGATACAGAACAGCCTGGTTACCAGAAAACAAACCTCATTCCAGAAAGCATCGGATAAAACCATTATTTATGACAAGACGGACCACTGCAATCACGAAAATGCGTCGAAAGAATCATTTCTGGCCTTTACTAATCAATTATCAATGACAAAATTGTAAAGCGCTTCCTGTTCTCGATCCTAAATATCACTTGAACATTGACGAATGGGTTGTATTTGTACAATAGACCTAAATTATTTACAATTATAGGCTTCATATAGCTGTTAATTAGCAGCTTGCGTCACTAGACATTTCAATTTTCATCCTTTTGTCCCCACTGTCGCCCGTAAATCTACGGATCTTTGGAACACTGAAATCGCCACAGAACATGAGTAATTCATCCTGTTGTTGTATAGAACAAAAGACATCGCCCACTTAGATGACAAGGGCGTCCAAAGAACATGGCACCGGCTGACGGAGGGTTCACTCCAACGGCGTGTATAATGATAACGAACGCAAATCTTTACTGATCGGGGCATGGCTTAAAGTTTCTACGAAAATTACCTACTTGACTGTTCTGCCTTCAATGACATATTTCTGCATTTAGAATAAGTCCTTAATGATCCAGGTATTCCATTCAAATTTAAAACTTTTGATATTTTCTTAAACAGAACAGTTACGACTTTCAGTAACCAACTTCACTTCCAGGTAAGTTTTCAGATTAGCACCGCGCATGCGTAATGGCGATATGCCAGTTCATTTCGTTTTTGCGAACACAGCAATAAGCATTGTAAATATTAATAAATATTAATAGATATTTTATTTTGAAATAAAGATTGCTATATTTTTTTACATGCTCGTACTGAGGGCCTTAACAATGGGAAATGGGAGATTTTAAGGATGAAACGTTAGCGTTCTACTGAGCGTAATTAGATTGGTCGGAACTCTGCCTTACAACCGAGGAATTCGCTTAAGTAGGTAAATGAATAGAATACATGCAATTTCTAGGGAGAAGAGTGATCACATGAATGACCTATGACCAAGACTTGAACGTTACCTCGACTTGTCGTAAGTACTTTCTAAGCTGTGGGATACTTGCACTCATTTCGCACGGGCTACTTTTTTCCTGCAATCATAAATAACATTTTTGAAAAAAAAAAAATAACGAATTCAAGTGACAGCTTGCATGTCATTGGATATCACATTACCCAATGCCACCCTCCCGGTTCACACCGAGGAAGCAGACCGTGACGCCGGATGAGCGATGTGTGCGCCGAAGCTAACTGCCAAACAGCCGGGCCTTTCTCCAGTTCGCCACGTCACGCAAGCACTAACCAGCAGCACAATTACAACGCCACGGTCCGTGACTTTCATGGCTAGCGGACGTAAACAGAACAAGTCACTGGCGGTGACTGGCGGTGACTGGCGGTGCTCGTCCTTCACTGCTCCGCCACCACCTGACCTATTTATTTCCCACTTGTGGTAAAATACCGGGACAACTTCATCGCAAACAATTTTATTCTTTGAAGTCTTATAAGTAAAACTTTACTGCTTGAAATGGGGCTAAAGCATGTGTCAAACTGCTACAGACTTGTCTTAGATTTCACTCAAGGTTTTGAATGTTGCACTGCGAGACCCGTGTTGCTTAAATGCAGATAAAAGAAAATATGAGTAGTAGCCTTCAGCCATCCAAATGCTGCTTTGGTGTAAATTGAGTTACCACCACGCCGTATTAAATATTGATGGACAATATATTTGTTTCGCAAAGGATTTCCCAAACATGAGGTCTTGTTTCAACATGATGAAGCAAGCTGCTGGATTTATTTGTTAAATAAATAAGCAAATCTGTGACATCTTATGATGCTGCCAACTCCCTGGGGTTGATCGTCTTGTTCTGACAAATCTGTCGTGATTTCAAGAGCACGAAGAAAGAAAACAGTGCTTTGTAGTGTGACAAGTAGATACACACAGACGTACGCACGCTGTTCCCATGACGACGACGCATCACGCTGCGTTACTATGGAATCGAAAGTTCGCTTTAAATGTATAAATAAAGCAGATACGGCACACGGAAATCACTGTACGTCAATCACTTCCTATTCTCAATAGAAAACAATTTAGTTTCCTGCATTTAAAAAAATTAAAAACAAAAAAAACGTTTCGTTTCTTCTCGCATTTCCCTGTTCCCGCATATATAGCCATCATATAGTTACTATTTTGTGCTCATATACTATGACAAGAAAACAATGAGTAATAATTGTTATTGCTCTGTTGTCGAATAATCAAAGTCACGTGATGTATGGGAGTGAATAACGATCAGAGTGTTTCACCATACAAAGCGAGAATGTCACCGATTTCATTTTAAATAACATTTCTTTTGAAGTCTTGATAATCCCCCGCTCTTGCGAACACCAGCCCCCACCCCTACAATCCTCTCGTCTCTCCCCTCCCCACCCCCCCCCCCCCCAACTCAAAAAAATACAGGTCGGGTGTTCTTTGAATGAGTTCTGAATATTGTCCGTTAAGGCCTCTTCACCTGGATGCGAGTGAGGAAAGCCCGCCTGGCGTCCACGAGGTCGGCAGGACAATACGTCTGTATGTTCAGCAGGTAATCGCCATCACTCCCCGTGTCATCCTCGCTACGGCTACGGCTCTTGACACTTAATAATACCTACAAAGATTGAAACAACTCCTTCTCGAGCCTAAGCTAATGCCGGCAAAAACAAATCGCCAATTCTATGTCCATTTGATTCGTTCATTGAGGATATAAACATGACTTTTGTCCAAATTACCCTTTACATTCACAAATCACTACGCGAAAACACCGTCACAACTAAGGTCTGGAATATACGCTCAAAAGAGGAGGGGTACAATACGTGTTGAAAAATAGTGCCTTCGTTTTATATATCATTTCCTTACGTACGACACGTCAAGCATATAATAATAAGTTAAACCTGGGAACCAAGTCTTCGAACAGGCAAATACTAATGTCAGGATTTGTGATATAATGCTAATCATGGACATAAATGTCAAAACAGCAAGGTTATATTCCTGCAGCAAAATTGTTATATAGTAATTTATCACCAATATTTCTGCCAGTTGTCGGCGAATCGCCAGAAAAAGTACTAGCCAAAATAGCCAGGTGAACACGTACGCTCCTTGCCTGCAACTAAAATTTTAAGAAGTTTCGACTGAGATCCTGGGAGACCTTTAGTAGTGTTTTTTTCTTACATTAATAGCTACGATGGTACTAATCAAAATGGCAAGACAGTAAAACCATGTCCTTGGCGCCAGTTAAGACAAAATTAAGTTTTTCGCCAAAATTTCCATCAATTGTTGTTAAAGTGCAAAAAAAAAAAAAAAAAAAAAAAATAATAATAATAATAATAACGATAATAATAATAACAACAACAACAACAACAACAACAACAACAACAACAACAACAACAACAACAACAACAACAACAACAACAACAACAACAACAACAACAGGTGGATACTTGTGCCCCCTCCCCCCTCCTCACCACATTCAATAAAAACTTTATGACGTTTCCACTAAGACCCCCGGCACGTCTTTACGTTTTAAAAAAACTGGTATTCGGTTAAAAAATTCTGCTAACTTTAGGCGTGCCCACAAAAAATAATATCATATCCAGGGCGGACACTAATGCTCCCTGCCTTCATCAACATTCTAACACATTTTCAATGCCTTCCGAGGAGAGGTGTGTTGATAAAACTGGATTTTGGCCAATATATTCACTAATTTTTGGTGAATCCTCAAAAAGTAACAGCCAGACAGGTTCTTATGCCAGCTGAATTCAGTTTTAAATTTTATCACAGAGGATGATCTCTATGCAAAGTGTGTAATTTTTGATCAATTTGTACGCCAATTTTGGCCATATTCCGCAAATAATACAATGTCAAACATCTTGAATAGTAATTTTTCCTGCGTAAAAGTTTAAAAAGGCGGCACCTTACAGTTTCTGACTACTTGTCTAGACTTCTCTCGATGTGAAATTGTAAATTTTCGTCCATATTAACAAAGTGTCCGTCCATCAATTTTCGTCCCAATGCGCAGCCCACGTATTCCCAACAGCCCCCCCCCCCCCCATCAGTTAAACACGGCTATCAATAGTCAATCAAGAGCTGAAATTTTCCAAGTCCAGCTGGCCCATTTACAATACCGATCTGTATTTGTTCCCATAGAAGCTACATAGCAAGTTTCATTAAAATCCTTGCAGCAGTTTTTAAGTTATCGTGTTAACAAGCTCTTGATGACAGACCGACACGCGGTCGATCGCATATATTCCCCCCGTGGGGAATAAATAATACGCTGTTGCACACCAAAAATGAGTGTGTTTTTACGGTGTAAAGTCTGAAAAGGCTCAGCCAGATGATTTCTTAAATCTGGTCAGGATAACATCCCAAGATTCGCTGCAAAAACTGGACACTATTCATTTCCATCTCAAGTTCAGATCCGTCGGTTTTACGTCAATTGCAAAATAAGAAGGCGCTGCACACCTACAGCATAGCTATTGCCAGTGTGTAAAATTCTCCAGTCTTGATCTAAAATTTTTAAAAGTCTCGATTAAAAATGCAACAAGTTTGACAAATTTAACAAAACAAAGGCGCCACATTTCCACAAAATTTTACTGCAGCTCGATGAAAAGTTTACAGAACGGATGGAGGGACGTTTTTCATCGTATCATGACAAAAATTCAGGAGAAGGTGGTGTTAATTTTATCCAAACTGCAGGAGATATTGCAAAAAAAGTTCCAAATTTACTTTTAGATAAGATCATTTCGAATTTAGGGTTAAAAATTCGCAAAAATTTTTTAAACAAATGATCACAAAAATCAAGATATTCACACATATATCATTCTGGTGGAGCTTTCTGTGAAGTTTGAGATCACTCAAACCAACAGTTTTGTCATTATTTATTGTTGTCTTTGGACGGACGGGCTGACATACGATGGATGCCAGATGGGTACAGTCCCTGTGGCCTTTGACTAAAAAGTAACAACCAGGTAGGTAGTTACGCCCGCTACCATTGATCAAACTATCAAGGCAGTAAGGTTATTTAGCTGGCGTCAGTTACGATTTTACTGAACAAAAATGTGGGTTCTTTGTCGAAAATGTTTCCGCCATTTTTGGTGAATCAATAAAAAAAGTAATAATCAGGTATGTACTAATGTTCGCTAGCTTTCATCAAAACTTCAATACAGTAAAGCCATATACCGGAAGTTAGTTAAGATTTCAATACGAAATTGGGTTTTCGTCAATAGTTCCTCTAATTTTCAGAATTACGCATTCAATGGCCGCAATCTTTAAGTAAAATCAGACAAGAGTAGGCCTATTTTTCTGGCGTCAGTTAAGATTTTACTGATTTAACAAAAAATCGCTAATATTTCCGATACTTTTTGGCGAATCACCAAAAAAGTACTAGCTGGGTAGGTAGGTAAGACTACTAAAATTTCAAGAGAATAAAGTTATTTCACTGGCGTCAATTAAGATTTTACGGAAAAAAAAAATATATTTTTTTTGGTCAATATTTCCGCACATCGTCAAAAGAAGCAAAATCGTAGTGGACACATATGCCCAACACTTTTTCGAAATTTTAGCTTCCATTAAAATCCTACGAGGTGCGTTTTTATTGAAAACTGGATTTTGGCCAATATTTCTGCCAATTTTTCACAAACTGCCGAAAAATAATAGCCAGATAGGTACCAATGACCGCAACGTTTCAACTTAAAAACGTACATGCGCACATCCTTTTTAACGATCTCTTTAGTCCCCATTTGTGTAGACGCTGAGGCTAAAAAGTGAGAGAACTAACTAAAAATAACTAACATCATCGAAAGAAATTATGGGCAAAGTCATTCACGCGTGTCTTTTTATATCAGAGAAATACCATAAAAGCGCTGGGTTTATCACAGTAATAAAATACCGGAAAACAGAAAAGTATCCAGGTTCGTAGGCTTCATTTTTGTTTAATTTTTATTAACTGTTTACAGCGTAAAAGTTGTGCCGTTAATTAATTTTCCAACTATTGATAGAGGCCCCCTTTTCCTGCCAATAAACCGCATTGACGTAAATCACACAGTTACTTGAGGGTTACACGAAAGCGCTTCACAAATCATCACTTCTAGCAATGCCGTAGACAACGAAACAGAGCCGCACAATTCACGAAATGGAAATGAAATCAAGGAGAGTCACACCCACTTGTTGTTGTTGTTTTTTCATTTAGCATTAACGGCACAAAACATTCAGCGCAGAAATGAGATTTCGATAAAACAGGTTTTCCTCCACACTTATGGGATTTTCTTCTCACATTTGCGAGCTATAAGAAGGGGGATTTTCAGTCAGCGTAATTGACCTTTATTCCAGATACAAGGTTCTTTTAAATAACACCAAAGACCAGAGTAATTTTTTCGAGCGGCACTTGCTCCCTGTAAATCCATCGGGGACTAACAAATCTTGCAAGCTTTTCTGTGCATTAAAGATTTACAAGCTCGAACAGTTCTTTAGCTCTTTTTCCTATCTCATGAATTTACATAAATTCAGTAATTAATCAGAAGAACAAAACTTAAAATGGCCTTTCAACTCCCAATAGCCGAGTCAGTAGTAAGTCAATCAACTCAATAACCTTGCAAGATGTAGGAACAAGTAAAGATTAATGAAACTATTCAACTGTCAAAACAGCGAAAGAAGCCATTTAACTGCCGACAGCCACACAAAACTAAGCACATTAACTGCAGAAAATCCCTGGACGTTTGCAGCTTGCCACAAGCAAGGACAATGCGGTATGACGAGAACTACGGATAAACAGAAACCACTAAAACTGACGTTGTCCCCACCAATCCCCCCCCCCCCGACTTTTTTTTTTGCACAACTAAGTCGCAACTTTTCGCACGGCACCTCGACATTTCCTGTTTGTGTGTTAGACAAATTGAATTGCGCACCCCAAAGGCATCGTGCTATTTTTTTAAATAAACTTGAACCTTTCCTGCTTGCCTTAGGACCCAAAACTTTGAGGTCAGAAGAAAAATAATCTTGTTTCTCATTCCCTCGGATTACTAACATCGAAAAAAAAGAAAGAAAAAGTCGAGTAAAAAAATGACGATATCGACCGTCAGGACAGGTTTACAAAATTTGAAAGAAAGGATTTTTTATCCCAAAGGCAGAAAACAATAATAAAAATGTGGTTTTGGATGAGAAAATTTTCTCCAAGTTTTGCGCTCACACTACTTCGGCGCTTCCCGACTTCAAATGTTTTAAAAAAAGCAATTTCAAATTTGAATATTCACGTATTCTGCCATTAAAGTTGTTTATACAACAGTTAAACTATATGTAGCGGGAAAAGGGAACAAGAATTTTGGCCAATGATGGGTCATCGAAAATTTCAAAAGTAAACTAAATTTGGCTCCAGCACGGTCCAGCATTTTTGTCGAGAAAGAAAATAAACAAGACCATCAACTGCTGGCGCCCAGGTGCCGACAGAGCAGCGCGACACAAACTGACACTGCGCTTTTTTCTCTCCAAAACATGGCAGGACGGTTGGCGGAAATGTTACTTCTGTTATTAATATTATTTTATGTATCCTCAACGTCAGTTTCGTTCTAGCTGCAAAATTTAGCTTGTATCCATTCCAACAACGATATCATAGCTAAATAAGACGCAAAGATGCCTCCGAGTGTCGATGCAAAATGTGTAATTTTTCCTCAGTCAAAAAAAAAAAAAAAACACCGAAGAGTCAGTTGTTGCCCGATTTCAAAAATAATAGTTTCGCTCATCTGCAAATTGTGTATTTTCGCTGTGTAAAGCTTGAAAGGTTTGTTTGTTTGTTTGGTGTTCAACTCCCATTCAGCAATTACGGAGGCTGTATTGGGACGCACTTCCTAAAGGAACGGGTGGGAAAAGGGAAGAATGACGAAAAAGTAAAAGAACAGCTAGAAAGAAAGAGACTCCAATCAGTCAACTTTGGAATTTTACCAATTCGTCAATTTGGAGAAAATAAACGATCGGCTCCAGCACTCGTTTGATCCCTGACTACCTTAGTGCAAAATTTCGAACAAATTTAACATGACACGATGGCTACCTGGGCTGAAAAGATCGCCGGCTGGGTCACTACAAAAATTAGGATTAGAAACAAGGCTATTCTTCTCCCTGGTCTGACATGTTTTCGTACTGAAATGTGCCATGCCTTTGTTTTTCAATTGTCCTGTTAATGTCTAATAAAAGCCGTCACGAGCCACTGATTACAGAGGTCTCGTCGAACGCACTCCATAAATATTGCACCTCTAAAAATACATTACAGCCTCGCATTCATGTCAGTTACTCTTTCCTTAGTCCCGTTATAGAACTAGTCTTCTTTCAAGGTCACTCAGATTTTCCATTTTCCATATTCAAAGTCATGCCAGAATCTCCCTGCTCTGAGCTGTCTTGCATGGCTGACACGTTCCCACTGAACATACTACCAGTCACTAGTTTCTGGCTTATTAGTGGTGCGTTGAATCCGCGTGTGCCTAATGTAAATTGCGCGGCCTACTTTACACAAGAGCTGGTTGAATGAGCCATTGCAAAGCCTCCCCCCACCCTCCAGAAAAAAAAGGCAATGAGTAAATGTCTATTTCATTACGAAGCCGAGCACGCGGCCGGAAATGACTCCATTACGTCGCTTTGCCTAACCAAGGCAGCCATTTGCCAGGTTAAAGGACTTAAATGGACACATTGCCGGCACTTGATTGGTGGCATATTGGTCAATCATGGTGTATTATGGTAGAGGGGCGCTGAATGAAGAACGCGGTAAACAGCAGCCGTGGTATGAACCATGCAACAGGTAGTAAGCCACGTGATGTGAACGCCAATCAAAACGACTCAGAATGCTCGCTAATCCCCCCCCCCTCCCTCCCTCCCTCCCTCCCTATTTCCTACAGCTCGAAATGAGTCCCATTTTGGTGTCATCTCTGCAAACCGATATGTCTGTTTACTCGGCTTGTTCATCAACAAAAAAAGGCCAAATTCTCTTCCCAACATCACAATAACCATGTATTTAAAAAATTAGAGATCTTTTATATCTACAGAGGCATGTTTATGTCGCCATAAAATAAAGCCTTACTAAAACCTCGTGTGAAAAAATGTTGATTCCGTCCCGATTCTGCAGCATTAATTTTTATTTCATTTTATTTTTGAAGAGCGAAAGTGATGAGATTAAGCTTGCCTAGCAACATAAGTTTGGTCTTAAAACGTATTGTCTATTCTAGTGTTTGTCGAACAAAATAAAGTAACCTGATTATTCCTGGGACTCAAACACTTGCAAAACGTGTCTGTTTGATTCAGTGCAGCTTGTACTGGGCACTCTGACAGTAATGCGTTTAGCAGCGCTGACTGTATTTCTTTCTCATTTCCCTTTCGAGCAGCTGAAACAGACGGTTTAAATGTTTTACAATGCATTAGGGACTTGCGTAGAAATCTACGGTGTCAAGTGCGACGCCAAGTCTCGTTAAATCACGCACCAATCAACGAGAGCGCCACAGTATAGCTGGGCTGGCATCTGACAAAAGGTACTCGCGTGGGATTTACATGGAGAATCCGAAAGCTTTCCATTTCATGTCGGCCAGACGGGCCAGCATGAACTGATTTTATGCCCCAGTTCCATCAGATTTTAAGACGGCCACCCGTGCTCACTAAGATGTAAGTACTTTGTTTCTGTGCCCCAAACGATATGTCTTACTTTTGGCAACAATAACAAGGATATAAATACTAATAATACTAATAATACTAATAATAATAGTAATAATAATAATAATAATAATAATAATAATAATAATAATAATAATAATAATAATAATAATAATAATAATAATAATCAACTGGACCGTTTTTGCTCCGAGCAGCGAAAATTACACTTGGGTCCACAAACAAATACACTGAACACTTACAAATTCAGAATTCTGTAAAAATCATTATTAAGCGTCATGCCACGTTGTCAGTAGCATCTAAAC
Organism: Protula sp. h YS-2021; assembly: GCA_949752745.1. Taxonomy (NCBI): domain Eukaryota; kingdom Metazoa; phylum Annelida; class Polychaeta; order Sabellida; family Serpulidae; genus Protula; species Protula sp. h YS-2021. The sequence goes on from OX457025.1 coordinate 42,463,354, forward strand.
GCAACACAGCTTTTACAATGTATTATCCCAGCAGGCGTTCTTACGTCGATAAAACGTCGACCTGAATCTGGTTGTAATTTGGTTCTGATTCGTTGATCAACTTATTTGACACAAAACTGGCTGCAAATTCCGCCCCTCCCCCCCCCCCTCCCGCCTCCAGAAAAATAATTCAAAATCACACGCCGGTCGTTCTTTTTTTTTCCATTTCGTGTGTGGTCATATGACCCGTGGTTATTATTTGGTATGGACGCCATTTTGTCCATACCCGAATTGTTTCCATGTAGACTTCCGTCACCACCGAAAACCGGTGTACTTATCAGTTTCCCACCAGCCATTTTCCCACCAATTTCAAAACGTTGCCTTCCAGACAATTGAGCATCGTAAGAAGTTGGGTTTTCGGGCAACGAAAATAAACGTTACATCTAAAGAGCGCTTTTATCGAACATATTTTCAATGGATGTTAAAGACGATGAGAGGCGTTGATCTATGGTTACACATGTGATCACAAAAAAAATTACAACCAGATTTAATGCTGCAGGAATGTCTTTTTTTGTGAGCGAAATACACACCATTGCTTATTCGTTGTCTGTATAGCACTCTATCAAAGATGAGCTTCTAGTTTGGTTTTGATTTTGGTTTTGGTCTATGGTTGCGACCAAAACCAAAATCAAAACCAAACTAGAAGCTCATTCCGCTAGCGAAATGTTAAACACTTGACAGAAATTAAAATGCAAAAATACTTCCTTCAATGGGTTATTTCTTGAATAATATATTGCAAACAACACAGCTTGAATACGTCTTATAAGCCGAGTAGTGTTTGGTTGTTGTTGACTTAAAGTTTCATGGTCGTAGGGCCCATAGTGTCAGAGAAGAAGACAAAAAAAATCGTAAAAACTGTCAAGAAGACAAAAAAGGACGAATTTTGCTCGCACAAATTCATATAACCCTTGCAAGCCAAAGGCTTGTCAAGTGTTAATTACAACCAGATTCAATTTGTGATTTGGCCTGGTCAGTGAAGCAACCTCAAGTAGACATTGTCTCGGCGTCAGACCGTTTACTGGGATATAACACGGCAAAAGCTGTGTTGTGCAGAGTTTTGATGCAACTTGGCGTGACTTATAACACAGATTTTCTAGGAATTCTAAATTTTTAAGTGTTCAGAATCGTATTTTTGTTTGCCTCAAGTGTAATTTGCGCTATCCGGTAGCGAAAACGCTCTAGTTCTTCGTTTATGATTGTTGTAATTAAATATAAAACGTCTTAACACACCCGTGAAGCCATAAATTTCAAAGATAATATCAAGAAATGTATTAAGAAATACCTTTCAACTGCTAAAAAGGAGACTGAAAAGTGCAATTTGTGAAGACGGGAAGGGCTTTTTGGGTGTGGCCTTACGCAGGCAAATCTGATTTGCAACTTTCATTTGCAAATTACTATTTGGGCAAAAAAGTCTTAACAAGTTTACTTTTTTTCATCGAAAATTGGTTAAAAAAAGTAAACCTCTTTTATAGGCTTTTCCCAGGAAGCCTTTCACTGCATCTGAGCTAATGAGAAGAGAGCAAGTAATAATCTCTTTCAAACGCATTTTTTCTTCGTCCAAACATTTCCTCCCTGCTGTGTGCTTGCGGTGACTCGGCCTCTGCTCAGCCACTCTCCTAATGGCTTTTGCTACTGATGATTGTGTGCAATCAATTGATATATCGCTGACTGCTTTAGGGTTTTTGACAACTCGCAACATAGCTGTGACATCAAGGACCCTATTATACACTGGTATGGTAATAGTGTGCTTAGATAAGGCACTCAGCTGTGGGCTAACTGCACCGAGATGGGTCTTATCATTTTCCGGGCTGAGGTTAATACGCGGTATGTGAACTGAAAGAGTCGCTGATACACGTAATGGTAAGCTGTGGATTAATTCCACGGGCAATATTTGCACAGCAATATCTTGGCTCTGTCCTTGTGACAGATTCGATAAAGCAACACTGCGGGTGAAATTCCGTGCCTTTTCACTGCCGTCCAACTCATTTTCAGCACCAAGCGACTCTAAATGTACGGTAGCATACCAGTCTGCAATCACTGCATTAGCACTTTTACTGAGTAATGTTATTATAAGCAAATACTGTTGTTCGGCACCAAAGTCACGGCTTTCCAATTTGGCGCGAAAGCAGACCGGACTGGAGTCGGCATTGTTGACACTGTCGTCTGCCTGCAGGTGGTGGGTCACCAGATGGCAGCACAGGCTCAACTGCTGTAAAATGCGGTTCTGTTCTTGCATTATCGCCTGCATCCTGCCCATTTCCTTTTCAACATTGCTGATCTTAGTCAACATATCTTTCATTTTCAGTCCTGTAAAAGATATCAAAATAGTCAAAGAATATTAACCACGGTCTCACCTGTTTCAATTACAGTTTTAATTAAGTTTCATTTCAATGTTCCTTCCAACATCCTTTTTCATTTGAGAATATAAGATACAACTATTATAAAACTGCTGCATTTCCCAACATACTTTTAACTTAAATATTCTTCAGTTCTGCTGAAGTTTTCCTACGACGTGTTCTATTGAAGTAAAAAGATTAAAAGTTTCCATGACGAAACACTTTCAAGGGAAACATACAAAATGGGTTTACTACCAAAACAGATGACACCTCTATTTCACAAATATTATTAGCATAAGAATTATTACATTCGGATTGGAAACTCTTAGAAGACAGAAGCAAACGAACAGATTGTTTACAAATTATTATTATCCGGCAGAAAACAGCCGCAATAAAAACAGAAGGTATACTGTGGGAACTGGTTTTTCGTTGTTCGCTGTCTAGTGGATATTTTACCAAATGCCACGATTTTCTACGTAACTATTAAATTAAAATTTACTGCATCTCTGAATACGACGAACCACTAGAACCAAATCACATACAGTGCAATAGGTACAGCTATTTATAGACGCATCCGAGGAAAGGGGTTTTGGTGGTTGGTATATCTGTACGGTCGAAGAGTGAGAAGAGGGTGGGGGGGGGGGGGTTCAGGTTGGGGGCATACGGGTCCTTTTCATCTCCTCCCGCGTGATTAATTTATTTACTTCTGCGTCTACTGCAATGACCCATTACTTTGTCAAATGACCCATTGCTTTTGCCGTGCTGGACCCATTAATTTTGGCCCAAGTACGCTGGAAATGAATTAAACATTTTGACGAAGTCGTTTCTACAAGTCACCAGGCCTGTTGCCAAACATTGAAAAATGTCTTGTAAATGGTGCTTCGTTTTAAATGAGGTAAAATGCATAATGTTTTATTCATAACATTACAGCAATTCATTTTAAGAATGTCACAAAGACTGCTCCCGCCGGTCCGTTACAAAAAAAAAACAAATCCTACAATAGCACTGGCTTTTCGTGGTATTGCAAACACAAGATGGCGGACATTGTGACCTTGAATTCAGGTCAAGGTGAGAAATAAAAATAACATGCGCCTACTAGTTATATATATATATATATATATATATATATATATATATATATATATATATATATATATATATATATATATATATATATATATATATATATAAATTATCACAGGAAACGAATTATCAGGGTTCGAGCAATAGTCAGCGATGGATGGATGGACGGACGGACGGACAACACCCAAACCTATAGCCCCGGTTGGGGGCTAAAAACAAACTGCCAATGTGTCCTTTTAAACCTACATCACAAACTCATCCCGGCTGCAGTCTACCGGGCACTGTTATCCCGAGACAAGCCGATCACAACTGTAAGGGAGAAATTTTCAATCCCACCAGCCATTCACTTTTGCCAATACTCAAACGCAACTACCCCTGTTAAACGCAATTAACCCGGCCGTCAGCTATCCGGCACATTAAACACATCAAATTTGCTCGACAATTGAGTAGAAAACAACAACCGGTAGATCGATAGCAAAAGTCTATTCTCCTACACAAAGCCGGCCTAAAAAGTTTAATTATAAAACACAACAATTTTCCCCTGCAAACCCTTACTTCATGGACGATTGTGGAGGACCAAAGAGCAGTTCTATGACAGAACAGCGACCAGTTTCCTCTCTTATTCTTTACCTAACAGTTAAATACAATAATTGTGATATTCACATTTATAGGGGCAGCATTTTTTAATTTCTTCAAAAATGCATTCGTGTAATTTGAAAACTATGCCATATCCTGAGAAAGCCATAAACAAGAATGTCCAAGGACATTCTGACCAGGGGAAAGAATGGAAATGGATTCTCAACAGCAGAACTCCAAAGCCTGTCTAACTTAATGCCAGCTCTGGAAAAGGACTGCCACAAACTCGATGAGGAGATTCAGTTTTAAAAGAGATAGCAAAAGTTTTCATTTTTGAGACCAAATATCGAAAATTTCGATCGATTTCGAGATAAAGTGCAACTCATATTCTTGTGCATACAGTAGTTTCAAAAAGAATCAACTATAGCTGTTAGAGCTACTGTACAGTTTCAGGTTTACTGATGTGCTCTACCATAAAAAAATCTTTCTACCATACAAAATCGATAAAAGTTGGCAAAATATATTTTATTGGGAATTTCAAACTGCAGCACAAGCCATGTTGGACACCGTTGCGGCAGCTTTACCACTCTTATAAACTGAGTAAGTACTGGATTACGAAAATGATGAATGTATTTTTCAATATTTAAGAAAATTTCGATATCGATCAATTTCGATATAAAGCGTAACTGAGTACAGCGGTGCACACAAAAAAGATGAAAGTTCAGGTTCATACCACACACTTTGAATCGACACCTATTTAGTTTCTTTTTTCTTTTTTTTTTTTTTTGCAAACAAAAACAAACGTCTCCCAAGCTAAATCCATAATTCCTCAATAATCACTTTCCACTTTTCTTTTTACTGAAATGAAAAATTCATTTCTGTAAACATAATCATAATTCATAGTCAAAAATTCAAAAATAAACAAAGCTAGATCGGCCAGTGCTCACCAATCAACAGTGTACCTAACCACTTTTATTAGCTTGCCGTTGCCATTTTGTTTTGGTAAACAAAAATAAGTGTGTCCACCGACAGCGCCTTCAAAAAGTGTTATTTGAACAAGTTTGTACTATTTTCCGAATAATAAGATCTTTTACCTTATATAAATGTACCTGAATAAGCATATCTTATGTGCCTAAAAGTCCTGTTGCGTGTAAACTTTTTGAAGGGAGGGGTTACTAACTTTACTTGCGGGTATCCCAATCCCTTTTTCTACACAAGTCAACGTCTAGGTGTTTTATCTGAGTCTGGAAGGTGGTCACTATAGACAGGTTTATGTGACACCTTTTTATCCGGGCCTAGAAGGTGGTCACTAAAAGAGATTTTATTGTACGTTTTTATTCGGGTCTGGCAGTTGGTCATTACATCAGTTTTACTGTGCGTTATCTTTTAAAGTTAGCCAAGACATGCAGGTTTTAGCTATACGTCTTTTTATCCGAATCTGGGAGATAGTCACGACAAACGGGTTTTATTTTACGTCTTTTTAACACTTGACAAGCCTTTGGCTTGCAAGGGCTATATGAATTTGTGCGCGCAGCCGCTGGTATCTTTTTTTTTTTTTACAGTGATCGGATTTCCTGTGTCATCTCCTCCACTGACAATACTGGCCCCAGGGCCACGAAACTTGGGACTTACGTAGAACTTGATATTACAGTGTGCACGACACTTTTTATTTACGCCTTCTATTTCGTTTTCTTGTTTAAAACGCCATGTGAAAAGAGTGTATTTTTTGCAAGTAAATGCGGAGCATTTAATGCACAGCACAAAACACACAGTTGCTCAGCTTTGTGCAAGCTCTTACTGCGTAAACAGATAACACGGTGTATGGCTGATCAATCAATAAAACCTTAAGTCAACAAAACCCAAACACTACTCGGCTTATAAGACGTATTCAAGCTGTGTTGTTTGCAATATATTATTCAAGAAATAACCCATTGGAGGAAGTATTTTTCCTATTAATTTTTGTCAAGTGTTTAACATTTCGCTAGCGAAATGAGGTTCTAGTTATTCTTGTCTTCAGGGTGGTCGTTAAAATGGGTTTTATAATGGTCTATTTTTTTATCTGGTTATGGAAACTGATCCCTATACACCAATTCTCTACTTCATTGGTGGCCCTGTCACTCCCCCCCCCCCCCCCCACACACACACACCACACACACCTGCCATCTAATGCAGGTACGACTCTAAACGTAACCCTAACGCTTTTACCCAACGTTCCCGCATTCTATTCTGTTACAGCAGATAAGGACTTAAGAATGTATCACAACTGACGTTGACCCCTGAGGTAGTGACATGTTACAGCTGTAGGCGAGTAACGTACAAAAAATTCAATTACTGTTATTACAGGCAAAATAACCATGGATTGATTGTTGTGAACTTTCGAGAATCTTCTAAAGAATGTAGGAACTTTCGAGAATCTTCTGGAGAACAGTGAAATCCCCCAGCGTAGTTAATAACTATGCTAACAAATTCACCAAGTTTGAAGTCTATCCGACTTTACGCTATTGGTATATTTTGCTTAAAAACAGACAACTTTCTTACGCAATGACGTCAAATGCCGTTTTCGTTCGTTCTAGTTCGGAAAAAATTGAAATCTTTCGTACCTTCCAAGCAACATTCCCAATGCGTTCGAACTTTCTCGAAGTTCACCTGCTGAGAAATCTTACATGCAAGATTTTAACACAACGCCTTCCTTAAGGTCGCCAAATCCGTCAGAAGTTGAAAGAACCGCCCGACTGACCCAAGGAATACCCATATAAAATTTGAGGTCTATACGACTTTCCGTTAGCGAGATATTATGCACACAAGACCCGGTTCACAATATATACATTTTTGCGTGACTGCGTCGTATGCAGTTTTCGCTCGTTCTACTCCCAACAACTTTGAAAGAATCTTTTCTACCAAGCAACATGTTTGAGCTTTCTCCAGGGTCCAGCGGCTGAACAATTTTACACACAAGATTTTTACGTAGTGACGCATACGCCTCCCTAATAATGCAACACTCGTCAAAAGCTGAAAGAACCGTCCGACCTACCCAAGGAATAGACATACTAAATTTGTAGTCGATCCTGCTTTTCGTTCGAGATACCCCTGCACACAGCAGTTTCTTTACAACCGACTGATACATACACACGGAACGTACAAACACCATGGGCCGATTTCACAACTTAAATCTGGACCTGGTCTGAAACCAGGTTTCAAACCCAGTCTAGATAGAGTTTTGTCAGTTTATAGACATGGAAGATCACATATGAATGTGATTCACACAAATTCACTATGGTCTGAAATCCAGCCTTAACCGCGGTCTGGACTGAGTTTGCTCCAAATCGGGTCTAAACTTAAGTTGTAAAATCGGCCCTATATGTCCCCCCTTAGTCGGGGAGGCATAATAATCTTGAATGCATGTACATAGGGCAGATGTCTGTGAAGTTTCAAAACGATTCAACTAGAGCTGGAAGAACAGATACATTTTAAAGTTTTTATCCACAATAAATCAACAGGCGATCCGACAAAAAAAAACCTACCAGGAGAAAGGTTATGAAAATCGAAACAAATTCTTTTGAAGTTGTACCACTACACAATGTTTTGGCGGATCGCCAAAAAAAGCAATAGCCGGCTAGCTGACTTGCTCGTGTAATATATAAAAAAATGCCAGTAGAACTCTTGGAGTAGTGATGTTCTGAAAGGTTGTCTGACGCACTTGAATACGGCAGAAAAGCCCCCTTTCTGTTGCACTAGACCTGCCCGACATAGTCGGCTGGTCTAAAAAGCAAATTCTCTCATCTTTAAAGTGACTCAGAAAAAAATAACACCTAAAAAGTCCTTGTCGGTAAAACTGGCTCTGTTTTACAGACACTAATCAAGATAACAAAATACGCGTCAAAAGATACAGCCGTAGATACGATGTTTTAAAGGTCTATAAAGAGGTATTTGACAGGAAATGTCAGGAGTGAATCTTGCGCAAATGGTTTCAGATTTCAGCTTCGTCACGCAAAACTCCGCTTGATCACAACATTAACTTCCGTGATGTTCCGTGACGTTAGCAGCTTTAAAACTACGACACATTTTCTGTTACTTCATCACATTACACAATGTATATAGAGCTAGCGAAATTTCAAATCGTTCTGTAATAAGCCCCGACAGAGCACGTTTAACTCAGAAATTACTCACCGCTCAAGATTTCTCTGCCCAGGACTTAAAAAAAAAACCCGTCCTGACTCCCTTTCCGACCGGAAGATGAAACAACTTTGTTGGGGAAAAAAACTTTGGCCAGGAAGTTAAGTAAGTCAGCTTCCTGCGCACTGATCTAATCAAACTCTAATTTTACAAGCTTGGTTACCTTCGTTACTTATTTCCCACGGATGTTGGAGGGAATTCCGGTTAATTTGCAACGAGTAAAGTCTTCCTTGTGTGGTAAATGCCAAAACATCCACCAGACAACTCGGCTGGGCAGAGCCTAAATAAAGCACACAACAAATTCACTGTATCATATTATAGCAGGGTATGTATTTTTTAAGTAAGCGACGCAGAAATACTTCCATGGGTCAGACTTCTACATGGGGAGAAAAAAAACCTGGGGGAAGGGGGGAGGGGATGCTATCTAAAACCATTGTCGAATATTGTGATTGACTACAACTACCAAAAAGTTGTACTTCAGGGGGGAAGAGCTGTTTAATGCCGACAAGTAATTTGTCGGCAAAAATACCGGAAGCTTGGAAATATTATTTCTCACTAAATACCAACATTAACATTTCATTATACGGTATGGATGATAGCACAGCTATTCCACAATGTCACTGGTATGATCAACAATTCCAATGCGCTTTGAGCTAAATAGAAAAAAAACAAGACAATCGTGGATTGGATATCCCCCGCCGAGAAGTTGTTGTGTTCCAACTTAATTAATTCAGTGAAACCTTACCAATACAAAGAGAAACTATCTCGACCAATAAACCCATTCAGACTGCTAAAAACCAAAGAGCCATAATTCCGGCAACTTTTGGTCGATCAAACTGAAATATATTCAATATATATTCAATATAAATCCACAATGTATATTCTTCCACTGTGGTAGTTTTAAAGCTGTGCGATCAAGGGAAATTAACAAGTCGCCCGCACTAAACGCGGACTGAGAAGTGGAAAATAACTTAAGTTCGGAAGATCCTAATTCCGGCAATTTTTGGTCGATCAAACTGAAATTAAGACGTTGCAAATCTGCAATATCTATTCTTTCACTGTGTGAAGTGTGAAAGCAATCAGATAGAGGGAAGTTGACAAAGTGGCCCGGATAAAACCGGGGTTTAAACACTTACATCGATTGAGAAAAAAATCGCTTAACTTCAGGAGGGCCATATTTTCGACAATTCTTGGTCGATAAAACTGAAACCAAGACGTTGCAAATCTGCAATATATATTCTTTCAGTGTGAAATTTCATAGCTAAGCAAATTAACAGAGGCCCCAGAAAAACACTCAACGCGCACTCAGAAGAAGTGAAAAATCACCAAAGTTCAGAGGGTCATAATTCCGGCAAATTTTCAGTCGATCAAACTGAAACTAAGACGTTGCAAATCTACAATACATATTCTTTCACTGTGTGAAGTTACACAGTTGTGCGATCAAGGAAAATTAACAAGTGGCTCAGACAAAAAGGGACACATCAGAGTTGCGGACGGACAGACAGACAAGAGGCGTTTCTATATCCCTCGCCCACGGAGGTGCGGCGGGAGACAAAAAAAAAAAAAAAACAAAAAACAAAAAACAATCGAATTTTCAAGCTGATTTGTAAGAAACATTTACAAGGACAGACAGCAATTGAGCCTTGGCCTTTAGTTTCTGGGCTTGCATCTTTTTTCTCTCCTTGGAATGAAGACATCCCTAATCAGATGAATTGAATTCATGAGAGACATCACTATTTGTTTTTTTAAGCTTTATGGTAATCTTAGCAGCAGCAGGTGCCGCAGATTTTATCGTCGTAATTTCTGATGCGACCAGAACAATTGGGAGGAATTTTACCAAATCTCAAATGGCACATTTCGCAGTACATGATTGCTCTGATTTTTCGCAGACATTCCAAGGTCGTTGTAAGAAAACATTTGTCTTTGCAAATTGGCGCGTAAAGTTCATTAGAGAAAAAATGTATTGAAAGTTTCAAGAACTGGGTAGCTGCTACTCCTGTATTGCATTTACGAAGCCCCCTTGTTTGCGATTGGATTGTTGGTTGCTTAGTGCTGAGGGAATTAAGCTGTAAGCCACTTTTCGAACCCATCTTAAGAGCGAATAACCGGTTAGCTATCCACCTGTGGAACACCACCTGCCCCTGACGACAGAGACATCTCACAGCGATGTCTCGATATTTGTTTACATTTGATGATCTACTGGTATGTGATGTGTAAATATGCAGCTCAAAGTGAACATAATTTTTTTTTAGCAGACCTATATATTTCTGCTTCAAAGGACAAAAATGTCCCAGGACATTGTGTCAAGTCGTAAAAGCGAAAACACTACAAAGGTGAAAGGAGAAACCGACCAATTTTGGAGAAAAAAAAACTGATTTGAGAGAAGACTTCATGGCCAACATTGCTATCAAAAGTAATGGACTGGATCTGTGGGAAACAGCGTTGCTAAGTGTTTCTCTTAAAGCCATCAGTTTATTTGGCTAGTTTTTACCGAATCGATAACAAAAATAACACAACTTCACTGAAGACCTACTTGGGATGGAGAAAAGGAAGGAGAAAAAAAAAAGAAATAAGAAAAGAAAGAGTTTTCATGCACTGATGTTTTAATAGAATTTTGCTCAAGCCGGTTTACAAATATATACATATAGGTGTGACTATGCTATGGCCTGCAAAACATGTGAAGGCAGACATTGAAAGAGTATACCTAAGGCGTGGATTGAATTCACGATCCGTGATTAGAAAGCCAACGCGCCCACCACAAGGTCGATCTGGCCCGGCAGAGGCGACAGATTAAAACACCTAGTGACATTACACGAATAGGCCTTAAATATTGCTTAGAACTTCTTAGGCATGATGGAAATCCGCAGCATTTGCTTGGGGCAATGCAGTAAAGAAAGTTAAAAAAAAAAAAAAAAAAAAAAAAAAAAAAAAAAACAAGCATGTCCAAGGACATGACCCAGCCGAGTTACCAAACAAGGAAAGAGAGAAAAACACTCAACCGACTACTGTTAGGCCAAAAAATGAAGTATGTAAAATGCATTTAATTCGAATTTAGAAGCTAGCCGAAAGGGATGTTGGAGAGGTTGGGTTTTGACGATTCACACATTTACCGACACTTACACAACTTTACACAATTTTTTAAATTCCACCATTTCGGCATTTTTTTGTCATTTGTGAAAAAAAAGTAAAGTCCAGGTGGAGAAGAACCTAAGAAACTTTCAAATAATTTTTTTAACTATTTGAAAAAGACTGAGAGAAATGAATGGTTTGACAATTCAGCTATTTACTGCCATTTATTCCAGTTCAACGAAAAAAAATAATAGCCTGGTAGGCGAACCCCTGGGAAACATCCCTGCTTAACATCTAAACGATTGGTGTAAAACTGTAGGTGTAGCATTTTAAAAATGGGTCAAAACGGGCACAAAAAAGTGCCGCCATTTTGTCATTTTTTTCGTCAATCGTCAAAAAAAGCAAGAGCCAGGTGGGGGACCACCCAGGGAACATTCCTGCGCAATATCAAAAAGATTGGAGCAAAACTGTAGGAGGAGTAGCATTTTAAAGAAAAAATTTAACATATGCCCATACATTCAAGCCCCTATAGTGATACGACTAACCCAGTCCGACAAAGTCGGCTGGGTAAAAAAAGAAATCAAGTAGGTCAGTGAAACTGACTATGTCCCCCGCCGGCGTACGGCTGACTTATGAAACCGCAAACTATACGAAAACGCAAATATACGAAAGCGCAGATTTCGATTAGTTGCATCATTATCAATTTCAATATCAAAGAGATCAAAAATAAATTGCAAAGTGTGGATGCACCAAGATATGTTCGCTCAGGAACTTTCGAGAAGGCTTTATTCCGGCATGCTATATTTCATCAATTCATGTAACGTCTTCCTGGATAGAAAGCAGTTCATGAAAAAGATTGCTGGAAAATTCCTACCTGCAGATAACTTGGATAGAAAACATTTAAAGGTGACGCACATGTTTATTCAGTAATAAGAAATTATTGTTAATGCTGTTTAAGTGGTCATCAGTGGCAAAATTTATGATTCCGTAAAATTGCGCTTTCATTGGGTATATTTGCGGTTTCATAAGTTTCCGCGGCGTACAATCCCAGTGAAATGTTTTGACAATCGATCAAGAATTATAGCCTAATTTTTAAGTCCGGCTGCGTAACTGTTTGGGCGGGCCTGGCTCATTTATAATACCAATTCTTGTTACCATCCATACTACCTAATACCTATATGTAAAATATTTTGCCAATCGATAAAGAAATGTAGGCTTGAGTGTGTTAAGACAAACTCACTCAAGTGCTCAAGGACTGCACACATTTTTAAAGTACGGTTGGGTCAATGTCCTTGGGCCGACGTGGTCCATTCATAATAGTAACCCTTGATAGCACCCACACTACCTATATCTAAAATATTTCAACAATCGATTAATCAATGTCCTCGGGCCCACCTGGCTCATTTACAATACCAACTCTTGTTAGCACCCATACTAGCTATACGTAAAATATTTTGACAATCGATCAAGAAATGTAGGCTGGAGTGCGTTAACAATCTTACTCAAGTGCTCAAGGAATGTGAGAATCTTTAAAGTCCGGCTGAACCAATGTCCTTTGGCCGACGTGACACATTTACAATAGAAACTCTTGTAAAATGTTACGACAATCGATCAAGAAATTTAAGTGTCAACAGACAGACGCATGGACAGACAGACAGACAGACCCGAAAACTATAGTCCCCCAAGCCGCGCCACGTGGAGGCGGGGGACTAGAAATCTAAAATTCTAAATTCTAAAATTCAGAAGAAATGCTGTTAATTCGAGGTTTGTCCATGGAAAATTCCAGCCGAATTTCAAAACAATATGACCAGAACTGTCGGAAGAGTACAGACGACGGTTGGCTGGGCTAAAAATTAGTTATTGAGTTTATATTCAAATAAAAATAATGGCTGACTTCGCTGAAGCTTTCAGCCATTGGGACATTCATTGTGCCGAAACAAATTCTCTGTTGGTTTGTGCCGCATAAAATACAGGGTTTAGAATTTGAATGCTTGAAACGAAAATAAGCCAGGCCGTATTTGCGAAGGCGATGGGTAGGCAATAAACCAAACAAGTCACTGCACAGGAAAAAAAACAGTTCACACTGACAAGGAATCATTTCAGGACAAGACAATCGTGGATTGCATATCACCCGCCGAGCAGTTACTATGCTCGAACTTAATTAATTCAGTGAAACCTTACCAATGCAAAGAGATAACTTTCATCTGCCTCGATCACTAAACCCATTTAGAGTGCTAAAAACCAAAATACATTTACTTCTTTTAAAGGGTCATAATTCCAGCAACTCTTGGTCGATCAAACTGAAATATATTCAATATATATTCAATATAAATCTACAATATATATTTTTTTCACTGTGTTGTGGTTTCAAAGCTGTGCGATCAAGGAAAATTAAGAAGCCACCCGGACTAAAAACGGACTGAGAAGTGAAAAATAAAGTTCGGAGGGTCATAATTCCGGCAGTTTTTCGTCGATCAAATGAAATTAAGACGCTGCAAATCTGCTATATACATTTTTTCACTGTGTGAAGTTTCAAAGTAAAGAAATGAAGGAAAGTTGACAAAGTGGCCCGGATAAAACCAGGGTGTAACTTCCTGCATTGGCTGAGAAGAAGTGAAAAATAATCCAAGTTGAGAGGGTAAAAATTTCGGGAATTTTTGGTCGATCAAACTGAAACTAACAGGTTGCAAAAATCTACAATATATATTCCTTCACGGTGTGAAGTTTCATATATTTTTTCACTGTGTGAAGTTTCAAAGCAAAGAAATGAAGGGAAGTTGACAAAGTGGCCCGGGTAAAACCAGGGTTTAACTTCCTGCATTGGCTGAGAAGAAGTGAAAAATAATCCAAGTTGAGAGGGTAATAATTTCGGGAATTTTTGGTCGATCAAACTGAAACTAACAGGTTGCAAAAATCTACAATATATATTCTTTCACGGTGTGAAGTTTCAAGGCTCTTTTTGGGCAAATGGCCGGTGGGCATTTGACCGCTGGACATTTCACCTACACCCAAGAACACACTCTCTCAGAAACAACGCTCCTATAAAAGCGATCTATCTGAAAGAACATTACGGGAAAATAAAAGTAACCTACAAGATCATTTCATTTTGGTAATTGAAAGGTTCGCTGATTTCTTTTATGTGATGAAAAATGTGAGGGTGAACATATCCAACCATTCCGAACCCAGCCAAAAAATCGGTGACAAAAAGTAACACAGTATCCCTTTTTGTATTTTACACGCAGTTTTCTCACCTCGTGCACCACGCCACACAAAACAAACAACGGCTGCTTATGGAAGCTCACCCAGTGTACTGACACGCTAGCTGAGGCTTCTCCTGCTTCGTTGTGTGGTATGAAATTATTACCCCTTGGTATTGAAAATACCAAATGGGGATGGATTGCCTCTTCACCTATTTTTTTCCCTCCCTTTTTAAATTTTTTTTTTTTTTACTTCTTCCACCGAATCGGTTTCCAGACATCTCCAAGACCGCTGAAGCTAGACCAACTAAACTTGGCACAGGTATGGAGGGTCATCTGAAGTGGTACTACTGATAAAAATTGTTGACCTTATCTTACTGGTCAAGGTCAAATCGCGAAAAAGGTCAATCGGTTTCGAGACATCTACAGCAAGGCCGTTGAAGCTAGAAAAGCCAAGCTTGGCACATATATAAAGGACGATGTGATCTGAGGCACCCGTTAAAAATTTTTGACCTTGACCTTGATGGTCAAGGTCAAATCGCGAAAAATGTTATTTAAGAAAAACAATGATTTATGTTGAAAACGTTTAGAGATAGAGCAATTTTGACCTCATTTTCGACCTCCACCCCACTCATACGACAATATATAAGGTATAACTTGCGGTGTCCTTGACCTCCAGGTCACTTTCGAGCCCCAAACCGGAAGTTCGCTTTTATCTCGAAAACGGTAAGAACCGCCGAAGGCATTTCCAGAGAAAAAAAGAAAAATCG
This sequence comes from Protula sp. h YS-2021, assembly GCA_949752745.1. Taxonomy (NCBI): domain Eukaryota; kingdom Metazoa; phylum Annelida; class Polychaeta; order Sabellida; family Serpulidae; genus Protula; species Protula sp. h YS-2021. The sequence continues at coordinate 42,478,597 of OX457025.1, forward strand.
CTTTCCAATAGGAACTTAATTACATTAGAAAAGTGAAACTTTCCAAGTGTAATGAAATTAGCTCTTGGGTAATTTTTTCGTGTTTGCAAGATAGCATCTCTGCGCCGGCTAACAAAAAAAAAAAAAGAAACACAAAACACGATCCCCACAAAAGTTACAATGAGATACAATTCGCTGCAAATCCACTCATCAATTGAGGAATTTCTTTGCTCTTCCAAACCACTACCATCTTGTCATGGGAAAGATGAACACTGATAGCACCCCTATCCCCCCTCCCCCTACCCCCCCCCCCTCAAAATGAGGCTTCTTCACTTGATTGAAGCTTTGTACCCACGTCTCCGCTGGTTAGCTCCTGTTTACAGCGTTCAATAGTGATTTACGGGTGCTTGCAATTTTTCTTATGATGGAGTGGGCGACACTGACAGCTAAATAAGTTAATGAAACAGGAAGATTCCTTGCAACGGGATTAGGGTCTATTTTTCTCCCAAGATAGTTAGGGGTTTCATCCTTGTATATTGTATAGCCAATGTGATTAAGCTGCCACCACCAGCAAATACAGGAGCCTTTATAGAGCAAGTGACAGGGCCTGGGGCTCACTTAATTACTCGGCTTATATATATCGGAAGGAGTGCATGGCTTCAATAACTAACGAACGCTGGGAGCGAGAGCAGAACACGTGGTCCCTTCACAGTCTACCTTCCTACAATTTGCCCATAAAATAGAGAAATGGTACATACTCAAATGGTGACTATCTGGAATATATATATATATATATATATATTTAGGGTTCGAAATTAGCGGTGGCGCGGTGGCGATTAGCTACCAAGTTTTGACATTTCGACACCAGAAAAAAATCTTGGTGGCGAAATTTTGCCATCAGAAAATCTGCGGAAAACATAGTTCACAAATTTAAACAATTTTCATTTCATTAATAACATTATTAATTGGCAAATAGGCGGTTTGTCAAGTTGGTTAGATTAATACAAGTTTATTGATAATAAAGAGTGGAGCGCTTATTTGACTTGTTGTTTTCATGTTGTTGCCAGTCGGCAACGTTCGCCACGGGTAAACTCAATTTCGCCACCAGAAGAAGTTGGTGGCGAAAATCGCCACCATGTCAAAAGAGTTAAGGTCGAGCGACAAAAGGTTGAAAGTTGAAAATGCAGCAACATTAAAAAAAAAGAACTTAAGATACCATTGTTAACAACATTTTATTTTAAAAATAAAATTTTGAAATATTTTCCTCAACAATTTTCCCCAACATCAAATATTTTCTTTAACAGTTTTTCTCCACATAAAAAATCTCGAGCTTTGATCGCGTTTTCCAGTTCCGACCTTTTGACGTTAGACCTTTTGTTTATGGATCATATAATATATATATATATATATATATATATATATATATATATATATATATATATATATATATATATATATCTTTGATGTATGTATATCTTTACGCGTAGGCATATTCCAGTTTATTTCTTAATCATAGGGGATTTGGACGAGAAACTAACGAGGTGTCTGCTTAAACCGGCTCCAAGTCACTCTGTCTCTTTCCCACTGTACTACTACAAACAGAACAGTTACAGAACAACATACTTGTCCGCAACAAAATGACCATGCTCGGAGTAAAGGATAAGGGAGTCACAGCAAGGCGAATTTACACACACAGCCACATTACAATTTGTATTGCGGGCGCTCCGGAAACACGAAGCCCTACTTCCGGTTGAGACCAACTCACCTACCGCGGCATAGCTGTCACGAATGCGAAGCCTTAGAGTGTTGTGAAAGCCCACAAGTTCACTTTTCATTTCCGCCTTGCCATCTTCTGAGCAGAAAAACTCATTAACAAATGTATCAGTCAGATTGGAATGCAGCAAAATATTGCCATAAGTACAACAATCATATACTGGCCCGTCAATGTGGCATTCCTCACTCGCGAGCACATTGTCTTTCACATACATCACAGTCACTGTTCCAGCAACCCCTACAATTACTAATGCATTCCTTGCGCGGTGGTCTCTTCTCAGGGTACTATTAATCCCAGCCATGAATGGTCCCCCTGTTATACTGAGGTCGCAGACGGCAGTGATTGGCTGCTGGATGTCGTACAACAGAACAGGCTCTGAGTAATGTACGTTTGGGACACTTGGCATGATATACACCCGCCCTGACGATGTGCCTGCTACTATCACCGGACAGCCAAGGAGGCATAAATCGGCGCCAAACAGCTGCTGGAATAAATCACTCTGCAGCACAATATCACCGCTGTCTATTTCCCTAATATCCCGCTCACTGTCTGCCTTAAAACATACAGATAATGCTGGGATCGACTCTACGGGTACCCTGGTTTGCAGCGAGGTTAATACATGGTATTGCGAGGGGTTGAAAAAGTCTACAGGTTCGCCCCACGGTATAGAAAACACGGCGTTAACTTCAGCTGAGAAACTTTTGACTTCCCTCGACCCCTCCCCGTCAGCTGGCCTATTGTCCTCATAATGATACACAATGACGGTGGAGGCTTTTGCTGCGGTCACAAGGAGAATCAATTTGTGTTCCCAAACGGCCACCTTCCGGGCAAATGTCTCTGTCACCAAGTGGTCCTCGGGCGACACTTGGACCACCTGACAACCAGGTTCAGCCAGGCCAGGGTCACTGGACGCACCTAGTAAGTTGGAAAAGATATCCTGACCAGCGCCGTCATGTGTTTTTTTCTTCCTAGCAACAGAATAAACACACATTATATACCATGCTGGCCACATTCCCGCCCTCCCCATAGAGACACGTTAACAGGTGGCCTGTTGTTAAGCAGAACACCACAACAGTCATCTCCAGCCTTCTCATTATTCACAGACAATACTAACCCACGAACCCTTTTAAAAATGACTCTGTCACGCACATTAAAAATGTCTTCGAGAAACTGTGACTAAAATATTAAACTTCACACAAATTATATAACTACAACAAATAAGTACTCGAGCAAGAACATTTAAGAGAAACTAGAGCGTTTTCGGCATTGAGTAGCGAAAATTACACTTTGTTTAAAGCCATGCCAAACTGCCAGTTGCATCAAAACTCTACGCAACACGGCTTTTGACATGATATATCCCAGTTAACATTTTTGACGTCGATTAAACGTCGATTCCCAATTGAGTCAGTGAGTCCGGCCAAATCGCAAAATTAAAACCTAGTTATAATTTGGTTTTGATTAGAAGCAACTACAGAGCAACGTCTGCGTAGACGCTGATTTGGCTCGCAAAAAAAAAAAAAAAAAAAAAAAAAAAAAAAAACAATACCGCCAAATTTGAACTTTCTCTAATGCTCAGCGGATGACAAATTCCGCACACAACCTCTCTACGTGATGACATCATAGGCCTCAACAAATAAGATAACTTGCGTAAAAAGTTGACAGACTCGTCAGATCTAACCAAGCAATAAAAGATTCATTTTGAAGTCGATCCGACTATCCGTTCTCCAGATATCTTGCACACAAAATTTTGTTCACAACAGAGTGACACACAAACACACATTCTGCACACACACAGAACGTACAACGACTATATGTCTCCCCTTGGTCGAGGAAACATAATCACACGTTTTCAGCATTCAGCATTCACAGCCATGAAGCATGGGGGACAGCTATACCAAGTTCTTTCAGAGACCAAAATTCAGCGATTTAATTTGACTCGCAGAAATCCAAGCAGCTAGTTGTGGGTATGCCAACATTCAAAACAGTCCAGAAGAGTAGCAGTTCGAAGCAGCTAGTGAACAGCTCTGAGAACAGGCAAAGAAAAAGCCCCTGAGAGCCAAGACTATTGAAGCACTCACAAGCGAAGCTCAACCATCCAGGACGAAGTGACACGCCGCAACCCGATTCACAGTCAGAGCCCCCCCACCTCCCCGTGAAGTTAGGTGACTTGCTGCGCGTTGAGAACCCGTCGATGTTCGCATTCTGGTGTCCCGGAACCACAAGCCGGAAACCGTAGAAGGCCCCTAGCCCCTGATAGGAAAAATACCAGCAAACAATAAACCTCTTTTCGTTCAGGACTTCTGCGGCTCGTTCGTCGGGGCCCGGAGTGAGGACACTGTGCTGACTGCGCTGGACAATGTGAAACTGGTTTTCTCGAGCCTCACGGTCACAAAACTTTCACCAGAGGAGACGACGACGTGGCAGCAGTGGGTGATAGGGCACGACCGCATATACGAGGTATTCTCCAGCTCCAGTCAGCTCCACTCATCTAAGACGAGAAGTTTCTACAACCTGTACGCGGTGACGTTCGCTGACATGTACCAGAAGTATCCCCATCGACCGCCCGCATGAGATACGACTACGAAGACAGGCAGCGGATCCACGCGCGCTTTCTACACCGGATCAATGACACCTTCCTGTTGGGTGTATGCATCTCCGCAGCCTGCTTCCAAGGGAAGCAGCCGCACAGCTCGGCAAGCTAAGACGCGTCACCGCGAGACACCATGGGCAATAGTAACAACGGCTTTAACCTCTTCAGTTTCGCTTCGCTCGACAAACATATATCCGTTGTCACAGCAGTCCTCTTGACGGGGCAGGGCTTCTCTTCGTGAAAGGTCGGTCTAAAACTCACTTATCGCCAAGTCAGCCTCAGCTTGTTCTCGCACTAATTCACGGGTCTGAAGTGGAAGTTCGATCCCCACTACATATATATGATCGACACCCGCCTTCCGTTTTCTTAAGCGTTGGGATCCTACGTCAGATAACCCAAAGCTTTTGCCGGTGCGTCATCGCCAGGAAACCAAAGCCGTCACCTTCAGAACGGCGGAAACGTACGAAGACCTAATGAAAGCCACGGCATACCTCATCCACTTGTTCGGTTTTTCTTCCAGCTGGTAGAAGTGCACTTCTCTCATCCAGTGCCCCACCTTCCTGGGAGTGACGATAAACATGTTGGACTGCATCCCCCGAATCCCGCAGGACAATCTACAGGAGACTCGGGATTTAATTAGCCGCTGGATTACAAACCCCAGCCAACGCGTATCGAAACGGGAACTTCAGAGCTTCCTCAGTAAGCTGAGCTGGGTCGCACGCCGTACGTCCCTCCATTCCTTGCATCATTCTCTGCACTATCGATGTCGCTATGCTGTTCGCATCCCCAGACGCGTAACAACAGCGAATGCGCCGCAGCTTTGCAACGATCAACATGCTCTGCAGGTCTTTCAACTTCGCCATAAACAAAGTCGTGAACGAACCTGCTCTGCATATCGTTACGGACGTAAGCCCAGAAGCTGTGCTTATCTCCAAGAAATCAGCAATCGACTTGCTATACTGCAACTGGTCACAAGACATGTCTCATGTGGCTTAGAACATTAATACTAGACTGGCCAGCGTTAAACAAAAACGGATATGTCTCCCCCGCCCCCCCCCCAAATCAGTCACGTGGAAAAAATTCCGTACTTAAAAGTACAACATTGGCGAGTCAAAAAATTAAAAAAAATCGCCAAAAATATATTTTTAAAGGAAGTGAAGAAAAACGTCTTAGTAAACATTAGCAATATATGTGGGTTCTTCTTGCCACGTGTCAGCCTAATCCAAAAAACTGCTTCGGGAATATCGCAACAATATGGCCAAAAAACTTAAAAATCAGAAATTAAAAAATCGACAAAAATACATTTTCAACGGAAATGAAGAAAAACTTTGCAGTATACATTTGCGCTTTATGTGTGTTCTTCTTGCGACGTCTGAGCCTTATCCAACGAACTTTTTTGGAGATTTAGCATGTCAAAGTGAAAAAAAATGCACGAAACCCTCCCCGGCCCCTATGTTCAAAAATTTGCCAAAAATAAAATTTTTGACGGAACGAAAAAAATAACACGGGCATCATCTAGACATGTACCCCAATATGTATGTATCTTTTAAGAAAAATCGACTCATTAATTTCATAAGCACTCACTGCAGACAGACGGACGGACACACCAAATGCTATATATGTCTCCCTTAGTGGGAGACATATAATAACTTTCACTCATTTATAGTTTGAACACAATTTAATAGCAAGTGCGGAGGCGAATATCCCTCAAATATGAGAGACAAACATCCCCGAGATATTTTCTGTTCAGTTTAAGGGCAAGATGCAACACACACCATACACATAGCTATTATAGCCTTGCAGGTGGGCTTCAATGACCAAATTTCAATTCCTGTTTTTGCATATAAAATGCTTAGGGATTTCGAAAAAAAAAACTGAGACTGACCATGTAGATATGCTACAGTATATCGCTGACCAAATTTGGTCGTCCCTAACCGTCTCGGAGGAGCTCGCGTGACAAAGTTATGGCGAAAAAAAAAAAGGAATCATACGGAACAACCTTACCGAATCGTGCGAATTCAGTAAACTATGGGGATTGAAAATCTCCCAGTGCAATGATGAAATCCCATAGCAATCAAGTGCATGCATTTATTAAAAATTATTAAAATAAAACTACACCAAACAAACAAGAATGTCGATGTTTTTCTTGCCATGGGTAAAATTAAGCCACTATGAACAAACGAACTGGTTCCTTTTAACATAGAATCGTTTACACTTACCGTTTCTTTGTCTTAGACTTTGGAAGGTAGACCATAAAGACCATTCCAGTGTCATCCAGAATGAACAGCTTTCTTGACTGCAATGCCACATCTATTATCGTACTCGGACAAACAAATTTAGCCTAAAAATAAAAAAAAAATTTATGGACTCCTGCCACCAGCAAATTTTCACTGGTTCCCTGGATCTCGTTAATTTATGCTCTACTGCTGTTATTTTCGGTTTATTAAACTTAGACTTAAACAAGATTTTAGTTTCAGCTGGCGTCTCTGTGTTTATAAATCCGTGGGTTTATGTGTGGAACCTTTCTTTCAATAACACAAGTGCAAGAAGAAAGTAGAAGAACGTGGACACAATGTCAATAGGCATTACTGGTAGGGTTGGCAAGTTTCTTCCAAGGTGAAAAAACCTACTGGTTTAAACTGCCAATAAAAATACTTTCTTCCAGTCCTTTAAGTGGATATAACTGGAAGAAACTATGAGCCTACTTCAGACGTTTTTGTGTTTACGTGCGGTTTAATGCCAAGTGAATAACAGTCTTAAGTGTAATTAGTCAGCCAGCTTGTGAGCTGCAAAATTCGGGATACTTTCCAACTGGACATTGACTAACTGACAATTGTCAAAAGAACATTTTCCAATAGTACATTTTCCAACTATTTGCCAACTGGAATTTTAAAACAGCAGCACCTTTTCTTAAACATTTAAGGAGTGTGCAAAGGAAAATAGATAAATTCTACCACTTTCAAGACTTAATTTTATATAAAAAAAAAGACACAAGACGAAAGGTCTCAAAATAAAACATTTCCTTGCTGCGATAATCTTCTTCTCGAATGTTCGCAACAATATCAACAGCATTCTACTCTGCCCTACAAACAATTTCTATTCTTACTGGTAAAATATACTCCTCTAATGTCCACAGCAGTGTCTGTAGCAAATTTACTCATTCTCATCCTGATTTTCTCTATTCACAGCCCGCCACCCAATATTATGACCTGCCCTAAGAACTTTTCCCATTATTGTGTATGAATGACTCGTCACACGGCACCTTAATAAATACCTGTAAAATGTCTGTAAAATATCATCCCAGCAAAAAAATGCACTTCACCTTCAAAAGAACTCTTATGAAAATAAGTTACAAGCGATATCTTCAGTGAATCACAACCAAAAAAAGGTTTGTAAAAAGGTCTTTCATGCCATTCACACTGTCAAGCTCTATGCGAATATTGCCGAGAGCTAGCTGCTTTTGGTTGGATTTGAAAGAGTTGGTTATTTCTTTGTTCGTTCCACTTTTGTTGCCAAAGGTGTTTAACATAACTTGAAATATTGGTTTAAACAGTATGGTTTAAAGAGTATGATATGAGAAGGTTGGATATGTTGTAGTTTAGCGCCTCTTTTGCTGCCTGGTCCGCAGCTTTATTACCCGGTATGCCGACGTGGCTTGGCACTCAGCAAAACACTAGGGATGTGCCTTGTTTGATTGTCCTTTCTAACGTTCTATTAGGTCTAAAATCATTGTGTTCGACACTTGCAGATTTTCTAGTGATTGTAAGACCTAAGTAAGCAATCGACACAGATAAGGAACTTTTTTTATCTACTAATCTTGACGATTTCCATGGCTAGTTGGAGTGCCCAAACCTCTTGTTTCCGGGTATTTGATTTTGTAACTATTGAGGCAGCAACTTCTTTAGATCCGTCCGTGTATATGAAATGACACTGTAGGTAGGCTTCCTTTATCTCAGCAAACCTAACTTTGAACTCTTCAGCGTTTGTCACGTTTGTGAAAAAGTTTGTCGAGTTTTTTTTTCTGCTTGGTCTTTGCATTTTCCATGTTGGATATTCCGAAACTTTTGAGTTTGCAATTCGTTCGACATTGATTCCAGCATTATTAAGGTGGTTAAGGATTCTAATGCCAAAGGGTACGATAACCCTAGGGCGTGTGTTTAGGATTTCTGAATGGTCTGTTTCTAACATTGCTTAATGGGTGTAGTTTTCTTTATTTGCTAAAAGATGATATGTAAGAGATACCTCGATGACCTTGACCTCCTCGGCCATGGTCTTAGTCAAAAACCGGAAGTTGACCATTATGTTGAAAACGGTTAGAGATAGAACGACTTTGAGCTTATTTTCAACCCTTTGGGCCTAAAGGACGACATGTAAGGAGGTTAAGAGTTCAGAATCGTAGTTTTTCTGACCCTCAAGTGTAATTTTCGCTAATCGGTAGGGAAAACGATCTAGGTTTGATTTCTTCTCTGCCGAAATTTGCATTAGGCAGGCCTACCGCCCAGCGGAAGGTAGGACTGGGTGGTGCAGGCAATGTGAGGTGTCGGTCCCTCTGTCGGGTGGTAGGGAACAGCCGAGACCAATGGGAATTGTACTTTTACCCTGTTCTTCGCACCGGGAGTGTCCCCAAAACAGTGCTCAGGCATTCCAGAGAACAAAATAACAATGAAACGTGACGGGCTATTGTCTGTAACAAAGGCAAAGTGCGATGCTACCTTAAGCCAACAACGTTAATATAAAATGACCAGTAGGTAAATACTGATTAATAGAATGGCGCGCCCAAAGATAGCTACCGTTACCGGATGACATAAGCTAGAAAGGATTAGTGGTAGGTTGTTGCGAAAAAAAACTGCGGAGCGACGGTTTGTTTCCGTTTTCCCCACATTTGATTGGAAACAAGTAGTTTTGCCAGTTTTCACCTTGGAAAAAACCGGCCAAACCTGCCCATTCCATGCTTTCATTTGGTGCAGTAAAAATGAAGTGGAACTGAGTTTTGCGTTTTCATTGCCTTCGCTTAATGCAGTTCACTTCCCCTTCCGGGAACAGGCTCTTGCGAGCAAACATCGTAATTCACAGAATCTTTTCTAATACAGCTCAGAATGCCAGGTTCTTCCAACGCCGAACTTCAGTCCCATGTAATAGTGGAGATGAGCGAAATCGAAGCTTTTGCGAAGAAAAATGTCGTTTTATTTCGTTGAACGGGTCCTTACGAATAAGATAATAATTTCCGTTCTCCACTTTAGTTAATTTTTACCCCTTCTCTCCCGTCCGTTACTCCACACCTCATTTTTATCCTATTTGTGATGGCATGCTAGGAGCTTGACTAATGGTCAATTGTAGACAAATGCACTGTAAAAGGTAGTGTAACTTGCGTCATATGCGTGGTGATTTTTGCTTATATGGATACACCACAGCGATGGATACGCCACAGACACAACTTGATTTTATAATAAACATCCAGCTAACATTTCGGTTTTGTTCGGTTTCGTCATTTCTTCAAGGTCATTTTCCAGGTTTCTTCCACTCCATGGCGAAACACTTTCTGGACAGGAAGAACACCAACAGGAGCACTTTGTCAGTTGGTATTAGTGTCACTGGTCAAATGCACACACCTTGTCTAAGCGTCTCAACAGAGGCACAGTATTAGTGGAATTTAGTGTCACTGGTCAAATGCACACACCTTGTCTAAGCGTCTCAACACAGGCACACTATTAGTGGAATTTAGTGTCACTGGTCAACTGCACACACCATTATTTGCACTGGTCAACTGCACGCACCGTGCTTAAATACAGACATACTGTCGGTAGGCATTAGTTTCACTATTCAACCGCATTTAACTTGTCACAGTGACAGCTTGACACAAAAGGAACGAAAAAGTTATGTTTTTGGAACGATTACAACCTCGTTTATAAAACGGCACTATTGGTTTCAACCTACGAAGTTCTAAACACTTGAAAATAACATGAAAAGTTTGTGCTAACTAGTACAAAAATTTTACCCTTCCCAAAAACCACTAAAAACCGTAAGTTCAAAAACCGAAATTACTGCCATCCTTCCCATCTCAACGAGCTCTTTCACATCCTATATAAAAACTTGTAAATCCAAAGTCTGGTTGCTGAGACATCCCATATACTTAAAACATAAGTAAAATTTTAAATGGCGTAAAATCTATCAAAAAGGCTTCAAACGAACTCGAAACTAATACCATCGTGTTTACTACACCAAGATCCCCCCAAATCCTAAACTGATCGTCACCGTCCTATCGCGCCTTGTTCCGAGTGCGGTACATCAACAGTTTCTCGCCGAATTTACTCGCGCAAAAAGCTTACGTCATGTAACAACAAATAAAGGGAAATACTGCACCGAAGGGCGCTACTCGACATTCCTACAAAGCACACGCATCCCGCACTACAACAAACAGCGTGGGGCACAAACCGTATCAAGTACACGCTCAAAACACACGAAACACCACACATACCACATATAGCGCGACAACAACACAAGTATGTCCAGAAAGTCATTTTTGCATACCCTAACACTATCAATGAGCAGACATCCTACAAAATACTAAAAATATGAAGTTCTTAAAGACATTTAACCAAACAGATCCAAACGATATTCTGACATCGTGCAAAGTGTTAAGAAAGCCTCAAACGCCAAACTCATAATACATGTATATCCGACATCTCAGTTTATTTTCATAAGTGTTGTCCTAAATTTCACAACAATAATTCAGATAAGGTAAAAATAGCGAATTATAAATTGTGATTAAAGACCACTTATCCAATAAATGACGAAGCTTGTACAAAATGTCGATAATTTGTCAGAGACTCGACTTATCTGCTCATGCCACTTTAAATTGAATCAATAATCATACCTAAAAATTTAGTTGAGGTTACCTTTTCAATTTCATGCACATTTTTATAAATCTTTTATAAATCAGTTGTTGATATTTATACCCGTATTGTGGAAATTTCCAAAAATCAATTGGTTTTTGACACATTTAAGGATAATTTGTTTGCATTGAACTAAATTTGTAACTTATCTAACTCAAAATGTAACAGTATCAGGTAATTCATATAAGTTAGACCCACTTTTAAATCCATTTGTACCATCTGCAAACAGAATAAAACGCAAAATATTTGAGACATTACAAATATCATTCATGTCTACAATAAAAAGTTTAGGACCTAAAATTAATCCCTGAGGCACACCACATGTTATATTCAAAAAAACAAGATCTAACACTGTTTTCTACCTGTTAGATAACTTTTAACCAATTTGGCGCATTGCCTCTTAAACCTAATGATACAATTTTGCTAAGAGAATATTATGATCAAGAGTATCGAATGCCTTACGAAGATAAATGAATGCACCTATAGTACACCTCTTTTTATCCAAGGCTTCATAAATTTCTTCAATAAATTCAAGTAAAGCCATATTTGTCGACCTCTTTTCTCGGAAACCATGCTGAGACTCACTTAATAATTCACTGTTATCTGAGAAAGAGTGTATCCTTTGATCAAAAAACTTTTCTAACACCTTTCAAAACTGAGGGAGAAGAGATACAGATCTGTAGTTATTGAATTCCAAATTACTTCCACTTGTGAGCAGTGGCAAGACGTCTGCTATCATTATTTCATCAGGAAAAACACCAGATGAAAACGATAAATTGCATGCATGACACAAGCGTTTACCTATGGTGTCTATAACGCTTTTCATAATATGCACTGAAACTTCGTTATAATCGTTAGAAGTCTTACTCTTCAATTTTTTCACGACAATAATCACCTCAGTCTCACTTACAGGGTTAACAAGGAAACAGTTTGGATAAGCTTCTAGCATATAATCTAATTTTTCCTTTCGTTGAGGGTATTTTGTAAGCCATATTAGGACCAATATTAACAAAATACTTATTAAATTCATGCACAATATTTTTTCACCTGAAATTTTCTTACCATTACCATTGTTAAATTCAACAGGCAACTGAGGGTGGTCTTTATTTTTTATCACACTTTTTATTACTCTCCAAGTTGCTTTTGTATCATTTTTATTTTGAATCATTACATCATTATAGTACTTTTCTATAAGCTTACTCTTATACCGTTTATAGTTCATTTTCAATGTTTCTGTTTGAAATAAACTGTTCATACAAATTACTTTTCTTGTGACCAACGTTAGTTAGGCTTTTAGCTATCCATGGTTTGTTTTCACTTTTATCTGTGGTAACAGGAACTAAAAATGGGCAAATGATTAGTTATGGCATTACTGGAGCGCTAAGAATTTAGGTGTAATAATGGATACGACACTGTCGTAAGAGTAACAGATTAATTCAGTTAGATCACACTGCTTCTAATATCTCAACTGAATTAAAAGCGTACGCCCTTTTTTTACTCAAAACGCAGCAAATATTCTAGTCCATTCTCTAGTGATGAGCCACATTGACTATTGCAACTCTCTCTACATAAACCTGCAAAAGTATGTCATTAGAAGATTACAGGGTATTATGAACTATGCAGCGCGTATTGTAACTTTGTGTTCGAGAGATGACAGGATATGGGCGACCTGTAAATTGTTTTTAAAATTGCACTTTTGGTGTACAAGTGTTTGAATAACAGCGCTCCAGCATATCCAACAGAAATCTTGAGAGGCTCTTATAAAACTCAATCATCTAAACACAATTTGTTAGTTGTTCCACGATCTAGCCTGAAATATGGTGAGATAGCTTTCCGCGTGGCTCGACCCTCAGTTTGGAATCCGCTACCATTGTCATTAAGACATGCGCACAGTTTGAGTGTTTTTAAGAGAGAACTAAAAACGTATATGTTTATATATCCTTGATATCCTTCACTAATTGTTACATCATGTAATGTTCTTGTTGCGTTTAGTAATTAATTGACATTTCATGTAGCGCTTAGTGCAGTGCTAAATAAACGCTTTATTAAAAACGTTAAATAACAATACTAATAATAATCAATTATAATAATAATAATAATAATAATATGCCACTGGCATTATCACATGCAAAATCAATTGTAAATATATTGTCAATTAATGTAGCAAAGCAAGACGTTACATGAGTAGGTTTGTTTATCATAGGATACATGCCGTAAGAAAATAACATATCTACAAAATATTTTGAGTCTAAATGACGATCACTTTTAAATAAATCTAAGTTAAAATCACCACATATATAGATTGACTTGTTCGAATTAATAACCTTTACCATATCTGCAATATGAATGACAAAGAAAATGTTCCAAATTAGAACCTGGAGTTCGATAAAGGCATAACACAACGATATTTTTACCATGTTTTACATCCAGTTTCAAAGATAGGCATTCAAATTGTCTATCTTTGGCAATTAAAAATTTTTCAATTTTAGTACAGTCTAAGTCCTTACGTACGTACAATGAAATACCACCTCCTCTTTTTTCACCCCTGAAAACGTTGAACATTTCATAATTTTCTGGGCTAAAATCATTCAAATTTGATTTTGAATCAAACCATGTTTCACGTACGGCTATTACATGAAATTCCTTTAAAAGGTTTCACAATCATTTTTTATATACTTAAAATTTATTCTTAAACTCCTAAACTTTCTTAAACTTTTGAACGAAAACTTGTGTCCGTATAGTAACCACATTCAAAACAGTAATTTTGATAACAATTTTGTATCTGGGTCTAGATCTTTATCCCAATCGCTACCAATACCTTCTAAACTGAAGGAGTTTTGCGAAGTAACATCAGAACACCTATTGTAGACCTTAAATAATTCTTCACTTGAATCAATATTTGTGTTCAGAAATGCAAATTCGTTGTCGTCCACCTCTTTAAAAGGAAAATTACTTGCACAATTAGAACAATACTAGTAATAGTCCATTTCGCTTTTCTGTTCTTAATTCAAGTTTAGATAATTTTGTGCACAGTCTGTGAACTACAAGTTACAAATGTCGCATTGGATCGCATCGGATTTTACATTTCTGACACAAAAACTGCAATGGAAACTGGGATACTGAAGTTGTGAACCGAAATTATGATCATTGACCATTTTCCTTTCTCGCCATCATCTTACATATATATCTTCTGACCATAAGCGTTCGTCCATATATTTTATCGGTGGTACATCCGCAAATTTTTTTTCTCAAAGTTTTTAAAGTAGTGGTATCTGAAGTCCCAACTACTCCAGTTTTCTTCCTTTTTCTTTGGACTGTTTGCCAGCTATTTGTTTCTGTATTCACTGTTTGCTCATGCGCTCCGGTCTTCAAAGGTGGTGTGCTTTGATTCGATGCATCAGTTGTATTTAGTAAATAGAAGCCAACTTGACAGAATCCCAGTTTGGCTTTAGGCTAGGCACAGGAACCGTAGATGCTATCTTTGTAGCCCGTCAAACAATCGAAAAGGCAAAAGTACATTGCGTACCACTTCACTTTAACTTCATAGATTTTAAAGCGGCCTTTGACACCATATGGCGTAAAGCCCTCTGGAAAATGCTAAGAACGATCGGAGTAAGTGGCAAACTAGTTAACCTAATAGAAACACTATATGCAGATGCACAATGCGCAATGCTGGCCAATGGTCAACTAACTGACTAGTAGGTTTGGGTATCGCGGCGCAGTCTGTATCGCGATACGTATGGCGATATTGGCTGTGTATCGCGATATTTTGAATTCTTTAAAAGTGAAAAAATGCAGCTGTTTTATGGCTTTATTTCCAGGAATTGTAACATTTACCTACGGCATTGATCAGTTATAAATAATGGCGTTATAACAAATACAAAAAGTATGTTGGCAATGCTGGTTTCGGATGCCATCAGTGACATTAATCTCATTGCAAAAACAGCATATATAACTAAATTTTAAGAATGTCTGTTTGATTGAGTGTCCAAACTTAAATGTTTGATTTGTATGTTTTTAACTTGAAACATCAACAGTTCTGTATTTAAAACTGAAACGACAACACAGCGTCTACTCTGACATTGAACCGCAAAATTGTCTTTTGAACATTAACCCTTTTCACCCGTATCTCACTTGTTGTTTCGGTGCTTTGTTCCGTCTTAATTTTAAGATCTTTTCCCCAATAATTCCTGAGCATAAATGACGATGGTGTCTTGATAAATGGTGTTGTAAATGTGTCGTATTTCCAGAATATTTTACTTCTATTTTGCATACTTTACACACGGCAACATTTTTCTCAGTTTTTCCTTTTCCGATTTTAGTCCAAAATGCTGCCACACTGGCGCTTTTGCTTTTTTGTTCTCGACGTAGGCCGTATCCATTTTTGGTAGTGCGTTTCCAGTCACATTATTTTGCTAGCAGTATTTAAACAATATCGCATATGTTCCTTTCTAGGTTATACACAAGTTATCATTCAATTATCCAATCAGTTCATATCCAACACAGCAAAAAAGTATGCATGTTCTATCACACTATAATTGGACGACTTAGTCAGAGATTTACATGAAAAAATATCGTGAAAATATATCTGAAACGAAAAGCAGCAGAACGTAATGTGTAAAATGATGAACAGCAGCATTGCAGATATCACTCGTTAGCGCATCACCAAAAATATTGAAATGAACATGCAGCGGAAAATATCGAAAAATATCGATATCTCAAAATTCGTATCGCGATACGTATCGTGAGAAAACATATCGCGATATATCGCTGTATCGATAAATATCGCCACCCCTACTGACTAGTTCACAGTCACCGTCGGTGTCAGGCAAGGATGCCTACTATCTCCTACGTTATTTAACGTATTCCTAGAATTTGAAATGAAAGAGCTACAGAACTTAGATACTAAACTAAACCTTAATAAGAACCTAAATATGGACATAAGACATGCGGACGACACCACCCTTCTTGCAGTGATGTTTGCCAAGCTGCGCTTGACCACTAAGGAGCTAGAACTAGCTTGCAAAAGGTGGAGAATAAAAATCTATGGAGCAAAGTGCAAAATAATCTCCCCACAAGCTTCAGATATGGCCATCGATTAGAAGAGAGTGGAAATGGTTGACCAGTTCGTACTGCTTGGAAGTTCCGCACCTGATTCCTTCGCCGACGTACCAAGACGAATAGCTCTAGCTGCAAGTGCCTTTGGAAGGCTTAGTCAGTCCATATGGTCTCAAAAAAGGATCAGTAGGTCTCTCAAAACCCGATTGTACAAGGCTCTTCTGCTTCCCATAGCTATCGATGCGTCGGAGATCTGGACGCCCAAGACGGAAGATTACCGAAAACTTGAAGCTTTCGAGATGAGATGCCTCCGGGCTATCCAAGCCGTTACCCTGAGAGACAGGCTCCGTAACACCCATATAAGAAACGCTTTAGGAAACCATCTCCGCCGTCATTAAGAGAAGACGAATGAAATGGTTGGTCACATAGTCCGCAAACCTGCGCAATCCCTAGTGGCACAGGTGTTGGCCGGTGACTTTTCCAATCCACACCCCAGAGACAGACCGCCCCCCCCCCCCCAAACGCTGAACTGACCAAGTGAGGGAAGATACTGGACAACCTATAGCGGCCTAGATGGAGAGCATTGGTGGTCAGGGAGCTCGCGAAGAATGGGTACCATCTACACTGATATGATGACGATGATGGTTGTATTTCGATCTTGATTCCTTTGATTCACCCTGTCATTTTTTCAGACTGTGGAACTGGGCCAGTCTTTAATTTTCCGGCACTGAATTCTCATTATTTGAGTCGCGGGTTTGTTCAATGGTGGTAACATGACCATTTATGGATGCAGCTGAGTCTGACAATGTTTTGACAACTTCGTCTTGTCCCTTTATTATCATTTTCATTTGTTCTAACTCTGCTTTCATTGAAGATATTGAGTTTAACAGCATTGATAATTCAATATTGTCAAAGCCAATAGGGTGAAGTTTTCTCAGTGTTTTCGCAACGAAGATCGGAATGTTCTCACACCTTTCCTTAATGAAATGTAGTACAAGTAAGTATTTGTGAAACACAGGCAGGCGCCAACTGCCCCCAAAATTCATAGGGGTATAAAGCAATGACGGACAGACGGACGGACACCCCAAACCTATAGGCCCCAATCCGAAGGGTTGGGGCCTAATAATAGCAAGATTGTTCTTTGCTTTGTTGGCACCTTGACGTTTTTTTATTTTCGATTCTTCTTTGCAAGCAACATATAAGCCATTTTGCCTCTTCCATTTCACTGTCCTCGAATGAGCCCGTACACAATTGTATGATGATCTCAAAAGGCAATGAGTCAATTTTGTTTTGTGACAAAGCACAAAAGGTCCTTTACGAGTATTTGATCCATTATGTTTTTCTTATGCAACATTTATTAATGGTTCGTTATTAGGCGGATTGCGAGTTGCTACACAAAAATTTGATTTATTACAATCCCTACATAACATCAGATCACCAATAGAGAGATATATGGCTTCACATTTGGTCCACATGGACATGGTAATGAACCATCTGGTCCAGCTCAACTTTCAGGCATAGCCAACGTGTTTCAAACACATATAAAAGTGTTTATATGTGACCAGTGTGCAACATTAACTTTTATAGTCGGTTGGCCACCGGGCCACTCGATTTTCAAATTGAGTGGCCCGAGCCCATTTTGGGTGGCCCGAAATATATATATATATATTTAAACATTCAAGGCGGTGATGGAAAACACAGCGCATAGGGACGTCGTCCCTAGCCTCGATAAAACCCTTTTTTTTTTTAATTTGGGTGATATTTTTTCCTGTTGAAAATTGTTAATTGACGAAACAATGACAATATTCTTCGTTCAACAATACGCATTAGAATTTTGCAATTTGCCCATTAACATAACACTAACCCAACTAAAATGTTCGTATACAATTATCAATTAACATGAAATATGAGAATGATCAGCTGTGACGTTTGTTACGTAAGTACACAGACACGTCATACCAAAGATGCGATACTACGGGAACCGTTTGTTTATCGCTTACACATGAACTGCTGTTTTTTTTTTTTTTGAAAAATAAAAGCCAGGATGGAAGCTAGGGGATTGGGGTGAGTTGACCCGTGTGCTAGGGCGAAACAGGCAAACGACATCGTACCCCTCTGTTGCCCGGAGTTTTACCGACTGTGCTCCGCCCCCTAGCTTCCCTGTTCGCTAATTAAAAACCAATAGATGCAAAGGTAAAACTGCAAAAGGATGGAGTATCATCACACAGTGACACCACGGTAAGTTAAAAACAAATAAAAATTATTATTTAACAAATATATACAGGGCCACACTAAGGAGGCGTGTGTTTAAAGTATGTATAACATGTAACACAGAAAACTAAAGGATTATTAGCTAATTTCATTCGACAAACATTAACAAATCTGGTTGTAATTTGTATGAAACAAAATGGACAAATCAACATCTTTCATTGGTGTCATAAACTGCAATGGTACCCGGCAGGATGGGGGCCAGGACATCTCGCCATAATTCCAACTCGCCATATGGCGAGTTGGTATACCAACTCGCCATATGGCGACTTGGAAACCAACTCGCCATACTTTTATACCAACTCGCCATACTTTTTTTAATTACATTTTACAAACCATTTTCATGAGAATGTCCTCTTTTACTAAAGTCTCTTTCATGCTTTCCTTTTTTTCCATGTTTAACTTTATGTTTGTGGTTTTTTCCTGTTTTTTTTTTTTTTTGCTTCAGTTTTACACACCATTTTAAGTTTAGCAACAATGGCTCGCAATTCCTTTAATTGCAATACAGGAAAGTAATTCAGTAAAACCGGGAGAGAAGCAATTAGTTGGAAATACACTGAAGTATAAGTGGGAGATATTGTGATTGTTCTTGAAATGAAATTACAATCCCACTATAAGCGGCAGGGATTGCAATTATTTTTGAAATGAAATTGCAATGGAGTGCTAGTGGGAGATATTGCAATTATTTTTGAAATGAAATTGCAACTGAGTGTTAATGGGAGAGATTTCAATCATTTTTTAGCTAAATTGTAATGGAGTGTTAATGGGAGAGACTGCAATTGTTCATAGTCATAGTTAACCAATGAGACCAGCAAAATGAAGAGAGAGCTCTGTCACTGGGTAACCCGACAGACCAACCATACTACGACACAGTGCAATTTTCCTGTATAAAAGGGGTAAATTTTTGGTCTTGAAATCAGTTCAACAAATCTGGATAAATAAATTTGTTTTTCCTTCTATTTCTTACTTTTTAAAACCCCTTTTCGACTGAATACAATTTCCTTATACACGCACACTCTGTTTAGTTCTTGGATTTTACACACCATTTTTCGGTTGTAACCAATATATATACAAGGCCGAAAGGGCATTTGAAAAGTATGGCGAGCTGGCAAGACCTATGGCGAGTTGGTAAGCATTTCGGAAATTATGGCGACTTGGTTTATGGTGAGTTGGTAAAGGGGAGTATGGCGAGTTGGCATTATGGCGAGTTGTCCATACTCCGGCAGGATGAGCCCTAATTTAAGTTTTTTTTTTTTTTTTTTTTTTTTGGATTGTTCAGCAGTCACTCATTCGAGTATTGTATTATTTTCCGCTCATTCTCATACAAGTCCTGCTCATTATCAGAGTCATTAGAATCCGACTCATCGTGCTTAGAGAAATGTTCTGCCACATACGAGGTGCCCTCGCTCGCCACTGGAATAGAGTCCGTTTGAGCGTCAGCGGAGGATGTTAGAGCGAGTTTGGCCGCTTACAGCCTTTGAGTCAAGCAGCCACATATCAATTGCGGGTTCGGGGTCGCAGAGATCCACTTCAGGCGTTGGTGTCTTAACTACCATAATCTCGCTCATGGTTTCGGTAGTAAGGCGAGACCTTTTTTTCAGTTTTCATGATCTCTCATTAGGCACAGATGTAGGCGGTAGACAAAGCACAAGGTCGATAAGATTTAGAATTATTAGGAACAAAAACTTACCCACGTAAATAAGTGATGATTTTTTTCTCAGAAGTGCATTTTTTGCTATCGAAATAGGAAGTTTTTTCTGTCATAACACTGTAAGCATATTCCGAGGGTAAAGATCGGAAATACAGTCTCCTTTTGAAGATTAAAAATAAAGTATGGCCTATGTTTATAAAAAATATTCTTTTTTATGTACGTTATATATATTCGTATTTATTTATAAAAAAAAACATTGAGTTTTTGCAAACATTTATAGCTTTGTTAGAAATTTTTATAGATTATTTTCCCGGAAAACCCTCAGTTTCGAATGAATCATTTGTCTGATCTAAATTTAGAACACGGGAATTACCCAGGTTCTTGATTTATACATTGTTCAATCGAGGGATTACCGTGTTCTCACTTTCGTTTTAAAATAATTTTTTTCAGTTTTTTAAAAATAACATTTAAACAATTAAAAATAAAAATGGGCAGGTGTAAGTAACTGAGTGGCCCGTCGGGCCACTCAGTTTTGAGATTGGGTGGCCCGAGTCGATTTTGAGTGGCCTCGGGCCACCGTTAATGTTGCACACTGTATGACAATTCACAACAATGTTTATAAGCCACCAGTTCCGACAGATATTATTGTAATTGATTGATTGTAATAAACTGACCATAAATATCAGTAACCTACGACCGCCCGCCACTTTTTGGGTGGTTTGTTTCGGTGTAATGGAGTTCCCCTTTGGAATGTCGAAAGTGTAGAATTTTAGACATGTTTCCAGAGAATTACAAAGCGAACTGTAGCGTTTGTGTTGAGTAATAGGGTAATTAAATATTTCCAGGCAAAATATTTTTGGACATTTTTAATCCGCCATGTTATTTTGTCATCCCGAAATCTAAGAATTTTGCGAATTTATTTATTAGATAACTACATAAATAACTAATACTAAAAGAAAAAGTATACTAAAATGTCCAACATGAACTGGACGTTTTCGGGATAAATGTTGTTTTCCGGGATGGCGAACTGGCATGAACACTGGCGAAAGACCTAGGTTACTGGTATATCAGATTTAGCGATGAACCATTAAGAATAAAGCAATATTATTATTATTATAGAATACAATAACTGTTCGCAATTTCTAAATTTCACGGCTTCAATTTAGAAATCCAATTATCGCTTATTTAAAGATAATTCGTTTGCACTGAACTCAAATGTAACAGTATCAGCTAATTTATATAAGTTAGGCTCACTTTCAAATCCATTCGTACCATCTGCAAACACAATAAACCCAAAATATCGCCCAGTAAGAACTGCAAACTTACAGTCATATATTTGTCATGCAAAAGGTACGCATTTAAGTGAAAACAAATTAATTTTTCTTTCTTCTTAATAACTTTAATTACTCCTGATGTCCATATTGTTTCTTTACTTTGATTAAAATCATAAACTATTTCACTCTTTTCAAAACAGGCCGCCATTTTTCCGTGAGCGGGTCGTTGTTATAAAACAGCTGACCTCTGAGAGAAGTATCTGTTGTGTATAAACATATTACGTATGGATATTTAAAAAAATAGTTCCTATCTTTCATGAATTCTATTTTCAAATCAAATCAAATGATTGCTAACAGCTCATATGAAGCTTAGTCAGTGAAAGTGAACTCTTCTGCAATGACACAATACAGAAATAAAATGTGAAGGTTCCCCCTTGTGATGGCAGTGATGGGTCGATCATATGACGGGTCGCTGCTATTACGGGTCGTGTCCGCAACGAGTAGTCTTTGCTACGACATGATAATGTGATGGTTATTGTTATCATGGTTGTGCTTGCAATGGGTTGTACCGGTCATGACCCTTAACGGTGACCATCATGTGACAGGTCGATCATGCCACGGGTATTCGACTGTTACATAGCGTGCCTGTGACGAGTCGTGACTATGACCACTCGTCGCTGTGACGGATCGGTGCTGCTACAACTTGTCCACATGACGGGTCGTATCTGCAGCAACTATATCACGTGTCACCACCTGCAGCGATTAATATCGATACAGTCTCGAGTCGTGCATGTCACGGATCGCTTACAAAGCGTCTCGATCACATTTTAATGGGATCGCATCGACGTTTACCACTTTTTTAAAGGTAATATAAAATGTTTAAGTCATATAATGTTTTGATTTGATATCTTACTCTTCAACAGTGGTTCTAAATGCTTGTATATGTAGCTTTCTTTCTCTTGTAGACTCACAGTCAATCCCGGATCCCGATGAGCACATCAAACGGGCGGGTGATCCCCACACCAGATGCACGGCATGGCTTAGTCGTTCGGGCACACAGCCGTGCTAAGTGTCACAAACGCTCGAAAAGTGAGAAATCATCAGCCTCACAGCAAACCTTATCACCAGCCGCTATTAATATGGTAGATAAATCGGATACGGATGTGTCACTTAAGCCGAAGAAAATTAGACCAAAAAACGTTACCAATTTCCTTATCCGATGTTACTTTTATCTCAACTGAAACCTACTTGGCCAACCCCAATCAAATCGATGTTGCGTCGCATATGGGTACGCGCTTTGTGAGCTCCACCGTCACCATACAGAGACCCATCCAGTCAATCGTAGCAAAACCCCTGCTCAACGACCTTACGATGTAAACAAATAGACTTGCTTAAGATGTGCCTATACCAGATGCGTCTATTGCAACGGAAACGGACGCCAATATCGCTACAGCGGTGAAACAATCTGTCCCAGAGACCCCTCCTCGTCTCCCTATTTCAGTTGTCTCCGATGAAACTTTTTCGCGATTAGCTTGAACTTCCAGATACCTTAAGACATGCATCAGATTAGGAAATTAAAGTATTACGCCGCACATCAGCTTTTGCGACGTCACGCCTCAACGCCGTTCCTAAAGCTACGATCACTACGGAGCCCTCTTGACCTAAGGAGACACAGCTACCTGTTCTTCGTTCATGGCCCCTATGAAGTCGTTGAGGGACAATAAACAACAGTCGGAAAAGAATTCAATTTATACCTCGTCCTCATCGTCCTCTGTAGAGAACTCCTCGTCATGGCAGGATGAACAAGTGGAGATAAGCGAACATGAACAATTCTCACTTATTACTCCATGTACGCGAGTAGGGGTACATAAATCAACCTAGCCACCGGTCATGACTTTATCACACTCAGCGTTATACCACGCTTCACCTCGTTTCATGACGCCAGAGGATTACAAACCAGTAAAGCCTGTAGGCATTCCCACCCCGTTGGGCCTCGAAAACATACAAGATGAATGCCAAGAAACTTCTACCTTGCACTTGACTTCGATGAACTTTCCCTTTAGGGATATCATTAAGTTTACAGCTGAGAATTCATTAGCCGCTCTCACTGCGTCAAAACCGTAGCTCAAGAGGCTTTCAATTTGATCTGCAGCCAAGTCGCAATCACGTGGGAAGATTTTGTGCGGCTATCCACGGCACCGTGCGTAGCAAACGTGCTACAGGAAAGGATAGAGGAACTTCAGTGGCTACAAGACGCAAGACTGAGCCATTGGTCACGTCTGCTCCCGTCGAAATAGGTGCATGTCAAAATATCTACCCACCAATCAAACGACGGGATGTCTCAGACGCAATCACTAGCCTACCCTCACAACATGCGGCCGTGGTTACCCAATATTAATCCAGATTCCAGCGTGCTATTGGCGTGCTTGCAGACTCGTGGAGGAGGTTACACGTAAGAGTCTGTGAACGCTATCATTTCAGGATGCGGCTTTTCAAAGCGTTCAGGAAATGTGTACAAGATGAAACAAATGCGTTATTTAGTGTATTGATGTATTTGACTCGATGGTGGCAGTATCTTCTGATCTACTCAGGCTTAATGCTGATCTTCTCACGTCGTTAGAAGTGCTATGCCGGGATCAAGCGCTTCCCCACTTCAATATTAGCACAGACTCCGTTTTCCTTTTCCAAAACTCTTCCAATCCGAACTGTTGAAGAGCGTCATTGAGGCAACGAGAGTGAAATCGCACAATGCGCTTATGCGCAAAGCGTTGACCCCACACGGAAACAAGTCAAGGCAAAGGCAGTCAATAGTTCCTTCTAATCCAACGCCGAAGAAGAGATCAGGTCCGTCGCCAGCGTCTGCGCCACAGGTCAAGAAGTCTAAGCTGGACATTAAGAAGCAGGCTGCCCCTTTGAAGTAGAGATAGCAACTAATTAAAGTATCCGACCGAGATCGCAGGTTGATCTCCATCAGATACTTTGAGTATTTGCGAAGATTTCCTATTTCCATTTGCAAAATGGAGCAAAAATGTGTCCGCAGGAGAAAGGCTAAAGAATGTTTGGCAAGCTGGGCAAGCTTTAGGAGCTCCCAAACACATAATCTGCTGGTTGCGTTGAGGGTACCCCTTAAAGTTTGTACGAGGCACGTCGGGTTATCAAGTCCTTCAATCGCTATCCAAGCTTCTAGACCCACCATTGGTCACGTCCTACGAGTTTCACTGAAGAGTTACATTGAAGTCGAAGAGTTGGAAGGATGGACGCAGTCTACCTCTACACCTTCTTCTTCTAATGAAGGTCTTCTTTCCTTCTGGGAACTCCTGCAAGAAGAAGCTCTCTCTATTATGAATTACGGATTCAGCAGAAAAAACGACCACGACTATGCAAATTGGTCAATGTATCATTGTGTATTCTTGCACAATATAGTGCTTAATAAATGTGCTTACAGAGGTCCAACAGGCCAGTTCAGAACAGATCACACATTGAGATGCCACTAGAGTGTGCTACGTGCCTGACCTGATGAATCTTAATTTCTTTTGCATTATATTGTCAGATTTTCAAAAGATAGTTATACGCTAGCAAATGCCCTTCTTAGTTAGATATAGATGCTTTAGAAATGTCTAATGTAACACTACTCATGAATGATATAAAAAGCCGACGCTGAAACTTACTACGATAATTATTTGAACGTTGTACACATGCGCCTAATAGGGAGACGGGACAGAGGGACACTTTGTCGACACCGTCTGACGATTTTCAACCTGACAAGGCTGGTTTCACAATTTGCATAAATGTGCCTAAGCCTTTTTTTTGCAAGATGTGTCTTGTCCAGAAGTACCTCCCATGCATTGTTGACTTGACAGATTGGGATCGAACAGAACATGTATTTCTTTACGACGTTTACCAGATGCCAGCGCCATAAGGATATTGCACTTCAGCGTAAGCAGTAATGAGTGAGTAATGGGAAAGTGGACAAGTGAGATGTTTCAGAGAGACAGATAAATCCCAAGGAACCACTGTTACGTTGGCTAGGGGAGCGTCCAGGTCTAAAGACCTGAACAAATCAGACAAAAAATCGCATACAGATTAATTATAGCCAGAAGTCTGCTACCGTCACCGCCGTGGCCGCCGCAGGATCGACACCTTTGTCCAAACACTATGCCTCCAAAAGTCACCAATGCGACAAATAGACCTTATTTGGGAAGTACTTGTGAACCGTTTCAATTCTCAGAAGTGCTCTTCTGAAAAAACCAAAGAAAATTTGTGCACCAAAGACTGAGCTGCAACAACCGAGGCAGCCAATGCTGCCAATGAGGTTGCTAGAAACGGCCATACTTTATGGGAATTCGGATAGATCTGAGGCACCGTGACCTCATAAGCAAAGAAAGCAAAGGCAGTTCTGGTAGATGCAGTGCTAAAAATTGTACAAAATGTCATGAGAACCGCGTTGGAAATGCAAATAATTCCACTGGGCACCACTGCAAATAACACCTACGGCACACTAATGCAGCGATCGTCAGCGCTGTAAAGCCGGACACGGAGAAAGATGAAAGACAATGATTGAGGTAGCCAAAAACACTCTTTGATTAACATAACCAATTGAGAAAGAACTTGGAAAATGAGCAATCCGACCTGTCTTACCCAACCTTTGAGTGTTTTCATAAACTGACCATAAACAGTGCCGTCGACAACATGAATATCGGAACAGATGATACCGACAATTCATATTCCTGCAGTACGACTGCGGTTGATAGATCGAGCTCACTCACCTCCTGTTGTTATTTTTCCTTACAAGACGAATGTTCTGCGAATGAAGATGAGGACGACCTCTAAATTTACTCATCGTCGCATCGTCACGGGGTTCTATAAGTTCTTCATCGGGCGCAAATCTGGGCGTGTCCGTATGCAAGCTTAAGCCTAAAGCGAACTTTTTTTAGTGGTTCTGCACAGAGTGAGGCTCTGCCTATGCAAAAGTCTGTTGCACTGCTAAAGCAATTTGTAACATGTTGTTTGGAGGAAGAGTGACGTCTGGAATAGGTACTTCCTCTACACTCGCGTTCTCGGTACATTATTGAACACCTGGTAAGAGGACACTAGTGTTAAAAAATCAGATTGAATCAACGCATGCACAGCCGGTGTCGATCTCATAATACGCATTCTCATTTTGTGGCGGGGTCACTGCCTTAGACTTGAACTAGCGTTTTTGCCGGGAATGCCAGTGTAAGATTTATCGACCCTAGTCGTGTCAGCGGTTGCTGAGATATCTTTGAGTATTTTCGACCTTGATCCGATGCTAACTGACTCTCTGTTGAATAGCGATTCTTTAAAGCGTGGACACTGACCGCAGCGACTGTAATTGCCAGAGCAATTGCTACCTTGCAAACTGATTAATACAAGACAAAGATACGAGCTAATCATTAAAATGGCATCAAAACATTGAAAATAGTTATGAAAGTCGATGTATCGGTGTTAGCATGTGATTGAGATGTTGCGCGAGCGACCCATCATATGCGTCATCACTTCAGAATCTGAGGCCGTTGAATACCGCCACGACAGCGGGTGCCATGTGACCGAGTCGCTGCGTATATAACCCGGACCACCACTGGTCCGGACAGTGACAGCCCACAGCAAACAGACCCCGTAACAAGGACGACCCGTCACACGATTGAGCCGTCAGTCATGTGTCGTGACAGTGAAGACCCGCTACATGTACGAATCGTGTCAGAGACGAACCGTCAAGTGGTCGACAGGTTACAGCCACGAATCGTGGCAGTTGTGTCACGAGCATTGTATGAACAATCCTTGACAACTGCGACTCGACACACGGACGACCTGTGAAAGTTACGACACGTCAACGATCATCAACGTTGTAGCAACAGCGCCGCGACAGCAGCATAAGAAAAGTAGCCACATCCATTACCATGACAGATCTCTGTTAGAACAACAATGCTCAATGACTTGGCTGTAACAGAAATAGAGTTTTGAGAATCCCACATAAAAAGCTGGTACACCGATATCTACCGAAGTTATATGCCTGTAGCAAAACAAGGAGAAATCTCATACAGTGATGCAGAGACCATACATTCACACTCATTCAGTGTGCGACTCGACAGTCGCTCCAGGAGAGATAACAAGCGAATCCATTACTCGGCACTTTGTCAGGTCACACCAACACGCTAACGCCTGCATGGCTTACAGAAATTAGACAGTGGTTGCAAGTTACAAGGAAATATCACTACAGTACCAACCATTGCACGCCCAACGAAACTGCAGTGCCTTGTTACTGGCAGAAGGGAAGGGGCGATCAAAATTTCCTGTTTATAGGATCCCGATAAATTGGAAATGGTTCGGTCAGGTGACTGACACTGCACCGACGTTTATTGGTAAACGTATGATAAACGCAACAAAGGGTGAAATAAGTGGAACATTTACATTTGTGGTAATTTCCCGCAAACGTTTTATCGTGGATAACGATAACCAGTTTTAATACATGGCTTCGTAGTCTCCAATTAAAGTCACAATTACATGATGGTTCAATTATTAAGTTTAAAAAGTGTACCGCTTTACTGCTGATATATCTTCTTAAAATTCGATTTCATAAATGATTCTGTAACATGCCGTCAATAACTCTACATTGCTTCTTCGAAACCGTTACTGTTATTTCTCTTCAAAACCGTTGCTGAAACAAATGGATTCTGTTAAAATAAAGCTAAAGGCGAAGTGTTTAATGCCAACCGATATTTTTTTGTTGTAATTTTGCAAATGTAGATTTAAATCAATTGAACACTAATCGGTAATAAAGCACCCTTGGTTCATGACCGTCTTGCCAAAACAATACGAAATTGATAAAACTGATAGTAATGCTGGTGATAGACACCAGTGGAAACGTATCCATTTGGAAATTTTTCTAAGGTGTGATGGTTAGCTGAGTTGCTTGGTCTAGTAATTCCAAGGTTCAAATTCGAATCCGGGCTGGGAGTGGTGAGCAGAGGATTGACGTTCGCTGCATTTACATACGCCAAGCGAAAGCAGTGGCACGTGGGTTAGATCATCTATCACGGAGTTCGAAATTAGCATCCACTTTCTTCCGCCATCTGAGGCAAACCCACAAGAGCCAATTTACCTTACCTAACATACCTTCAGAACATTTTTGCTTCTTTTTGAAACACAGTATGATAGCTAACATTAGGATGTTTCTGATACCAATGGAAAACAAGGCAACAATACTTTTTCATATGGGGAACACGTTATTAATCATGAAAACAGTGAAGTCAGCATTAATTTTTCTGGAGCTAAAACCAGGAATTTACACTACAAAATTAAAAAAAGGTTTCAATTTCTTCCAGAATGATCCAAATCTTATGTGTAGAACATTCTTAATTTTCTAAATAACTATCCATATATGCCTTATTATACCAAATAAAGAAATTAAAAACTTTTACTAAGGAGTCTAAACAAATAAAACAAAAACACTTCAATGTCAAAGTTTTTGTGTTAATTTTATTCGTTCTATCATGGCTTTAGAATTGCTTTAATTAGTTAAGTACTTTTTCTTTTCCAAATAAAAACTAATAAAACCATTCGAAATTATTAGCATCAAATCTCTATGCAACACTGAAATGTATCAGTCTGAGAGGTTTCATGCTTCGAAAACTGACTTCCACAACTGAATACTGAAGCTATATGTATATGTTGATTATTGTTGAATATGCAACATACACCACTTCGATTGTTTGGTATCAAACGGAGAGTCTATACTCAAACGTAAACATATAAGTGGCTGTCTTACGCTGTGTAAAATCTTTTGATGTTATTTGATAGTTTGCTTAACCGTCCTAACCCTAAACACTAGCAGATCAATATTCAAAATTGAAACTAATCATACTCTATTAAAATTAAATCAATTTATGTGTAATGTTAAACGATTTTTTAAAAAGTTAAAAGTGCAGAGTACTCTGTAAAATGGCTTAAAGCAGCTAAAACATTTAATACTTTGAGATTATGAACGAAAAGGCCACGCCTTATTAGAAAAAATATCGAGTCTGGTATATACATTTGTTTGATGCTGCTAGTAAACACTCTTTGCAATAGCTGGTTTTAGCCGGATTTCTTTCACTGCAGCTTTGAAAGAATAATGTTGTCATTACACGTTAACCACAACTAAAAAAATCGACAAAAAGGTTATCAGTTCAATGTAAAATGAAATAAAGATTTTGAAATAAAATTTATATTTGTTTTTCTGATTGTTGTGTTACAGATGATTAAAAGCTTCAGTTAATTTTCGAATGAATAGCTTAATATTTTTGTTTAAAAAGTTGTATTTAGTCTAAACCAGTGTCAGCTATGGACGCCGAAAAATCCATTTCAATAGCTTTAAAACACATACCTGAAACAATTGATTTCTGGTTTTATATCTACAGAAAAAACCACAACAGGTATTATAATGTTCCTGGATGCATCTACATCAAAATTTCAGTGGCAATAGAAATCAAGTTAGAGTTTGTATCAGGCGACTGATAAAATTTGGCGTCTGAGTTATATTTAAGGGAGAACACTGCTTTATCCAAAGTTACATGTAATAAATAATACAAAAGCAATCTTTCTCACTTGAAAACTTTGTTTAAAATGAGAATGAGTTTATCATTATTCTAGAAGCTTCTGTCTTTTTCTTTTTTCCGTAGATATTTTATCTAGAAAATAACTCCCACACACACGGGATGACAAGGTATCATCGAAACCGAATTTTTGTTTTCTCGACCTTCAAGATCAGGGTCGAATTCTAGTCAGCATGATTTTTTCTTTAAAATGGTTTCCTGAAAATAGCTCCTAAACGGTTAGTGTAGGAGCTTCAAACTTGTTCACGAATAGAAAGTAATATAGAAAAACTGGAAACAGGAATTTGCTTTGATCTTGACCCCAATGGCTCTTTAAAAGCTATTTATGATGAAAATTGGCTAGAAATAAGACTAAAATACTAGTTTGTACGTATACATTTTTAGAAAGAAGTATTCTGCCAACTTCAATCTTAAATTTGAAGATCAAAGTCAAGGTAGCGAGAGCTTTATATCTCGTACACTGTGAACACAAAGGCAAGAAGTCGACGGTTAGAGATACTGAGCTCCATTTGAACCCTTTGATCCGGTACACAGGAGGTTCCTCGGTGACCTTTAAATTTTCGGTCAAGGTTGAAAACCGGAAGTTGACCAGTATCGCGAAAACAATTAGATATTTGCAGCTGAAGTTAAAAAAATTCGAACTACGCTTATAACCCCAACCTTAATAAAGTGTGAGGTACAGAGTAACTATCTGACCTGTGTCTTCACTTTGAGTTTCAATCTATGACACTTGAGATCTACATGTTGAAAGCCGTATATGATTATAATGTAACACATAACTTTCCTTTTTGGTTTAAACAAGTGGGTCATTCCTCTATTGAGCGGAATTCGGTCTAGTTTAGAGAAGGTTTTTTGCGAAAGCTCTACACTATTATAGAGAATTTATTTGTTTGTAGCAACATCAATATGTCACCGACTCAAGTTTAAACAAATAGGCTTTTGAAGAATATGATTTTCACTGACGAAATGCGTTGCTGCTTAAGAGTTGATCACCAAAGATATTAAAATGCTGTAAAAACAGAGAAATAATCTTCGTAAATGTTCACAAATGCATATTATATATATTGCGCATAGTGGGTGGATTGGGTGATCTTTAAAATATTTCATGTCTAAAATTTTAAAGATATACTAATTCTAACATTAATATTTATAATGACTAATCTTTTAATGACTATTTTAATGAATTTTCCCAGTCAAATCACGCACGGTTGTTAATACAAAATTCAGTTCAAGTCCTCAGTGAATCTGTGCTTAAATCATGTTATCGTGTTAAGAATATGGTGACACACTGGCTTCAATATTTGAACCAGATAAACGAACAAATCGATAAATTTCTTTTTATTTCATTGACTTGTTGTGGCCCCTTGATCTAGCATAACACATTCCTTTAAAAAATAATTAAGTATCCTCATAATGCTATTTAAATGAATGTTTCTAAATATTCGTAAAATATTCTAAACCTGAACGGTGTGACTCTAACATCAAGAACTTTAAAGTTCTGTTGAATGTTCTGTCATGTTTTGCAAAGTGATGTGCGACCTTTATCTTCTATTAATGTTAAAACTTGTGTGTATAAAACCAAATTAGTACTAAGATTACAAAATATACTAATAAATAAAGCAAGACAAACAAAGATGATGCTTTTTATTTTGATCATTACGCTATATTATTAAATTTAACAAGAAAAACATACTAGTCTATTTAAAATACAGATTCAAAGCACAACTTGGCTATTTTTACATAATTTTAAGTTTACATTACAATACTACGACGAAGGCATGTGACAAATATTTAATTACAGAATATGGTCATCACCGGTTTTAAGAAACAACCTGTTCAAATGTTCGACTTGAGATCAGACATGTGCACAATAAAAACGATTTCATTTCTCATTGACAAATAGATACGTTAGAGTTTGTTCTTGTGATATTGTTGCTTGCTGATGAGTATTAGTGGTACCTTTGGCGTAATCCCGCTCCTCAGATATGAGTTGGAAGGATTAATGTAGTGAAAGTTATTCCAAAAAATTTACTCATACCTTTTTAATGCGATTTATAAAGAATATGCAAAGAAAACAATAAAGACCTCAATTATTTCAAATGTAAGAAAATAGCAAGCAAATAAGAGTTCAAATTTATGCGTAACAAAGTGCTCTTGCAAAGGTTAGTATATTCAGAAATAGATTATGGTAGATTGAGTATAATTCAACTTCTATAATCCTCTGTATATTTCTACCAGACTGACCCTCAGCAGTCCATTCCGGTAATAAACTTTGCCGATAGCAGTTTGTTTCGCCCTGAATAAAGCAATCCATGGATTCCTCTTTGCTTTGCATGAGACAATCTTAAGTTATATAGGAAAGTGTCATTTGCTTTCCTGGCTTAAGTAATTTATCTACAAGCGAATGCTTCCAAGCCCAAGGTGTTCAGTTTTAATGCAAAAATAATCTTATGTACATAACAGTAAATATGTAAACAATATGACGACAAAGATCACTGTACCTATACATATTGTAATATACTCTAATATAGTTTAAAAAGTAATTAATAAATACAAACATTAAAATACAAAAATTAAAGAATACATGCATTACATGCTGTAGTCACATGATATCGCGCTTCGGAATGCAAACTTGGATTTTAAACAGTTTCATAAGTAACAACCAAGAATGTAAAAGTACTGCAAACAATAATTAATTAAGTTATATCATACATCTGTTTGATTGTTTTCACTATCTTTTATTTTTAGCTTTTCATTGGAACATTCAGTGCAGTTTCCATTTTCAGTAAGCAAAATGTGTGAATTTGTCGGGATGGCCTTGTATTGACCACTGTGTGGGGTATCACCTGCAGGAGCTCGTCTGGGTGGTGAATCAACACGTGGTTCACACAATAATGACTTAAGAATTTCCCGGAATTTTTTGCTGCAAAAGCAATATATAATGAAATTCAGAGAACTATTGCCAACTACAAAGAGGTCACTGATTCGTTCATAATAAAAATACATAGTGTTGCATTGCTTAGAATCGTCACTAAGCATATTCCCCAGGACTTGTGTGAAAAGTGCTGGTGTCTGGCATACAACAAATACCAACACAACTACTATCAGCATCAGAGTGATATCTTCTTCTGAGCGGCTGTTTGTGTCTCTGCTCAGTAGCTGAGCACGCCTTCGCTTTGTTTCTCGAAGTGCTTTGATAAGTTTTGCATTGAGAAATATTAATAGAACCAGGGGGAAAAGAAACATGATTAAGAAGTAACTAACATTTACATAAACATTTTGATAAATTGTATTTTCAGCTAAATCAGAAGGAAGGTTGCACAAGATAGTTTCATTAATGTTTTTCGGGTGTTTGCAGATTTTGATAACGTACTCGAAGAAGCGAGGTATGTTATAAAGTATAGCGAAGGCAAGTACTAAAAACACATGTTGTCGAGCATGTGGAATGGAGCACATCCGAGACGCATCATAGGGCTTACACACAGATACATATCTGTTTAATGTGACAAGCAGAGTGACATATATCGTACCAGTCTCCGTGATTAATGCAAAAGGGTATATGAATTTCCCTATATATGCCCAAATAAAGTGCGTATTATATGTTTTGTAGTACATGCAGATTGAGCTAATAACCCGTAAAACTAGAACTGTGAACAAAAACAGTGTATCGGCAGCTTCTAAAGACACCAACAAAAACGGAGTTGCTGTCTTTGATTTATCCTTTGAGAGACATATCATAGATAAGGCGTTACCACAAAACCCAAATATGCACAGTAATCCCATTAACACTCCTTCAACAATAAAATCGTAAAGTTCGCAATGACTTATGTAAGACGTCATGTCTTCGACGGATGTATTCGAAAGAGTTTCATCAGCTGGAAGGGAAGAATTGGTAAAACTGTCATGTTGGTCATCCATCTTTATCCACAGGTTTTTTGAGTAATTATTTTATCCGTAAGATATGCAGAACATCCCTTGAAATTGAGTGAAATTATATTGAATCACTTATAACAAACATTTTCCCTTGAAGCAGTTGAACTGAAACTTCTCAGCGTGTCTGCAAAAATAAAATAACAGGTAATACTTCTGGTAAATCATTTACAAAACATTTAGGAATTGTAGATTTAGTTTGTTATATTTACAACCGAATCATAGTTTCAATTTCTGAAAACAATGTGCACAGATTTATTTCATAGCATTTACTCAGTCTTATGTTTTCCACAAAATAAAAATTATAGCATTTTCTAATTAAATTTCGATTCTACAAAAAGCAAAGAAAATCCCAAAAGAAGGTGTTTTTAATACTGATTAATTTATATGCAAAATATTGAAGATAACAGCTTTAACTCTCTCGTAGCTGTCTAACTTTCAAGCCAGAACAAGTTAAAAGGACAATAAAATAATTATTTTTTATTGATTCTAGAGCCAACTAACAATTGGCTATCTACTTTTCTATTCGCTGTTTGCACTTTCGTGAACCCGCACATTTCATTTTATAAGATATCACTTAAACTGCTACTAGACACATGCTTAAGAAATAATGAACAGGAAACAAAAATTGCATGTGATAGTATCCCATATTACAGCTATAAAATGAAATAAACTTCTATTCTAGTTCAGTGAAATAGCGTGAGACATAACAAATTATTCTTTTGACACGAAAGAATTGTTTTCAGACTACAAAGTCTGCTTCAAATTAGTTTCATTGTCATTACAACTTCAATTTAGTGAAAGTCCAATGACAGAAACGATAATTACAAAATAAAGAAAAAAGTGCGATGTAATAGTAAGTTGCTCTCAAAACAGTCATCTTACTTTGTAATTGGAAAAGGAGAAACATAACAATATTATTTTGCCACAAGATTTTCCATTTGCTAATTCAGTTCAAAGCACTTCCAACCGCGGACAACTTTGGCTTGGTCAGTATTGCGGTGGCTAACTTGCATTTTCAGAAGTTTCCTCCGAATTACTTACATTTTCTAATATTTCAATTATACGAAAATTTTTAACATTGCTAGTTGTAAATACACTGTGGTGACTGTCAGAGCCAAACATTACTTAGTCATAAAATGCAGTAGAACAACACATAACAATCCATCATTCGTCTTTTGATTACGTACTATTGTGATTCTGCTGGGCAGTCATGTATCACATTCTGAGTATGCAGGCCATAGAACTGCATTGTATAACATGGTTACTGTGTGCCCATAGATAGAATGTATATACTACCCAGTGGTACTGTAAATCTGCAGATCCCCTCCTCCCTATAAAAAGCTACCAGTTAAAGTAAAACCTATTAATGGCAAACCCACTTCCTCCACATAACTGTCTTTTTTAATTACAGATAGGTGCTTCTTTTCTTCTTCTTCTTCTTCTTCTTCTTCTTCTTCTTCTTCTCTTTGTGGCTTATAAAAAGCAGTATTAAATATAAAATTACTGATTATTTACAACGTTGTTATTGAAATGATTCTAAAATAAAAAAGTGTCCCCTCTAATCCACATTTAACATATCTTAAGGAAACGTCTAATGCGGAGAACTAGCTGAACAATTATTGCTACCTAATATCGTAAATTGCACTTGGGGCCACAATGATTAATATCCTGAAAGTTAAAATTTTAAATTCCCTTAAAACTTTGGTCGGCTTATTGGTATACAAGGTTCAATTTTTCAGAAACTTGTTTTGGAGAGCCAAGTGGAAATTCGAAAATGAGCAAAGAAAAGAAGTACAGAAATCCACATTTAGAAATTAATGTTTAGGAATTTTAAGAAACACAATAAGAATAAAGAATATAAATGAGATAAATAGTCTATTTACTTTCAGTCATTAAAAATGTGTAACCAAGTGTAACGAGAACCTATACCCCAAGGCGAAACATTAAATACTTGACTTAAAAATAACATTTTTAAAACTATTTTCTCAGTTCTTGTAGAATTTTAAAAACTTCCCAGTCTGATTTTAGTTTGTCTTTCTTTTGCAGACAAGCAATTTTTTAGATTCCTTAACCATTTTAAGAAACTGTTCCGCCATTCACAGCCTTTCTAAAACAACTTTTCTACCTAGTCTATGCAACGCCAGCCCTCCTCCGATTGGTGTGCAACTTAAGCTTAGAATTTATATGAGCGTTCACTGTATTTACAGATCTACACCGCGCCCTTCTTACAAAACTACCACAAGCATGTCACTATGCAAAGCACATGTAGCACCCATTATTTATATAATGCACAATGTCGGCGATGGCAAATGCTCGTGCAGCTTCATATCAAATGCTACGTATGCACAAAATTTTGTGGTTCTAAGGTCAGAATGGTCAGAATGTTTGATATTACAGTTGTTACCAGATGAAAAAAACTGACACCAAAACGAGGTACTTCGAGCAAATATAATCGGTCGATCAAAATCAACTCTGATACCCATGTCAGCACAAATATAATAGATTTTCAGAGCTTGCGAAATAAAAGGTAGCAATATTGAACAACAGACAATCGTAGTTCACACCAATAACGAATCGTGTAACAATGAAACTCTGTTGACTTCTATTTCATTTTATCTGATGAATGGCACATGCTAACGATGTTATTGCGGAAGATTCGAAATATTGTTCTCATAGAAAAGTGCCCATGAACATTAATTTTACAGACCAAACGTAATTACAGAAGTGTTTAAAACAATCATTTCCACACATTTAAACCTCTGTTTATTAACATAAAATTTGTTTGCAGCTATGTTAATCAACTTGAACCTCGCAAGTAAATACACAAATTTTTTCCCGTAGATGTCTTCACATTTTGCATCATTATGCATAATTAATCAGGGTGTTTTACAAACTGGGTTCTCATTAAAGCTCTCATTAGAGGATATCTACTCAGTGGCTAAACTTTCCTTTCGAAGCCTGCAATAAAGTTCTAGATTTTCGTCCGAATGTTCTCGTAATCTGATAGCTTTTAACTTTAAGACAGCAGTGTGGCGTTGTGTTTAGTTAATTTTTATTGTGTTATGTAACAAATATTACAAAATGCTATATTTATTTTTGTTTTATGTCTATTGTATAAGTCTAGCACTGAAGCTCTTCACCCTAATTCCACACGAATAGATGCATCTGCTTTACAATAAAAGTTGTTCAGTGTAGTCACGCTTGTGAAAATGGAAATTAAGTTTATCATTTCTATAACATATTTTGCGGATATATTTTATATTTTTCGGATTTGCAAACACACAGATCCGTGCGGCAATTTATGTCTTCGCTTGACCTAAAATTGAACTTTTAATAAGCAATTAAGACTGGGTTTCTGTAAAAGTAGATGAATTTATATCTTTTATCCACAGCATCAACATAAAAACAACTGTTTATAGCAAATTGTTATACAGATAATAAAACTAGAGAAATGAAGAAACTGTAATAATGCTTAATTCTTCATGGCCATTCCAACAGCATAATTCTGCACTAATAATATGTTTTATTCTGGAGACAAAACCTAGCATATGCATACTACAGACCTAGCATATGCATTCTGCAGACAAAACCTAGCATATGCATGTGCATATGAATTTCAAGCATGAAGCCTTGCTCTGATCATTTTTTAATACTTACATTTTATTCAGTTTGTCGCGCTAAGCGAAAAAGGAAACAACAATCATTTAAAATGCTGTAGAAAGGAAATAAAGATAAATTTATAAGCGGCACTTCCACTCAATTTAATGAAATTTTTTTAAAAAGCAAACTGTGAGTGGGTATCTGATCTTTCGATACACTCAAAATTATTTTCAATGGTACATACTAGCACTCTTTATGAATATTTTAACATGCCTAAAAATTAAAGAAGACTTGGTCAACGGAAGAAGTTCAAGACAGTATCAAAATTTGATTCTCTTATTTGTAATTAAAAATGTCTTAATCTCTTGCTCACTGAATGATATATGACAAAATTAGTGGAACAATTGGTGTAAATTCTCGGATCAGCCAAGCAATATCATTAATCTTACTAACTTTGACACCTAAAGCTGGAAGCAAAATTCCCTTCATATTTGCAACAACATCATCACAATTAATATTATCCCACCAAAAGTGATTTCCGGCAAAACAGAAAGAAACCTTTAAAAGCCATTGGCTTTGTGCATTCACGCGTTTGAAATATAAAGAAACCAATGAATTATTACTAAATTTCCTATCCATGAAGCCTGATCAGCAATTTTATTTTGCTATGGAGCATCATGGCTGACAGAGTCTGAGGATATCATATACCTTATCGGGTAGAACAGGATATTATTGCTCAAAGAACAACTTCATTGTTTTTTCTCGTCCTTTCTCAAAGTTAAAAAAAAACAGTGGTCAATGCTAAACCAAAACCCTGTGCCAGGACAATGAAGATTATCACAGATTATATTTAAAACATTATTTGTGGCATTCCATGTTTATTGTAAAAGGTTCACTTATCTGCTCTGTGTCAAATTTTTGTGAACAGACAATCACAGAGTATATATCCAAATCATGGGATACATGAGTGAAGATGTCCTTGTCTATCACAGTGATAAATAAATTTGAGGATGTATTTTCCCATTATACCCCACTAAATACCCAATGTGAAATTCTCGATTAAACAGAACAGATATAATTCACAATGTTTATTGATGAAACTGTGTTCGTGCATAGGCTTTTGCTTATTGTCTAATGAGTTTCATTCTAAGCTGATATTATGCATTAAATGCTCTGCAGTTAGGGCATGCATTTCAAATAACAAGACTAATTATGAAAGTAACGTCTTATAGTTATAGGCATCTGCGAGTTTGGAAAGGATAAATTTTGTCCACTGAGAAGAAAATTGTAGAAATTAGCCCAAGATTCAATTTCTGTCACATCTGAGGATGAAACTTTTTTCCGTAGAAGTGTATTTGTAACGATCAAAGACAAATGAGGTAATTTTACAATTTTACAATAACTTATACGAAACTAAACTGTATCTTCGAATGCGCTGATCTCTAGAGTAGTTGCAAAAATACTAGAGTACCGGTACCTTCCGAAGGCATAATAATTTAATTGGTATTAAGATTTTTCAGACAAAGACTTTAGTAACTAGATTCTGAAAAAGGTATCCTCATATTTGTTTTGGACTGCAAAGTATTTTCTCACAAAAATTAAAATCAAAATTAACAATGTTCATAATTAGGAGTTTTGAAAACAAATATAGTGTCAGAAATAACTTGATTATTAAAGAAACTGCAGTGGAAATTCAAAAAAATCAGTCAGTCTCATTGAACAACCTTACCAAATATATAAAATTGGTTAATTAATAAAGTTGTAATTTTAAAATATTTAATTAAAACTGCATATTTGCTGTTCACTAAAAAAAATTTCATATAAAGGAAAAATATAGACACACTACCTTCCACTGATACATGCGGTGTGAACTGGAGGGCTGGAAATCAAATCAGTTCATGCAGGGGATTCCTAAGGCGGCCACAATTACTCATATCATTCCTAGACGGTCAAACTAATGAATATAGCTAAGCGGTTGCTTTCTCTTGCCTGCTCAGGAACAGTGCCACCCTGACATCCATCTCTCTAATGTTGACAGGTTAAGCTAACATCGCATTGAGAATATCATTGCAATTATCCTCTATCAGAATGAGCTTGCCTTATTCATCTAATGGGAACAGGTGTTTTTAGCAGGAGCACAAAGAGGTTATCTGTGGCTTTGTGGAAAAACACTGGCAAAATTGAATTGATGAAAAACCTCTAAATTGGTGGACAGCCATCTAGAGTCATACTTGGTTGCTTTCAGGATGGACAGTCGCAAAATGTAGTTAAGGCCTAGAGCAGTGTCTCTTTATACATCATTCAATCCCCACTCTTGTATGTTACATATAACATAACAGTATTGTGCAACATGACATTATTTGCCACAGAAATAGTTCAGGCGGGAATATAGTTCCTTGAGCATACAGGGTATTTTTAGCAAAAATTTTTTTCTATATTGAGAACATAAAATATGATTTTCTCAATAAAAACAATTTCTTTTTTGCAAGTGTGCAAAAAATTATTTCCATACTTTTTGCAAGCTTGGAGAAACTGGGGAGCATTTAGTTCCTGCATTGAATATCATGAAAATTTACGAAATCATGCATTAACACATTCAACAAAAGTGCAGGCTGTCACATGAAGTGGAGGTCAAAATGACAATTTGCACAAATATACAGATCGTGTTCGGCAGCCACAATGGACACACCCACATGAGACCATATAGCTGAAACGCCTTGTTTTTACTGCACTTTGGTATACATAATCTGTCGCAGTGTCAGTGAAAACTGGTACCACACGGTGCGAACATCGGAAAATTATAACTGGAATGGTTTCCATCAATGAAACAATTCAATAGACTGTTTGTGTCAAATTGCACTGTGTGGCTTTGTATTACATTGATGGGAGAGAAACAATCTCTTTTTGATATGCAGACATGCATCAAATTACAATAACAATCCAACTGTAATTCTAACGAACCTTTAAAGCACAGCATTTCTATAAAAACTGTATGATCAATTTGTGATCAATTTGCCATTTTATTACGAATCTCAACAATTAATTTGAAATCGCGTTTGATTAAGTTGAGCAAACTTTAAAAATGTCTCACAACTCTGGTTTTTACAGAGATTATCTACCGTATGAATAACTTTTTCTTTTTGTTTTTTTTTTCGACAGTTTTACTTTTATAGAGGAAAGTTTTCTATACGTTTTTAGAGGTTTTCTGTATTTTCTTAACTTTTTGTTAAGTGTTTTTGATTTTCTCATTCTCGACCCTACTGTTTTATAGGCTGAGTTGTTTGTCTTGACACTGACTACCTCAAATAAAGGCTAAGAACGGGTCTATTCCGCTAACATCGTAGGCCCTAAGGGATATTTGGAAAAGTGAAGTCACACCACCATTGCTTTGATGTGCGTACCAAGTACTTATTTTCAACGGTTTGATGTGACTTATTTATGATTATAACGGTGGTAAGTTAACCATTAGAAGTACAAGGTGGAATCCAGTATAAGCGATGCGATGCGCTATATACCCTCCTGCTGTGTAATAAGATTCGCAACCTATAAGTCTGGTCATTTGGGGTATATTTCCTTATTTATTCAAGATGTGCAAAACAAAATAAATTGGTTTAGTATAACAGTTGTTACTAGCATTTCGTCTAAGGTAATTACTCTTTGCCATGCAATCGCAGCATCTTCGAAAGGTCACTAACGATATTTTTCATGTGTTTGATGAGTATAAACATTACAGAAATCAAACTGGGGACTCTTCACCTCTCGCTTATCAATGACACACACTAAACTCTTCCACTGTACTCGTAAAAGAACCGGATGACTAAAAAGCATGTTTGTCAATGACAATCCATAACTCATTCTCTGACTAAAACGCATTGCCCTTGGAAAGTGTTGACTGGTTTTGTTTATATCCCCCATTGAAAGAGAAAAACCTTGGCCATTTTAGACACAAATCTTAAGGTTTTATCTTTTAACTGAGCGGTGAGATACGATTTATGGTTTTCTTTCTCCAGATTATCATACCAAATGCGAAAAGGGAAAAGAAAGAATAAAAGCATAATTAAAAATGTTTCTTTAAAACAACAAAATCTAGTCTGTTCCTAGAAATAAACGTCATCAGAATTAAAAAATAAGAATGAATTCACAAGAATAAATATTGCTTCTATTACAATAAAAATGAATCCATAAGAATTAAACAAAAGAGTAACAGCAGAAATATGACCACATTGTCAAAAACATTGCATCTCTTTTGCCTATTTATTAATGGTCGACCCACAGCAGCACTACACGGCATAACCGTTAATATCACTAAATAAGCTATGAGACAGCAAGCATACGGAAATACTGTCTGTTTGTACATATCGACTGGCTACCTGGAAACACCCCTAAAGTGAAATCGCCTTACCTTATAAACAAGCTGGATATTTCATAGAAAGAGCAGAGGAAGAACAAGAACAAGAAGAACAAATTTACTTGCAAACACATGAGATTAAAAGCAGACCGGACCTTAGTCTAAGACCTAATTCTTTTATATTTTCTCTCTTAGACCTTTGGCAGCTGTACCTAAGTGTTTTGACAATTGCTATATAGCAGCTGACCTCTGGGGAGATAAATCTGAACTGTTCAGGTCTACTGTTTTGCGAAATCTCCGGTTTGTTGGCAGAACAAACACCTAACAAATCGAAATGTCGAAAAGGTTGGCTATCAAACAACAATGATTTTATAACACAAATCAATACCAGCTGATTCAAAAAGTAACACAAACTTTGTATTGCCATAACCCATTAGACTAACAGTGGAATTGACAGAAATT
The DNA here is from genome assembly GCA_949752745.1 of Protula sp. h YS-2021. NCBI lineage: Eukaryota > Metazoa > Annelida > Polychaeta > Sabellida > Serpulidae > Protula > Protula sp. h YS-2021. The sequence continues at coordinate 42,521,039 of OX457025.1, forward strand.
CCATCAGTGTAATTTAAAAGGAATTCAGGTGTAATTATGCTATAATTTCTGGATAGTAAAACAACATATTATTAAAGAAACGATGACGTACCAACTGATGTTTACCTCATAACTAACATAGGTTTACTATACTGCCATAATTGTGTTATATATGATTAGCATTTGAAGCAACTGTAATAAATAAATTAAAACATGAGAAAAATGTAAAAAAAGACAATGTTATTCATGGTACATCTTGCAATATACAAAGTAGGTGAGAGGGAAAACAATGTGTGTGATCAAAAAATGATATGCCTGATCTGTTTCATACGTGCATATGGCAGATCTCAAGTTGTGATGTGTACATGTTATGAGGTTAAAGTACAAGAGATTATAAATCTCTGATAAATAGCTGCTTGGCCTTCACAAACACCGCTAGATGTACCAGCAAATAGCATTGAAACATCTATCATCTGAGTTAATGACTTTCTTTCCACTGTAGGAAAACTTAAATTTTCCCTCCTATGCCTTTGTTTATAACCTCTTCTTCAGCTCATTTTATCTGTTATTTCATTGATTCCAAAATGGCTGTGTTTTGATGTAAAAGACTTAAATGTATTAAAGTCCATTAAAAGTCCGTCTCTACCTGCTCAGTCTGGTAGACTAAAAACTTGGCAAGGCAATGACAAGCCGGACTACCGTTAACTGCTGTACTTGAAGCCTAAGAAATACCGTGAAATATTTCTCTTTGGCATATAGCCAAGCAGAAACGTAGCTATTATATCTGCAGTGTTTTAGCAAATTGTGTCTTGAGAAACAAGGCAGATTTTCCTCTGAAGCGCATATTGGATAAAGCTGTTTTGGTCTGTTAAGAAAATAGACTTTACCTTACAAAATATGAAGGCTTGTCAATATGATAGCCTGCTCGCTCAAATGTATCATCACTATATATAGAAATAAATCATCAAGCAAAGAGCTGCATTCGTGGTTACCTCATTCGGGGTTAAGAAAATCAATTATTTACAAATCATTGCAGGAAATTATTGTTTTCTGATCTTGAAAATTGTCATAAAACAGTGGTTTCCTGTTATGATTCGCTGTTAATTTTACTGTTCATTGGACAAGAAACTATTTTCTACAACAACAAATCACGATTATGAATGTTGATAGAAGATCTGTTGTATCAGATTCGCTGCTGGCGTTCACTTGCTGAGGAATGTAAAAAAAAACTGACAAAATAATGGCATAGTCAAGGATAAAAGCACACATTAAATGCCCAGCATCTAAATTATTCCTTACTTACATTTCTATGAATTTTATGGTAAACATATGGTGATTCAATACGCTGTATGGCATATTAAGCATAAATTAAAAGACCTGTTACTGTATAAAAAGATTACTTCAAGTGGCAACTCTTTATCCGTGGGGTGTTATTGTAAGAACAGAACAAAACCTTGCATCGATTCGTTTTTTAACGGAACAGCTCTATCCTGGATTGATTTTGTGTTTGAGAGAAGTAATCTTCTAAATGCAAAACATTTATTTCATAAAAATAGGAGTTAGAATTCGTATGATGTATATAGTTATTATTTTAATGCTACTGTGAAATTGCTATTCGTTGGTAGGTTGATTGAATGTTTTCTTTACAGAAATAACATAACATAACATTTATTTCATAAAAAATAGGAGTTACAATTCGTATGATATATATAGTTATTATTTTAATGCTACTGTAAAATTGCTAATCGTTGGTAGGTTGATTGAATGTTTTCTTTGCAGAAATAACATAACACAGTTTTCCAAACTTGCTAACTTTTTGCTCATGAAATTATTGCCGAAAAGGCAAATATCAAAGTGTGCGCGAGGTAGTGCGACTAGGACACGCTTTCTTGTAGTGTTTTCTTGATCCTGTATCATCTCCTTATGACAGCCATCGATATATTTATCGACAGCTGTTGCTGAACAGGAGCATTCAACTAAACAATTTTTAGCTTTGTAATATATATCCACTCCCTTTTTTTTCTAGAAAACGTATTTTAAACTTGGAAGAATGAAAAACCTTTCTTGGTGAACATCTCCACACACAGCGAACAATCTGAATAAGGGAACACTATTTTCTTCAAAAGTCTTATCTTTTATTATGAATGCCTCTATAAAGGTGATCATAAGAAAGACGTCTTGCCATGTGCAATAGCAGAACAACCAATTACGGATAATAAGAACAGTCGCGGTTTGAAAATAGAGATTCTTGAAATTTCTTCGAACCATTCAAATTTTACAAAGGCGTTGGGTACATCTAAACTGGAGATGTATCAAAATAAAGATTATTGCATGCTGAGATCAAATTTCATACAATAACTATGCTTGGTTTGATACAGGACATTTTCACACAGAACTGCCAAAATAATGAAATAAAAACGGTGGAAAAAGGCGATAGCAAGAAGTGGCACGCAAAGTGGTACACATTTGAGAGTCAAGCTTACGAATCCTTGACGTGATACGATACGATAAATCCTAGACTAGCCATGCTTCCCCAGCTCTGTTGTCATTGAAAATACAGGTCCACTTACAACAGAGGTAATAAATCCCGATTTTTCGTGATACTCTGAAAGCCTCACAAACAGGGTCCTGCATGAGCACTAAGTTTGTTTACCATTCCATTTTTACCTTCGCGAGGACATATAGGCCACACTCCCAAGAGACTGGATAGGGTTTATATATATATTCAATATATATATATATATATATATATATATATATATATATATATATATATATATATATATATATATATATATATATATATATATATATATATATATATATATATATATATAATTCAACATTTTGGTGACCTATTACAGCTTTTTATAATGCTTTGTAATGCGTCAACACACTTTAACATGTGACAATCTAGGATCGCATTGCCCAACAACATCTTTCAAAATGGTAATTGCTTTCACAATAAGCCAGATGTCGAGCTTGAGATCACTTACGATATTCTGAAACGTTGTTCAGGCGTTGTAAACAATGGTTTTTGCTTGCAAATGGGTTAAATTTTTATATTTTTAAGTTTATTTGGAAATTCAAGCCGAAGATGACACAGCACATTCGAATTCTTAACAAGTCACAGTCTAAAGGATATTTAGGATCCGTGTCATATGTTGTACCTTAACTGCAGATAGAGGAGCGGGAATGATCACTGCCATAGCTAGCTTGAAGCATGGGCACCCGTGCGAAAAAATCAGATTTTTAAACTAGTATATCTCATATAACGAAGCTTTAAAAAGTTAAGCTAGCCATCTTTCAGCAATTCAACTTTGCAATTTAAGCACTTTGAGATAAACTTACAAGACTGAGCTGTTATTTTGGTTTGGATTATTCACTTTATTTCATTTTATCTTTCCTCACCATTAAAAAAGCTTGTTTGGTTTCAGTGGAAAGTTTTAATTCCATAGCATATATTTCTACTACCCCATTCCCTTCCCTCCCAAAAAATGGAAAAAAGAATCTGTGACATCTGCCAGATAACCAGATGGCCTGGGGAATTCCCGTATTTGCGAATGGCCTCACTAACTGTAGTATATCTTTTATAGTTATATACTCAAGTGAGGTTTATAAAATTTTTATGAGACAGTATTCGCATCTAGACATTCTGTCGGGCAGAGACCGTGGAAATGAATAGCCCACAGGGAAACATCTTCTTCTCCGATTTCTTTATACGGATTGTAAATCCTACCCAGTACTAGTCTTTTTTTCATTTCAGACAAGTAATTTTCTAGAGATAACCATTTTATATGTCCTTACTGTTCTCTGCGTTAACTTTTGCATATTTACTTTTTACATTTGAAAGGTGTCATATCGATCGTTCTACTAAGAAAGCTCCCTGAGAGGAAGACTTACCGAAGAACCAGTCTACTCTTTCCTAAAGTGAGTTATATGCTGTCGTACAAATATATCAGGTAGCATCAGTATAAATCATTGAAAGCAGTCAGAGACGCTAAAATACCAGAAAAAGACCAGTTTGAGTCTTATACAAGAGAGTAGTTCAGTCGAACTTTGTAATGGAAATAACTTGGAAGCGATCTCATTTTTGAAAATAGGAACTATTATGGGTTTTTATGTTGTAATCAAGCATGCATATATTGTTTGCACGATTAGTACATTTTATTCTGTTAAATGCATTCATTGACTTTGTGATTTCAAACTAAAACAGCGCTTCAAATCTCCCTAATACTTCTGAACTAGTGTCATTGAAACTGATTTCTAAAATCTGTGTTTTAATATTCTTCAAGTTATGTCATGTGGCACACTCGTCTGGAGATATTCTTTCTTAACAACAGCAAACTAAGTTTTATCATACTTGAAAGAAATTGTTGAACCAAGCCATGCAGAAACGAGCGCGGTGTATCTTTGGACAATGTGGGTGACCATTTCCTTTAGCCTGATAAAACTGGAGATATTAAAGTGTGACAGGTATTAACTACAGAAAGAGTGATTACACATAACCATCATTGTAATGGTTTTTGTTGACATCTGTTAGCCTGTCTCATAAACTATTGTAATAAGATAAAAGATTTCTATTTACTTTTGCTCAAGATCTTCGAGCGGATCAGAGGAAAACAAACAAAAGAGAACGATGTTCGCTGTGTGAACGTAAGACAAAAGTTTTAGGGCTCGCAAAAGGATTTGCGGGGAGTTGAGCAATATATATTCAGAAAGTACAAATCATGTCCCTATGGAACTAATGGCACCAATGGTTTGAATTGTTGGTTTTCACCAATGGCTTGGGATAACGACTTGTTTTTCTGCAAAAATATAAAAACAGGTTATCCGTGTCCTCCCCTGAATATGTTGCAACGTTTGTGCTTATAAAGAGAAGGTGAAAAATGTTCCGTTGGTACCAGGCTTGAATGGAATAATGTAATTGATTGGCGGAAGCCGGTAGACATTATTACAAGTATTTTTTATTTGGCATGTCTTTTTAAACTTGATAAAAAATATAGAAAAACCCCATTAAGTCTATTTGGTTTGGCATGATCAGGCCATGGATAGCAAAAACTGCAGACACGGTTAATAGGCAGATCGCAAGATAGGAAATTGCAGGATAAACTTGATACTAACGGAGCGAGGAAAATTATATCTAGTTGTTACTGCAATTGAAATGGGCTATTTCGACACTACAAATAACAATGCCGCGGCGAGTCATGTAAATCTCCATTTCGGCATGCGTTTCATAAGCAATCAGAACTTTAGAATTAAACCTACCCACTAATTGGTTATTTGCCTAAGTGCTAGTCAGTATGCTTTTTTGAATTAATAAACTCCAACATCGGAAAATATAATAGCGATACATTATAGCAATGCATAATAATAATCTCCAAAATAAAAAAAACAATTAACCAATATTTGCTTAATACAGTGCTGCTTATGTGCTCTCAAAATTAATATAAAGCCTCGGACGACATTTCATTTCTTATTTCTTTCTATGCTTTGGGTGGGGCATATAGGACTAGGCTTCAAAATTTAAATCCCGCAGTGTCTAGTTTCCAATGTTTTTCTAACCCCGTTAATACTTATGTATGAGTCTATTCTCATACATAGAAGATAGAAAATTCAAAAATACTTCTAGAGATGTGACATGAAAGGTGAGTACCTTTTAATATATTTGCTCAGACTGAAAGACAAATCTGAAATCAATTTCATTTAAAGAAAGTCAAAATACCCACATTTATTAATCATTTTTGCAACAAAACTTTCCACTAGTTATTTGACTGTGCTGTCAATAATAAATTATTTATACAACAGGCTATTGCTTGAACCCAGAAGGAAATCAGTTTTTACTTTTTATATGCTGTTAATCCCTTTTATGCCTATTATCTGTAGCTTATTTTAAGCGCAACACATAAATGAAATTACAAGTTGAAGCAAAGGCCCCACTTCTTATGAAGTTAATCAAATGAATATTTCACTGAGAGGGATGCGGACGAAAGAACTTAACTTTATTTGAAAAACAAACTCTAGCTATAAAAATTAGAAAGTTTTTAGGTGGCTATTATTTGGATTTTTGACTGCACTGCCACGCAAAATCACGACAGTGATCGTAGTTTAAGTAATCAAGAGTAAGAAGAAAAATAATTTCTCAGCAAGGCAGTGAAGGATGGATGCAAATCTTGCCACTAAGGAAAGGGAAATTTCACATAATATCGCCAAAAGCCCTGCACATAGACTGTATGCCCAAAACTCCCGTTAACTTGCAAGCCTTTTAAGAAGTAATTATCTTCTGAATAAAAATTCGTTGTGCAAAATCAAGATGTCCCCACTTTCCTTGTCACTGTCTGGTGTGTATTTAAGCTTCTATGTTATAAACACCACTTTCATATGTTACAAGACACCGCAATCAGACCCTCGTTACACAGGCCTTTTCTCAAAAACAGATCTCCAGACAAGAAATCAAATTCATTAGTGAAAGCGGTCTACACTGGAAGGCCACTTACTCTATAAAACCTAATAAGCAACAACTCAGTTAAGTGGAAGTTCAAGCTTGTTTCTATTTAAATTAAAGTTAGTATCACCAAAACATTAATTACAATGTTTTTGCATACTTTTAAGACATGGTTTAATGTATTGTCATGTTTTTATTCAGATCAGAGAAAAAAGAAAAACACAACTTTTTTATATAAAGGAGAACCTTTAGTTAAAATCTTTAAAGAACACATTTTTGTTCATCGAAAGTCACAATATTTGCCAAGAAAATATCAACAATTTTTTGTTTTAATTATTTAATGCACGTACCTTCCTTTTGCAGCTTGCGTATTAAAACTACCCTACGTATTAAGAAATAAACTGTCCAAGAGTTTTTTCAATATAAACTACATGTGATGATCTATAACTTGAAAGTCCAAAACCACAATCATTTGCACATTAAAGAATCCTCAAATCGATCCACGCTTTTCGTTCAATGCTGCTACAGCAAAACACTCTGACCAAGAAGTGCGTTCCGCGAGCATTTATTCTTCCAGTGTATGAGAGGCTTCTGTCACCTAGCATATTCTGCCCTCTCCCAATCACCTAGTGGTAGCTCCAATTAGCTTTAGTCTTTCGTCAATGGGGAACTCCCTTTTTCATAGCCTTTCATGAAAATTACGCTTTTTTCTTATATTTGAAGTTGCTCTGTTTTTATTTCACTATGTATGCAGGATGGTCTCTGAGGAAAAACACATAAATAGTAAGCGTCTACCACCCAGACTGAAGTTCTCTCTTGGTTTTGTTATTTTTTGTGTATTTTTTCATGCTTTTAAAAGTTGAAATTTGTGCTTTATTTAGAAAACTTCAAAATGCACCAACTTTGTGGCAGAACCTAAACGACTGATTCCTTCGAAAACATAGCTTAAAAGTATGAGCAACATTTCACATAAATCAGTATGAAATTGTGAAAAGACATGATGGGCTTTCATAAAATGTAAATAGTAAAATATAGGTGCAAATTCAAATCCCCATAACAAAAAGAGTAAGCTTAAGCTCCTGACATATTAACAAAAATTACTGTGTTTCTGTTTCTCGTGGCAACACAGCAAGTGTGTGCCTTGTGATTGATGTAAATGGGCTGAGCATTAGACTAAGCCAATTTTCACTATCCAGAGCAAAAAAATTGAACTTCACCATGCAGCACCATTACAAGTGTGTTTTATGCGAGAGGAAGTAGGCAACAAATATGGTAGTTCAAATAATGAAATGCGCAATAAAACGCGAGGAAAAGATCAGCATTTAAGCAACTAAACACAATCAAATGTATTTTTAAAGCACTCTAAAGAAAAGAGTTATATCAAACTATGCTTGTAATTAAGAACACTGTGGAGTAGGCTTTCTGGTGACATTACAGGTAATATACAAACTATGCTTAATGCACCAAACTTTGAACGATGGATGTGACGATTTAAGGCTCATGCTTATGTGTGAAGCAGAGACCTCATGCATTTACCTAAACGCACGTATTGCAGTCATTCTAATGTTTTGCTCTGAGAATATATATAAACGTCAAAACAAGATAGAGAAGGATAAACAAGGTAGAAAAGAATAAGCTAAGGAATGCCTAAGAAAACTGGCCTTTTCAGGTCTAATCGTCTATTACGGGCTTAATGGAGAGGGTGACACGATAGGAAACAGGGCAAATAGTAGAAAATGCATCGTACGAATTAAATAAACTTTGGAAATTCGAGATGACCCAAGTGTAATTACTATAGGTGAATCACTCAATGGTAAACATCACAGCTTCTGTTTTCGAACTGAAAACAGTAAATAAAGTCTAAAAAGATGTTCGTATAGTTCAAGTCATAAATGGATGATTAATTATTTTATGTATAATTATAGAGTAACTTTGCCCATTGTTCTACACAAGCCGGATTAAAAACATGTTAACTGATTATTGAACTACTTTCAATACACCATGGAATACTAGAAAAGGACCAAATGTCGAACTGAACTAAATCCTGTTTTTGAGTGGTCATATTTATTGGATTCTTTGCACTTAGAGATACTTAGAGACCGTGACTATTGAAAAGTGATCCTCCTTGTAAAGTCATTCGTGTTCCCGGACGATTTCATCCCGGGCAAGGTGTTCTGAATATGCTGGAATGCTTTGATATATTTCTTTTAATGAATGAAAATAAAAGTGAAGAAGAGGCTGTTGGGAACCACGTATTATTAGGAACACAGGAAAATATAACAAATAATGAGATTACATTATTTTGATGTTTTTAGGTCTTTTTGTCAATGACGTAAGCTTAATATTAGTGGTTCCCACGTTGTGATAAAGAAACTGAATGCTCCCATATGGCTTGGCCTTAATTAGTCCCTTCATAGAAGAGCAGTCAGACTGCAAGGGCAGCTTGTTTATAAGCTGCATGGCAACCCTGAAGATGTGGTGTGAACTCATTGACTTCTCTCCCAAATTATTTACTAATATCATTATTCTTTGATTCACAAATTTGTAAATTAAAAATCATTTATGAGTTCTCAGAATAATGCATCGCCTTTGGACATTTGAAGCCTTTAGACTTATGCACTGTTCTTTTCCAATTGGAATTGTTGAATTTCAAATATTTTACCAGTTTTTGTATGTGTGCAGCCGTTTCATGTATAAATAAATATGTTTCCCTTTAGGAAGCAAATAAAACTATGACATATTCAAAACTTACTTTATATTCAAAGTCAGTTCAAAAAGACAATCATGTAGTTTTCCTCAGTATTAAGTACAGTGACATTACTGCTATCACTACAAAATAAATGTCAGTCTATACGATTTGTTTGACACGAATTCACAATATGGATTTCAAAGAAAGTAACATCTTTTCCAAAATGGCACAATGGTCATATGATTAAAGCACGTGTATTTACGGTTCATATAAAGGCAAAATCAATTTCACCAAACAAAATTCTAACAACAAAGATGCTAAAAGTGCCAAGGCTCAGCGAAAATGAAAGATGACAGGCAATTGATATGATTCAAGCCTCCAGAATGCGTAGATGCTTTGCATGAACGTATGGTCAACTTCAGCAACGCCACCGAGAGAAGGGCTCTGTAAGAGACCACCCACGACTTAGTCAAGCAAGGGTAACAACTCCGGTGAAAGATCGAGCTATTCGAACAATGCACATTCCTGATCGCTTCTATAGTAGCAACAGCGTTAGTGACACCAGGTAGACGTAACAACTATAACAGTAGACAATCTGTGCCTAACTGGCTGTGCAAGCGTGAACTTATGCTCGGCGAGCTACCTCGGACCAATGTCAAACCAACGTCGACGACATCTTTCTAAGAGACTAGTTCAGCAACCATCTGGGGAATCGACGGCCATTAGCTGCATGGCGTCTCGTGGTATTTAGCAACGAGTTTTGGTTTCTGTTGGTTCAAAATGACACCCGCCAACAGGTATACAGACTGCATGGAGAGAGATTCGCACAAGCTTGTGTTCGCGAAGATAGATTTCTTGGAGTGCGTATGATAATGAGGAGTGCTATTCGATTTGGTTGAAAATCACCTCTACCAGTCATTGATTTTAATTTGATTGCAAGATGTAATGCAGAAATCGCGCCGTACTGTGCAAACGGTCGTGCAGTGATTTTCATGCACGACAATGCTCACTGCCACGTCGTTAAAATCTGAACAAATATGTTGCGAGCTAATGATGTTCATACATTTCAAGGGCCTTCGTAGTCATCTGATATGAACTCTGATTGAGAACTGTTCGATCATATCAAGCCAACATAAAGCCATGCGGAGTTGAGACAGTTGATACAGGATTCCGAAGTGGAGGATAAATTGGCTCATTATGACGATATCATGACGCGTCAGCGCATTGATACAAGCCAGAGGAAAATGCAACACGACTTCAGAATGTTGTTAAATTACCGTTGTTGCGAACTTTGTATTGGAGTAAATTTTTGTCAATTTGTAGAAAATATCTGTTTCGTAGTTGTGCTAAATTTTCAGACAGTTCTTTAAAAACAACTTCTTTAAATATAATAATTTACATCTGCCATTGCGTTTAAAACCCCATTAATGTATAAAATTTCACAGGGATCTCTTAACCTTATATGGATAAATGTAATCCATTGAATCCTCGCATTAGTGCTTTAAGCATAATGTAAACGCAACAGATATATTTTTCAAAAGTTTTCTGCATTTTTCTGATAAACTGTTCAGAACGTTGCTTTGTGCCAAATTAGTATGATTTATATACAATTTCAAGAGATACATATTTCTGTAATTATTTTAAAAGAATGTAGTCATGTTTTAAAATGTGTTTGTTTCGATATATGGAATGTGTAAATTTCTATAATTCTTTGAATTAATTATTGCTATGCTTACTTGATTTACATGAAAACTAATCAAACAAAATCACTGCAACCGAAAATCACAAAAAAAAAACAAAATGAAATAGGTTGGAAAAGCTGTTTTAGGGGGAATTTGGGAAAATATGCAATAATTTATTAAAGAATTTAATAACAGCTAACATAAGATTATACCTATACTGTAGTATCTCAGGGTTGATAAGTCAGCTTTCTAGATGTAAATCAGAAATGGCATAGACCACAATAACGCAAAACAAAGTTTTTAAGATTATGAATGTCACTTGTCTTGCAATAACTTGTCATACAGTTCAATGCTGTTACTTGTCACTTGTCTGTCTAACAATTTAATCACGTTGATGGAGTTTTATTGTTTTTCTATACAATAGCTTATACACTATTAATTGTGTAAAGCCGTACAGAAAACACAAATGACAATTTTGATGGAAATAATTCCCACATTTTGGAAAGTATTGGTTATTTTAGAGTGTTCATATATGTATGTGTATTGTCCGACCATCTCTCGCTGATCATTATTCTCCAATTGATAATCCGTTTCTGATGGTATTTGGTATATAGATGACCTCTCACAGTGAATAGATACAAGTTATTTTTATTTTGATCTTGACTCAATTTCGAGATCACAATGGCCACCATCTTGATCTATCTTTTAAATCCAGTCTATTACTGTGTTCTGTACTTTGTAACCAAATGTTTTATTTTTCAAAAAGATCTGGATGTCCCACCAACGTCAGGATGAAAAATACGAGGCAATTGCACATAATTCAACATTTGGCTGTTTTGCAATTTCTACACCAGTATGGAGTGTTCAGAGACGTTAAAGAGGCCAGAAATTAAATTTTACAAATGTCATTTAATGCTGCCATAAGTAACCAAACAGTTATCATGTTAATAAAAACCAGCCCCATTGCTGTGAGAACCTCAAAGTATCAGCTATGTTAAGAAAATAAGTAAAATAATTATGGTCTTAAAACAATAATACATTAGTGTCTTAATTAATTAATTTGGGTAAATAGTTTCTTGGTAACTTAAGAAATATCATCGTTAGCTATTAGACTACTGTGTTTTAAGTAATATTTTTAAAGCGTTAATTCTGATATTATCAGCTTAAAATACATTATTGTTGAATTAATGATAAATTATCCAATAGTGTTTAGCTAACAAGCATAGATAGCTCCAATAGAACTGTCTGCACATGTTTGAGAATATGGAGAAAATATCTGTTTTCCAATATCACAATCAACTGTATAACCTGTCCTAAAAGAGTTGCTAAATTCATAGTAACGCTTTAGTCTTTCAGATCTTTTACCTCATCGTGTAAATATTATCGTAATGTTATAAAATTTATTGTGATGTCTTTATGTGTAAGCATTAAGTTTTAAATTAGGTATTCTACTGAGTAATTATTCATGTCATGCTACAGAAGATTCCTTCTGCTGGATGATAAATGGTCAATTGAGAATGAAACAGAAGTATGGCATATATCATTTTATTATTTTCACGAAGCTTGGGGAACAATAAAATTGTGAATAGCAGACTGTCATGGAAAGACAACCTCCAAAATTCTATTTCAGTCATTTATTACCGGTCGTGGGCAGACAGGTGAATAGGCCCAATAATAACTTGTAACAATTCATAGATTTTGACTGAGGTTAGGCAGCCTGTTTAGTGTTATACTTTGGAAGCAACAGTTTTACAGTGAATGAATAGTTTCTTTTAATTTTTAAATTCAGACGAAGTTGGAAGTTATTTATTTTTAATTGTTGGTATCTTATTGATTGTAAATGACTGCTATTTTCTTATCTCTAGATAAAATTGCGATTCTATTTATTTGAGACAAATGTCGTTGTTTTATTGTACTGTTCTTACGTGAGAGTTGATTTTTTAATTTTGTAAAAAATGTAGTCGATTTATTACTTATTACTTAGAACTTAATATTAAGTGATTGGAGTGTTGGAATGTTAGATAGCAGTATTCTTGTGGTTTATACTGTAGCGTTGAATAACATACTAAAACACTTGTTTTAATTTAAAGATGACTGCATCAGCATTCATGGACCAGAAGTGAGGCGAAAGGCATTAACATTCACAATTAAATTAGAAAAAATAATAAAACATATCTGCTCCAAGTGTAGTTTCGCGAAAACTTTGTGCTTTCATATGCTGTTAGTGTAAGAATTGTTTGAAATATATTACTGTTATAACATATTTACTTGTGCCTAAATAATCATTTTCCCGCGAAGAATTTATCAACATTGTGCCCTTGCCCGTGTGCAATATGACAACGGATATTATTCGACGCAGAAATGGGTTTCACATTATGTTCGAGTGTGTGAGCGTTATGTTCGTGTTTAACTTCGACGTTAATGTGAATCTGACTTAGAAAGCTTTGGATGGGCTTAGAGAATGTATAGTTTACTTATCATTCCTTTATTCGGAATTGCGTTTATGGAGTGGTGTGTGTTGTAAAGATGTTTAAGGCATTCAACAGTCACACAATAAAATATTTTGAAATATTTAAGGTTTCAAGGAACTATACAACATATCATTTTAATCAGAATTACAAATTAATCATGAGTAAAATTAAAAGTAATTTTAAAAAAATGACAAAGGCGCATTCTTAAAATCAAATATTCTTAAAGGCTAATAACTTTAAAAGTAGATATAAAAAAAACGATTGGGTGATTGATTTTTTGTAATATTTCTAATGAAATTAATGAATGAGGCCTGTAAAGATCAATACATTGCTATTTCATGCCACTTTTAAAAGATTAAATATCGTATTTAAATTATTGATAATTACACCGCTAGCCCATACAGAAATGGTTCAAAAGAACATAAATCAATGAATTACTTAAAACCTTGAAATATTTTAGTGCTAAAGTTTAATGTTATTTCTTTTAGTATCTCTTTGGTATTTTGTTTGGCATTTCTTTATTACCATAGAATTCATATATTTGTATTGCAAAATTTTAATTGAATTCATTTCTCACCTCAGTTAATGGCCTTCTATTTGATACTGTGAGGTCTGGAATCCAAATTAATTTTCTGGATATTTTATACTTTTTCATTGGTGTCAATTTTTTAATTGTCTTTTTTAGCTAACAATTTAAAAGTACCATGGCTTTAGTGGTCTAGTTTTAAATTCGGGGCAGACTTTTATCCTACATATTTTAAGCTCTATATTTAGAAAATGTTAGATGCTATCGTTTGAAAAATCGAAGTTTCACTGTAACAACTTCGACCGATATCTGTATGATAATTATTTAACTCTCACGCCTGTACGCAAAAATATTTAAACGTAAGTCCCAAACGAAGGACCTATTCAAACGTCTTTTGCTAAAAAAATTATATTTTCCAAATAATGTGAATGTACTTATTTTGTGTGGTTAGATGTCATTTCTATATTTTAATTTTTACCAGTTTTAAAGAATGTATATTTTTCAGATTAAAGCAATCAGATCTTGGGCTACATGCTTTTTCGGCCTAAAAACATATTCTTTCAAATTAAACATTTAATTTTTTAAAGTCAATAACAGCAGAACGTTTCCTAATTTAACGATCACTTCATCTGTTAAACCATTCATACAATTCAGTATCTGACAGACACCGCAAGCGACCAATCTTGAGTGCTGGCATTTATACGTAAAGGATTTCTTCCTTTAGGACTTACCCCTTCTCCATTGGGAAAGATGCACATATGTATCTTCATCACTGGGGTTATGCCCCACCTTCCCTCCAAAAAAAGAAGAAAGGGGTTTTCTGTGTGCAGGTTGGGACCAAACTTCTTGGGGCTATCTATTCTCAGCCAAGTAAATTTTAATAACAAAATCATATTATTTCTTTTTATTAATCTGACGTTAGTTTCCTCCTATGCTTAACATCAGAAAAGAAATGGATTCGAAAATTGCAAATGAAAAAAATAATCTTCAAAACGTTATTAAAATTCAGATATGGAATCCGTTGACTGGTACAAAAATACGAAGAAAACTGTATGATACTTACCCCCTCCCACAACAAATATACAAAGATATCTTTTCTGGAAATTGAGTATTGCATAGTATTTTTACACAGTACATATGGTGACACCAGACTTGGTTGCAGTGTTATAATGCCTAATCAGACTTCTTTAATTATAGGTTCGCAGATGACCGTTCTGTGTCATTTCCACTGTAAGTTATGACTGATGTTATATAAGTCTCCCACATTTTAAGCAAAACTTGCTTTTGAAATTTTCTGATAATTTCAAGGACGATCCGAAATCAACAATCCGAAATCTGTGCCTTTTATGCCGTTTGAATCATTCAATTTTTAATTTAAAATATCGTTCCGAATCAAAACCTGCGTCCTTCCTGCGTAAAAGACTTTATATGAGTTAAAAAATTTAAACGTAATTAAAATATCTGAAATTAAAATTTAGAGAATTAGTTCCATAGATTATTGAAACGTGAGCTATGCCTGTTGTATTCAAATCAGTTCAGAAAGATCTCTTGAATATTTCAATGCAAAAATATTGGAATTTAGGTGTTTTACAATAACATGGATGTTATCGAACACCAAGTAATAACCTTCCACGTTGCAGTCGAAGACATTTTAGTGTTAGAAACTTGTCATTAAAGATTGACGTCAGCAAAATCATTCCAATCATTTACTTGTATGTGATGCAAATGAGAAAGCCACTTAAACTACATCAGAGGATCTGGGGTAATTTGCTCATTCGAACATCTCATTTTCAATAGCAAAGGGTGCCCTATTGAATGAATATCACATAGCACTAGTTTAAAAGAGAAGATCATTTTATCTCTTATTGAACAACCTGCCCTTGGTGTCAGCTCTTGGGGAATGACCGCAGACCATTAATATCACAAGCATTGCACCGCTATTGTACTTTATAATAAAAGCTACCACTTTTGCTGCTACTAATGGACTACTACGTTTCTAACAAGCCTGGAACTGATCTTCTATAGGTCTCTGTTTTTGGTAAATTGGTACTCGAAACAAGAATGGAAATGGCATCTAGCACTCAATGGAATGACTGAAATGACTGCCAATAATATAAAGAATTGGATGAAGAGAACTGTAGTGTTGTCAAGTTTATCTTGGCATTATAAAAATAGGCATGTTTGAAAGCCAAACCTGTACATTGAGTCTGTTGAAGATCTGAAATATCAGAACCAAGAACCGATTCAGTGTTCAAAACCATACGAATATTATTTTATTTAGTCAAAATTAAAAATAAAAACAACAACTATACAACGAGGTTTTCTAAGGGTTTTATACCAATGCAGTTTCCCAATGTAGGTGTGTGATCCAATAGTGTATGTGAATAAAGACCCCCTAATTGCCAGATACGCCATCAGTAAGCAATAGTTGATCGGCATCAATGCGGTACTCTTTCGAAGTCTAGATAACTGATATGCCTCGTGGTATAAATAACTGATATTACAACAGCACTACAAATTCCCGTGTACAGATAAAGTGTATGCAGTTTGTTCCATTATTTATTTGGTTAAGTTTGCAATTGTCAAATAATAGCTTTGTTTAATGCAGCATTATATTAGGCTTCTAATCGTTTCAGTAAAAAAATTACTGCAGTCTCACAAAAGATTTTTTTAAATATAAACAAGTTTTTTTATTTAAAAAGTAATAGTTATCAATGTTTAGTCTCAGCTGAACAGTTTTATATACTTTAAATTATCACATATGATTTTATTATGTTTTATTAAATTATTAAAGGAAACAAATTGTGCGAGTAATCAAGACATGTTACAAGATTTAAAGAGAAAATATCGAACTATAATGCCTCTGAATTTTATAAGACATTCATACTGTATTTCTTTACTTATAGGAAGAAAAATAAATAATAATAAAGTATAAAATTATAAGATATAAAAGATAAGATTGTAAAACTTTGAATATTAAAAAACGACAGTGTAAATTTTACCAGATTTTTTTGTAATTTTAAGACAAGAATTAGTAACAATTTGGGGTGTATTCCAGAACGCTTGGGCACTGGCCCGTCAAAGTCTACGTTTATTTAAAACTGTAAACAAACTGTTAAATCATTTGTGACAGCCATTTAGAAAAACGTTGAGATGCTCAAGTCTTAGAAAAATATATACCCTGAATTACAGCTAAAAATACAAATAAAACAACATTGCCAAGCAAAACAATAGGTTTTAAAATAAAGACCTACTGTTGTCAAAACATTCAAAGAAGACTGCCTAACAATCATACTGTTGTATTAATTAGAAGTTTCAAGATTTCTTTAAGCATTATAACATAGGTTTTCTTTATGGCTTTATCATTTTTCGAATTGAAATCACTTTAAATAATAAACTCAAGAGTTTATAAAATATTTATTACAGTTGGAGATTTCAAACTTTATTGTTTACTAAATGTTTATCTGTTTGATTGCTTGTATTTTTACCGCCAGTTTCTCCGGCTAACACGTCTGAGACCAAGATGATCAGATTTGGCAGAAATATACTACAGTATGTTCAGTTGATCTCCTATTTTTTATAAAACTCATTTGCATTTTGTATGCAAAAGCAGACATTGGAATTTTGTATTGAATGAAACCCATATGTAAGAGACAAACTTAAACATTTTTATTCTATTTGTATAAAATAAATCGGCCTTTGATACCAATTGATGCCCATTAACTATCGAATTAAACCGGGAACAAAAATATGGCTGAACGTTTTTAAGCAAAAATTGATTGTTGAAAAATTTGATGAACCGGCGTTTCTGACCTCAAAGCATTTTTACTACGTTTTCAGTTTTTGAGATAAAAGTTATTATTTTAAAAGTTATACCTGGAGTGGCCACTTTCTTTGGTATTTGCAACTATTATGTGACCCAGCTTGAGAATAAGAAACGAAGTTATTTTTTTCTGACCTTAAATATATTGCTAATGCTGACGGCAGCATAGGAGCCCCCACTCTCCAAACACGTTGAATGGCTAAAAATGGCATTTTACGATAATTTACTTTTATTCTATTTCTGCCTCACAAGATTTTATTCCGCCCTGGATAGCGAAATCGGGGTTGTTTTTATAACTGGTGTAGCAGAACAAGATTAAATACAAATTAGTTTTTCTCATTTAGACAATTCTTTCAAACTCAGTTGTATACGGAAGTAAATATTATTAATAAATGCAACTTCAAGTGACGAAATTGTTATGCTCAGCTAAAGAAATTAGTTATCACAGTAATGTTTTATAATTTTGGCTTTTAGACTTGAACTTCTATCCTCTCTAGCATAGAAATAACAACTGTTGGGCAGTTTTAAACATTTTACAGCCCCATTGGGAAGCTGTGCACTTCAGAGTAACATCAGTAGGTAGAACTGTAAAAACCAGCATATTTTAATGATTTTGTTTCTCTAAAACCTTCACTGAACGCAACAAATCCGGACAGTTCTGGCGCTTATCAGCATATCAAATTGCAAAAAGTCTGATAAGAAATTTGGGATGTGAAAGCAATACCTCAGCAATATTTTGCATAGATATCCTAATGTGGCTCGAAATCACGATGTTGCATTGATAATATTGGAGCAAGTAGTTTCAAATTAACTTCTGATTATTAAGTTTTTAGCTTAGATATTTTCTTCTATTTTCAATTCCCGATATTTCCTTTTTCCAAAAAGTTTTGATAGCAATGTGTCTACATGCTGTAAAACGTCTCTTTTTTACATCTGTACACCGTCGTCAAATAAAGACGTTGCTGATACGTCCGAAACCCAAGGCAAGTGTTTTCATTACATATAAAGTATACTTCTTATCGACGTCTATCTATATTTGCAATCAACAAGTGGAATAAATGCTTGAATTCGGTTACACTAAAACTATTAATTGCTGTTTTTATAAAGATATTCTCGTAAAAAATGTAAAAATGTGATGTAAAGTTATATTTCTTACGGCTTTTCGACCAGTTTAGAGAACATTTTGGAACATTACATTTGTTGCCTCAAAACGATTTTTGCTGCAGCTTCACGTTTTTGGGTGACATATCCAGGGCAAATTTGTATCTAATTTGAAAGATGGAAAGGCTGACCAATTAGCTTTCACTGCCCAGACATGACCAGAATAAAACTGTTAAGATTGCTGGTTCATGATTAAACTAAATAATGTCTTTTTTGAAGATGTTCTCTTTTCTGAGTATATCAATATACCATCGATGATTAAAGCATTAATTTATTAACCTGTGCATTACGTCAAAATAACAATTACTCCCCCCACAGTGATAAAAAATAAAGTTAATCCATGCTGCATAAGGTTATTTTAAAAAATTTGTGACATTGACTTCAGTCTTAACGCAGCCAGAAATATAGCGGGCACTGCTATAAATATTGGGTAGTCGTAATAGCTATTGAAGGATAACGTTTTAGAATAAATGTCATTACTGTTACTTTGAAAAGACTGAACCAATAATTACTGGGGGTAAATTTTGTTATGACACATGTACATTAAACTTCACTTTCGCTGTCTTTCCATTAACAAGTGGTCGGACCCGTTTGTGACTTACTGTGTTATAACGGGTGGAGGAGACATGTACTGTTCATGTGTGTTTGGCCTTTCTTTGTCCTCGACACTCAACAGTGTCTGTAATATAATATTGGCACGAAAGAAGACCATGAATAACATGTTCTGCATGACAAATTGGTTTATATGGTTTAGCTTCTGTGTATCAAGGTCATATTCCCGAGTTTACAGCAGTACCTTAATTAATTGGTTCATCAAGAATACAGATCATTTTATAAAAAAAGTATCGACATAGCTCATATAATGGCAACACATGCATAAGATTATAATAAGAGTAATTATAAGCTTCTCTTTGTTTATCTTGTTTATTGATACATGGTCTAGACTTGGTGTTGATTGATGTTATCAGTAATCAGTAATCCCGCTGTTCTTTAATAGGTACACAATATGTTGTAATTGTTAAGCCCTAGTTATCTTCTGTTGGTGTTTGTTACTCAGTCCGGTGACAAGTGTCTTTGTTGGCATCTATTGGTATATATGCTGCTGAAATAATGTATCTAAGGGGGTTCTATGGAATGCATACAGTTGTGATTCAAGGATATTCATAACATTCAAGATATATTATTCGGTATGGTGGGGGTATGTAATAATTATAACTGCATATAATGCTTTGTATATAACTGAATAACGTAAATAACTTTAAGTTCGTAAATACAATAAATGGGTTTCTTTGCGTAATACATTCGGTTACGGTATCGCCCTCAGCGGCATTTTATTATTTAATAAACATTAACTATTTTAAATTAACTTTTGTTTCAATTATTAATGGAATACCCCACTATGAGTAAGAACGGTCCACAGAGGCGTACTTCCTATGGTGGAGATGTCGGATAATTCTTAATATCATATATTTTTGCTATTGATTTATTCATAATATCATACATTTTATTTTTATTTCCTCTTAATTACAGTCGTAATAGCTATTGAAGGATAACGTTTTAGAATAAATGTCATTACTGTTACTTTGAAAAGACTGAACCAATTATTCTTGAAAGCTTAACCGACTTGGCTCAGTCTAACTGTATTTCTAAATTGAGCTTAAAATCTAATCGACATATTTTAATAGCTGTATATAGAGTGTTACTCTTCAAATCAATGCCGATTTCTGAATTTGAATTTCAGTCTTAAAGGGGTGATGTTGTGCACTGAATTCTTGATGCCAACACATGCTGAAGACAATAATAAGAGTAATTATAATCTCCCCTTTGTTTATTTCGTTTATGATACATTTTCTAGACTTGTGTTGATTGATTTTATTGATACATTCAGGATATATTATTCTCTATGATGTGGTATGTAATAAGTATAACTGCATATAATGCTTTGTATGTATATAACTGAATAATGTAAACAACTTTAAGTTCGTAAATACAATAAATGGGTTTCTTCGCGTGATAGATTCCGGTACCGGATCGCCCTCAGCATTTTATTATTTAATAAACATTAACTATTTTAAATTAACTTTTGTTTTCATTATTAATGAAATACCCCACTGCCATTTACTACAGGCCGTGAATACTCACTTTTATGTTGGACTTATAAATATCTGGCTTTCAACGGCGTTTATTGTTTACTTCCACGGCCTTCACTTCTACGATCTTCACGGCCTTCACTACTACGACCTTCGATGTTCACTTCTGTGGCCTTCACTGTTCACTTCTACGACCTTCAGTGTTCACTTCTATGACCTTTACTGTTCATTTCTACGACTTTCAGTGTTCACTTTTATCATCCACTGACTGAACCTGTAAACAGAAAGCAGAATACATTACTTTCCAAACTTATCATCACTCGCACTATAATTACAAACTAACTGTCGCTAAAACTATATGAAAATAAAATATTCTTTCTGTTTCCGTCTTCAACATGTTTTAAAATTGACGTTCAATTAAACTGCAAATCCTTGTCTTGTAATCATTTATGAAACCTTGGTTTGTTGCAAGTTTCGATGTTAGCCCCGGAGGAGGGGATGTGTTTCCTGTCATTTATCCGTCCGTCTGTCTGACTAGCCAGTTTCTAGGTTACAGTGACTGGTATCTTGGATTTTAGGTTGGACGCTGTACTATCTACGATGGCTTGTTAATTGTAATGTTATTTACCAAACCTGCATTATTCTTCAATCATAAACAAACGCGTCTCTCAAAACTAGGTGCCTCATTATTGCTAAAAGTTGTTGTTAGATTCATCATTTGGCTAATATGTCACCAGACATAAACGGGTCATGAATAACTTTTTGAATAGACACATGTGGTTATCACAGCAACTACCGTATAGCAACCTTTGTGTTGTTGTTTAATCTGTGCTCTAAAACTAACGTTTTATTTCGTAAAACGTGCTTTTACGAGTAAAAGCGCAATTCGAGTTCTCCTTTAACAGGGTTCCCTTCCGGTTTAAATCTTTCACGCAGAATAAAAACAAACTTTTTTATAGCAGTTAGAATAAGCCTACCTCGCCATCCATCTATCGACCAATCAAAATAGGGAATCCTCTGGTATTTCATGACTGATTGACAACGGGCATTCCCTTTAAGAACCACTCGGTGGTTGAATAACTCACCCAGGTTAGTTGAAGGATAGACGGGTAGGAGAGCAGGCTAAAAGTGGAGAACGCGAATTGCGCTTTTACTCGTGAAAGCAAGTATTGCGGAATAAAACGATAGTTTTACTTCGCAAAAGCTTTGAATTCGCTTATCTCTACTTTTAGATGGGACTTAAGTCGGGAGCAGGGGAGCCTGCCATTCTGAACTGTATCCACAAAAAGGTATCCACAAAAAGGTTGCGAATTACGCTAAATACGTGAATGTTTATCACAACGATGTTGAATTTGAACTGTTGTTGAAGTCTTTTAATGTTTTCATAAACTAGGGTTGGGAGAACACTGCCAATCCTATTACATATCATGTTACTTGGGATCAGAATGAAGGGGTCTGAAACATGCACTTTATAGTTCGATGGTTTGAGAGTGGTATTTGACATCCCGCTCCTTCCACCCACTGGATGGATCCCGACCTCGAGCACTCAAGTTCGAGAATATTAAACGATAAATAAAAAACATCGATACTTGACAATACGATCGTAAATCCCTGATATTAACGTGAAATAAGCTTAACACTTCTAGAAATTGAGCAGTGCTCATAATATGAGATAATATGCTGTCCTGGGGCTAAAACTGAGGTAATTGATAAAACTCAATTGCCCGGTAAGCTAAGAACACTAAGTAAAATTGTAGGTCTTTTATTGTACCCGCAAAACCTATAAAATACGACTAGATAATCTTTTAAAATTCTAATGCTAATTGAATTTTAACTTAAAATGGTGAAAAAGTTTCACGCCAATATGTTTTCTCGCGTCTTGGGACAATTATGTGTCCATGAGAGCGGTAGACATGGTCATCATGGACCGGTCCTCTTGTTGCTGGTGTTGGCCGGTACTACGGGAAAAGGTGGTGTCGTGTATGCAACCCCTTTTTGTCTGGCCTTAGGGCCCAAAAAGAGTGGGGGACAGCAGGAAGCGGGCTGTCAGGTCAGTGGTAACCCTGTCTGAACGTAAAGTGGTGTTTTAAATGAAAACATTATATGAATAGCATTATTTGGAGGAGATAATGAGAGCTTTCTGAACCGTTTGTCTTTGAGATCGAAAGATATTGGCGTAGTCCTCTGACCGGGCACAAGGAAACCGATCTTCGGTCACTTGCTTCTCTTTTTTGGCCGGGAGCGTAATATGGTCAAAGCTGCCCCGACCTTGGTTTACAACATGGGTTTTACCCACAAAGCCAGCTCTGGGGATAAAGAAAACGTTGTTCCACTCACCATTTTCTTTCCGCACTTCTCTGTCTAATGCATGAATTTCGCTTCTCCGTTTACCGGACGCTAGGGCTAGCAAGAATATAAACCTTACCGTGGAGTCCTTTGCGGAAATGGTCTCTTCACCGAAAATTTCTGGTCACTCTGAATATCGCACTACTAGTGACTGGTCCCATTCGAATACGTTGGACTGTGGAGGAAGGGAATTTACATCGAAGTGCCTGATTAACTGTGACAAGGCTGTATCCTCACCAGGGTCGTAGCCAATGGATGCTAGGTAACCCTCTATATATCCTACCTTCAATTCTCCTTAATTCCGTAAACAGATGATCTAAGACGTCGCTACTATTGCGTGGAACAAATGACGGCTGGGTAACCATCTATGGATTCTACCTTCAATTGTCCTTAATTCCGTAAAAAGATGGTCTAAGAAGTCTGCTACCACTGTGGGGAACCCTTGGAAAGGATCTAGCTTAGAGGCCCAGCACCAGAAGGCAAACTTGTTCCACTACTACCGGTAAAACTTCGCCGTAGATTGTTTACCATCTTTTCCACCACGTGCTTGGAAAACCCTTTTTTTCTTTAAAAATGCTGCGTTAGGCACCACAGATGCAGGTTCAGTAACTGTGGGGACGCGTGGAAGTGATGACAATGGGGTTCAGATAAGAGTTCCCTGTGACAAGGTATCGGAATGGACTTGATCACCTTGCAGCGGAGAATCAGGGTGAACCACGGGGCCTCTGGGGACCATGGGGCTATTAGTAGCAGAGTTTGTGACCTCAGCTCGATTATTCTCTGTAGCACTTGATGCAGGATTGCTTGAGGGAGGAATGCATAAAGTACCTCCTGTAGAGGCAATGGGCACTTTAGTGAGTCCACTGCCAGACTGTATGATCCTGGCATGGGGACACAAACCTGGGTAGTCGTGTTGTTAGTGCATTGGCAAATAGGTCTAACGTTGGAGGTCCCCATGGAGACTGACGTGACAAGATGATTGGAGAAGGCACCACTCTGTGTGAATAATCTGCCTTGTCCTGGAGGCTAAGTCGGCCAGGATATTGAGTTTTCCTGAGAGGTGACGGGCCGTGATGCAGATCTTGTGGTCCCATGACAACAGGATTTGGAAAGTTAGGGCCAACAGTTGTGGGGAATTTGGTTCCTTCTTGCCTGTTTAGGCACGCAACTGCTGTGGAGTTGTCCAGGAGAATTCTGACACTCTTGCCTGTGAGTTGGTTTGGAGAGCTATCCAGACCAGTCGGCGTTCCAGCCAGTTGATATGGTACCTGAAAAAAAGTGGTTTATCATTTCCCTTTCCACATTTGGCCCTGACAATGAATCCCCCATCCGTGCCTGGACGTGTCTGTTTGAAGTTCTATTTACAGGGGAGAAGGAGCATTAAGGGGGACCCCTTCTTTCATGGTATTCGGATTGCACCATCAGAGGAGGGGAGAGAGGGCGGATTGGGAAACTGTCATTGTGACCTTGCGAGACCTTTCCTGTACTAGGGCCAGTCTTACGAACGTTTGAAACGGCCTGTAGTGCAGACGGTCCAGTGGGACCGTCTTCTCGGTCGCCACCAATAGACCCAACAGTGATTCTTTTGTTCTGCAGAAATGTTTAGAATGGCCTGTGAAATTTTCTGCTCTCTGTTTGCCGTGCAGAACGCCCTGGCTGTGGCCAGATCTACCAGATTTACCACAAGACCTACCTGTATCGCCTTTTTGATCGGCTTGATTGTCTGGCGATAGGCCGTCTCCCGTCGTGTGCCAGAAACAGTCGTCTAGGTACTGCAAGACTAGCATACCTTGGAGTTGTGCCCATGTTTTCAGCACTCGCATGACCCTTGAAAAAACGTATGGGGCTGACGAGAGGCCGAAGGGAAGTACCAGAAACCAAAAGTGCTTTATCGTTTTTGGAAACATAGATACTTCCGATGGTTGAATGGTGTAGGAGAACGTGAAGATAAGGATTGGATAGATCTATTGACGTGCCCCACATCCCTATTTGGAGAGTTTCCTTTATAACCGGTGCCTTGTCCAGTTGGAAGGAAGTTACCTGTAGGAACTGGTTGAGGGACGATAGATCTATCACTAGCCTCCAACTACCTGATTTTTTGGGCACCAGAAAGACCCTGCTGAAAAAAACCACCTGGTTTTCTGACATTTCCTCTATAGCTCGTATTACTTGAAGGTCTTTTATCATCTCCTGTAGGGCTATGTCTTTTTCTAAACCTTGCCGATAGACGGTGGCTAGGTTGCCTGGGGCTTGCGGGATTAGGGAATGGTTGGTTTTTGTTTCTTGGTCCCCTCTTGAAAGAGAGTGGATAGCTGTTCCGGAGCCAACGGACTATTCTCCGGGAAGCTCCTAATTTTTCCAAGCTTGCCAGAATCTGCCTAGCCTTCCTCCTACGGGCAAGGATATGTTGCAGGACAGTAGATTGCTTAGACCGTTTAGGCCAGAAAAAGTATCGTTAAGAGACTAGTTCCTCGTCTCTGGGCGGCACTTTGGTTGGCTGCTACCTGTGCTGCTGTATGTGTTGCCCCTCAGGTTTGATGTCTTCCGACTGCTTAGACCTCTTGGACGGTGGGGACTACACTTAGGAGCCTGGTCGAGAATGTTCCGCTGAGCTGTGCGGTGGCTTCTTGCACTCTGCTGGCTGGTGGACGGAGGCACGTGACACTCTCGACGGATAAGTCTAGGAATAACGACCGACTTTCCTGGTTCACTCTTTCAAATTCTGCTGGGAAAAACAGTTGTTTCTCACCCAGGATGGGGGTATGGCGTAGGTGCGCAGTCCCTTGACACTGGACCAGCAGTGTTTGAGAAAAGCATCTCGTCTCGAATACCATCAGGAATGTTGAGAGCTTCACGACATCACTGATGGCGAGGGACAGGCATTCCAGAAGCTTAGAGGACACCGGTTCACTGAGACGTAAATCGTCCCATCTTGCTCTCAGGACATTAAGAGTATGATCTTGGAATGACACGATATTTAGTAGCTGACGGTCAGAGGACTCAATGGCCCTGGCGTCCTTCTTTACTAATGGAATGTCTGGACCTGCGCATACCGTTTGCATCCATGCCGTCCGTTTGGCTGGCTGCTCTAATACCACCATCAGAATCTGGTCGTCAGATGTGCGACAGGGTCCTGGGCGGATGGCGCAGTTTTTCGAGGCATGGAACCGTGATAACACGCGACATTCACTGGCGTCCATTTTCTTGAATTCATTCGAAGGCACAGTCGCCGCGTTTGCAATGCCCTCACTCGTAGCTAGGGCAACGATAGAGTCATGATGGGGTAGCGACGTCTGGGATGTCATCCGAATGGGGGTCATCTCTTTCCAGGCAAGGAGTGCCACAGGTAACGTGAGCGAGGCGATCTATCTCCTGTATGGCGTCTCTAAGCGAGACGTCTTCTGGGGTTATGGATGATGACGTCATGGAGGGGATTCCCTCTTCCCGGGGTGATGAGAGATCAAAGGTTAAGGGTCCTGATTGGGCATCGACCTGCTGCTGCTGGGTCTCCCCATAGGCGTTGGCCACGACCTGGGGAGCGTACATAGTCCATCTCTCGCAAGGGTAGCCGGAAGTGTGCCGGTGCTGGAGACTCCTCGGTCTCTTCCCCGGCCTCGTTCGCCCATGACTGCTCTTCCTTCAACCCTTCTTCCGCTTGCTGAGGTACGCTGGTGGACTGTTGGGTAGCTAGCTTCCCCGGTGGCGTAAAGGTCTAGCGCTCCTTGTTTGATTGGATAGACGCGACAGGAGAGGTATATGCCTGTAGGAGCTCGACGTCTTCCTCCAACGCTAAGTCGGACACCTGTCCGAGGGTGCAAGGCCTGGGGATTCCTCCTCACTGGGGGCTTCTATTTCAAGGTTCAACCCTGGTCCCAAGACGGGGGGGGGGGGGTCACAGGAGGTGGACGCTGGAGACTGAATTTCCGGTGGGGACGAGAAACTGTGGGGGGATGGCGTAATCCTTCCGTTGGGGGTTAATTTTGCCTCTTGTTGTTAACTGTGTTTTGCAACTCCTGGATGAGGCGTTGGAGTGGTGCCTGTGAGGACAGTATAGTTGACAAGTTCAATGAGTCACTCGTGGTAGGGGCAAAATTGGCGGACCCAATAAGGGGAAACGAGTGGGGTGCCGAGTTGACCCAGGGTGGACCCCGGGGCCATGTGCACAACTGTGACTTGTTCTTTCGCGGGGCATTGCTTTTTCTCTGAGCCAGAACCTTCTCTCTCAGAATCCAGAGTCAGCGAACCATGCGTTACGTATGGCTGCGCGCTCGTCACTGCCAGAATATCCAATTCCGCCACTGTCTCTGAATAGGCTTTGGATAGCTTTGGTTTTTGTGCTTTCTTTTGGCCCCGGCTGTGTCTGACTTTGCTACCGTATCCGGTAGGACGGGCGTCGACACCTTATTTAGAATGACAGAGCTTGCCTTTTCCGTTGTGCTGGTACCGAAACCCGGTGCAATGAACAGGGTGGGAGCTCTGCGTCTGCTCCTCCTGCGATAGTTCTTGGCCCTGTTCCTGTAAATTACCCTTACTCTCTGTGGGATAATTCTTTACACTCGGAGCAGGTATTTATCTCAATACAGAGTGCCAGGCCCGGTACTCTCCTGCAACGATCGCACTCCAAGTGTGGATTGAGTAAGGTAGGTGGGTGTGCAATTCCGTAGGGTGGTCTCTGTCATGTCTGAAAAGGAAGCAGAAAGAAGAGACCATAAGTAACTGCAAATGTTATCGCAAGGTAACAGTTAAATGTAAAAACTTCGGCTATCGCTCCAGATATTATGCAATGGCTTAAGTCTGATTAATCATCTAAAAATGTCAAAACGTTGGCAATTAAGACGACTCTAGGCGAAAAACTCGGATTTTATGGTCTCTAGAAAGGTCTCCATAAAGGGACCCATGTTGGCAATATATCTGTTTTGAGGCCCATAGACTGGATGTTGTCCCAAGGGTGTCGCAAGCCGTAAAAACGTCTTGAAACGGACTTTTTCGCCCGGACCAAATTCCATCACGCAGAGCTTGCACGTACAAGATAGAAAATGTTCTTTTTGAAGTGCAAGCTTAAGCAAAATCGGCCATTCCTGCCATGGCACGGTCAGCTGTGCAAAGCTTAGAGTCTATGCAGGCAATTCGGACTGTAAAGAGTCAAAACAACTCCTGAGGGTGTTTGCTAGAATCAGTGAGTGTTATCATTCGATCTTGCAGCTTCAGGTGAGAAAAAGAGGCACACTTCTCGGGACGATCGACATGTCACCGCTACGTGTAAACTCAACTTGTGCCAGACCCAAGTTACAAGTGAAAGATTTTGCTTTAACTCGGACCAGATTTATCCAACTTCAAGAAAATGATAAAATAGTCCTTTGTTAGTTAAATAAACTAAATAAAATGCAAATTCGCACCTCCCCACCAGTTCCCCAGCGAAAATTCGTGGAGCACACAGAATGGCGTGTGTGTTCAATCACACGCTTAAAAGGAATGCCCATTGTCTGTCAATCATGAAATACCAGAGGATTTCCTCTTTTGATTGGTCGATGGATGGATGGCGGGGTAGGCTAGTTCTAACTGCTACAAAAAATTGTTTTTATTCTGCGTGAAAGGTTTAAACCGGAAGCGAACCCAACTTAAAGTGGAGATAAGCGAATTCAAAGCCTTTGCGAAGTAAAAGAAATGTTTTCCGAAAACAAGACGGTGGATTTTGAGGAAGCAAAGGCGAAACTCATGCCAATCCCAGCTTGTGCCATCCCCAGCCGGATTCCAATCCGGAATCTTGTTAACTGAGCTAACCGTTAATCAGCTTATTCGAACAAGTGGCAGGGAATCTTAGATACTTATTTGGAATGCTTCAAAAGGTCGAGTATTCAGCTGTTAAAATGTTTGAAGGGTTGAGATATACTTTTTAAGCAATGAACAAAACTGGATAAACAAAACGAATAAATAAAGAACTGTATGAAAAATCCCTTGAAGAGTTTTGAACTTATAAAATAAAACCTGAAGAGATTTTAATATTTCTTTCACTCGCATTTGTATTTTGAATATACTATATCAGTTTTAACCACTTTCGGTGCCACGACGTTTTTAATTACGAAGTAGTTTGTCTATAAAAAGCAGATCTATTTTAAAATAAAATAGAAATTGATTAAAATTGATCAAATTCATTCAAGCGTACGTTGATGATTTATGTCGGAGTTTCTGGGCATTTACATTTCACTTAGCATTAGACTGTCTGATTTAGCTGATAGATAAAAATGCCTTAATTACGCAGATAAATTGCGTCAAATATTTCAAAAGGATTGTTCCAATAACGTTATAATGCTAAAATAAATGGAGAATTGAATATTGTTTATATTTTCAAAAAATCCGAAATTTACTAAATTCTAACACCAAAGCTGGTGGACAATCATGGGGCAGTGTACTTCAATTTTTAGACCAATGCATCATTGAAATTGCTATTCGTGAAATTTCTTTTCTCGTTATCCCCGAACTTCATATCCCCAATGGGCAATGCAAATGCTTCAGACAGAATTAACAACAGATTATTTGCTTACGAGCTGTAAGTTTATGACCCTTAGGCGTTGCCGCAGCAAATTAGACTTGGTTACACAAGGCTATTTTGCAACTCCTATTATTTTTTCTCTCTAAGACACGTTAACGTGTAAACTAAATGACTCAGGCTCATAACCAAAACTGGCACAAAGTCATCTGCCATAACGAAGAATAGCAGTTCATTAAATAGTCACATTCACACTAAAAAGTAATAAAAACGCTTCTTTTTCAACCAAAGGCGTTAAATGATGACATATGAAAGCTTTCGATTTCACTTTAATCGTTTTCACCATTAAACTGTTATCTTTCACTGTTCTGAAAATATTGCAACTATTCCACTTGTAAGTTTAGCAGCTCTTGAAAGGAAAAAAGAAGATTACGAAATTGTCCTTTTTTTGGCGTCTGATTTTTCTTTCCAATATCGACACCAAGCAGGAGGGCGGGGGATGGGGGGGGGGGGGGAGGATGGGGGTGCGGGGGTGGGGTGGTCGCGTGGAGTTCATATTTCGTTAAAAGGAGGATAATTTTCATTCGTTACTGCGCATTTCCCTCAAAATGGATCTTCTTTCGAAATTGCATTCCGTGCCCAAATTGCACTGGCTGCGACTCTGCTCAAACATCTATGATCTGTTAGAAAAGGGTTTTTTTTTCGATTAAATTTCGCATTCCCCGGAGAACATTTAGGAGATTCAGTCTGCAGCAAATGGAGTAAGCTCCTGGAAACTCCAGGCTCCGGTCCAGTCGCAGTATGGACTACTTCTTTGTTGTTTATATTTTTTGATACGCCAAAACTCAGGAAATACGAGCACCTGCGGGATTGGGCCAAAGCGGTCGTATTTGCGGGGTTCCGCTATACTAGAAATGATTGGATGATATTCGGTTCTGGCGAAAAGTGGTCGTATTTGCGGGGTGGTCTTATTAGCAGTGTGGTTGTATCACGGGGCTCTGGTGTATTCCCTATGAAGGACAACATATGTTAATGTGCGGAATGCATTTTAACATTTAATGCTAATTTTAGATATAAAAATATAATTAAAGATATAAATTAATCAATGAAGATCTCATAATGTGTATTATCAATAATTGTATTTTAGATAGCAAAAATAAATTTTGAGATAAAATATCAATTTTACAGATTCATAAAATCTTATGGGGCACACATTTAAACATTATTTAACGAATTGTCAATGAAATTGTGGAGATGAAAAACTGAATTACAGAGAACAAAACTCATTCTTGATATATAAAAAAAAAGAAATTTTGAGATCAAAAATAAATCCTTGATGTCAATAATTGCCTAATAAATATGAAAATGGCATTACATATTAATTGCTTTTTTTTTGTTTCATCACAATATATATTTGTTGCGGATTCGTAAGTAATAATTCGACCAGTACTTGGAAACCTTATTTCACTATAGAGGGAACCTGTTTTCTTGTGTTAGCTTCTACTCATAACAGATGTCAGCTTACGATGTAACTCCTATAGTAATCAAATCAAAACCAGAATAAAAGAAAAATGTAGTGTAAAAACCTCAACTTGTCTGACATATAATACCTGGATGCGTTCAATATCTGACAGACTACGGTCCATTTTCTGCTATAATCAACTCTTTGTTGCTCTAAAGATTTCTTCAGAACTCTATGGGATTTCATCAATTACAGTGACCGGGATAGGTGAGCTCAGATGGCTAGATAATGATTTCAGCATGTACTATATTCAGCGTGGATTCTATCCGCAAGAATAATAATAGGTATCCATTTACAAATCATAGACATGTGAATGTGAATTAAGCAGAATTTATGACAAAGAAAGCAAATGAGGGGTCATACTCCGTAAGCTGGCGTAGGTTTCAAGCTGAATACAATAAAGTTTGTTTATTTTCATTTAAAACGGTCGCGGGCGTATGCTTTATGGCAATTTTACTGTCTGAGTATAAAAGAGAGCGAAATTTTTCCTGGTTTCTAATTGTTTTGAAACAACACTCTTAACTCGGCCTAAACATGGCAGATTTTCTGTGTCCTAAATTCTGGACAGTGAGTACGCACGATGCCCACGCCGAACGTCTTGTTGCTGGGTGTTGCCCCTTGTGCTCAATGGCGAAGTACCTACCCTCAAAGGTGTTGCTGCTATATAAAAATCACCCTTTTTGCGCTTTATTCAGCAATTGCAGCATGCAGCATAGGGAACAGCAACAACTGATATTATGTTATTATGGCTGTTGTGTTTTGTACCATGATCGCCCCAGCCCCCACTTGTCGTATTTAATGTAGAAGTGACACCCTTGCCAGACCTTTCGAGGCTTCCCCCCTTTGTGGCATTAGTTGTGTAGAATGTATGTGTGGCATTTATAATGTGTTAGTTACTTCTTTATTATATAGTTTTACTTTGCAAAAGCTAACGTTCGCTTATCTCCACCTTTAGACGGGATTTCCCTCATTTGCGGTGAGCGAGGCATAAATTGTGAATTAAACTTTTCTATACGTGGAGGCGTACAATGTGAATAAACATTGCGAAAGATTGCCCTGTGTGGGAATATCGGAAACGCTCGAATTTTTAAAATTTGATGGCTCAGATAACCCACAATCCTTTTTTATACACGTCACAGTGAAGAGACATTTTTTTGGAAAAGAATCTCATTAGACTTTTTTCTTCTTGGTTTTTCTTTTTGGTTTTTTGAAACACGTTTTTGCTCACTTTGAATAAGTTTGTATCTACGACGGATAAGTTTCGGTGTTTTGAATTATTGAAGCAAATTAGCACCAGGAATCGTAAGTGTTGGCTTCGAGTAAACAAACTCGGTCTTTGTCACAGTACCATGTTTCTTGTATTTCTCCACGGGTCAACATATTCCATTTTACCTAGAGATGCTAAGAGCTGTGTCAATCTGATTGTCTAGTGGGGCGCTGTTGTGAGATTGAGTGTTGGAGAGGCACGGAGGCAGTTCTTTCGTTGCCTGACCTCCACACTGCTCCAAGTAACCCCAGCGCAAATGGCTTGCCAGGTCTGCTGTTTATGAATTAGCAGAGTGTGGATTGGATTTACAGGTTTCTAGCTAGGTTCACGGGGTTAATGCCAGCTCCTCACCCCTAGTGGGCTTGTTGGGACTGCAGTGGCGCTACCCATCTGGGTAGAGGCACCGATTTCGAAGGGAGGAGCCAAGCGGCTCTACCCACTTCGATGGCAGGGTTAGCGAGAGTGGGTATGCCCTGGTGGCTCCCCCCGTAGCTCTACCCACGTGGAGTTACCCATAAAGGTTTTCACTCTTGGCTACAGCCCTCCCGGAGTAGCGCCTACCCCGTCTATCTAGGATAGAAGAGTGGGTAAAACTCAGCTTTTCTGTTGCAGGCAATGGCAGAGACAGAGGACTCGGTGGACAAGGCAGGTTGTGGTCACCCATTCTTTGCTGACAATCCCCAGTCCCTCTTAGACAAGTCTAGAGCTGCAGACAGCTTTGCATTATGTGAAGAAAAGAACACTTATATCGAGTGTGAAAGTCTCTCTCACATGAGATGGAAGGCAATAGAAACCAACAAGATAAAAAATCAGAGGTGAAAAGAACTGCGTGTATAGCGCAAAAACAAAAGGCTCTTGCGAAGACAAAGGATATACCCTTATAGGAGTTCTCTCCGACGCAATCCTCAAAGGATACACCTGTTCCAGTACCCCAGCGAGGGAAGAGCCGTAAGAAAGCCAAACTAAATCGTTCCGTGCTATCTGAAACTGTAGTTCAGCTGGACACAGAACACAGGGAGATGCGAGTCCCACAGGAACAAACACAAGCCAAACTAATCTCGCTCCATGCCCTTATCTCGAGTAAGACTTCTCGAGTAAGACGTCTCGAGTGGCAGCGCAGGAATCACGACCACCAATGAGTGAAACACAAACTAGTGATGACGAGTCTGTGGGCCTCCCTCTGTCTGGACAAACCTCGCTAGTACAGCCCGTGGACACCGACGCCCAATCTCGTGCCAGCTCCACTCTCCTGTTCACCCAAATGGTCTCGATAAGTCGCTTTTAAAGTTAGAGGATGACCAGGAAACAGACGAGGACAAAGAGCCATCATATCTGCCTTTTGAGGGTGAAGAGATGGACTCGGAGGAGGTGTGCCAGGAGGGGGAAGTGGAATCACTCACTCAATCTATTCGGCTCATGAATAGCCTGAGATCACCCAGAAAAGGGCAACAGCATTAGATGAACCCAGCAGCGGCAAGCAGACGTCCAATCCGTACTCCGTCTCTCCCCTACACTGCCATCTCAGAATAGCCCCCACCGGTGACAGATGTATCATGCATCTTACCAGAAGATAACCCATTCAGGGACGAAATTAAAGAAATTAGCGGGGATAGAAGCGGGCAACCCCCTCTGCTGACAAGGAGGAACCGCCCATCCGACTGACTTCTCAATGCAAAGAACCAGAACAAGAGTCATTTCTGGCCCCCCTCTACCAGAGAGTTTCAACGATGGATTTGGGTGAGGGCAAGATCCTGGCGAGCCTCCACCCATCCAATCGACTGGCAACAAGGTGTGTGACCTACAAATCTGGGAACAATGTCATTCCAACTGAATCGCTAGAACAATCCTCCAAGAGAATGGTATGGATGCCGAAAGTCAAACCGGACTCGTATATTCCCTTCCTAGAAAAGAGTTAACTTGTAGAACAGGGCCCTATGCCAGGACCTAGCACTCATGTCTCGCCCCAGACGCCCCATGCAAGAGCCAACGTTTCTAGGGGTCTCTTCAAAGGATAGCATCGATAAGAGAGGTCAGCGCCACAATCACGCCACCAATCTCCATCATCTAAGAGGCAGAGGCAACAAGAGGGCAGTGTTTTCAGCCATCAAACCTTATCTCCAGGCGATGCCGTTCATTTATTACAAGAAATTAACCAGCCACTGAACTGCAAAGACTGTGGGCCCATAGGAGGAAGGCTAGGCTATTTTTACAAAGTCTGGATAGAAATGGGAGCCCCAAATCGAGTTGTCAATTGGCTTCGACGAGCCTACTCATTTCCATTCAAGAGGGACAACAGGGCAGGTGCCTAACGGTACCTCTCCACTTAAAGTCCCCAAAACCCCCAGCCACCTTCTACAGCCAGGCGTTCGAGCGAGGTCAGGCAATACAAAAAATGGTGTAAGAGTTATTATACAAGATAGCCATACAGGAAATACCAGATACCGAACCGGGCTTTTTTCAGTCGTGTATTCCTGGTACCCAAAAGAACTGGGAGCTATCAGATCTAAACCATTCCCTCCATGAAATCACTTTTCAAATGGATACGGCCCAAGTAATCAAAGAAATGGTACAACAGGGCAGTTGGGGTAAGTCAGTAGATTTATCTGATGCGCACCTACACATTCCAAATAAACTCAAAAAAGCCGCAAATCTCTGTGCGTTCAAATAAAAAGGAAAAGATTCTGGTTTCTGCCACTACCTTTCGGACTAGCCACAGCCTCATCTGTTCTCGAAGGTAATTAAAGTGTTCATATCTTGGGCCAGACTCCAGGAGATAATTGTCTTTCAGTATTTGGACGACTAGCTCCTGGCACACAACGAGGAAGCCCAGGCCAGACTCCAAATACTCCTCTTAGTAAGACAGCTCTTCAGGTAAGTGTCCCGATGAATTTGACAAGGTCAGAACTTGTACCCAAGCTGCAAATGACCTTTCTAGAAGAGAAGTGGAATTTGGAGCTAGCCAGAGCTTACCCAACACGAGAAAGATGGGGAGGATCGTCCTAGCCATTTAGGACATAACCTCCATCAACCTGTGAAACTAACCCAAATGGAGTCTTTACTGGGTTTATTAGTGGCTACAGAAAAGACAGTCCAATTAAGCAAACTGCATTACAGACAGAGGGCTGTAAAAGCGGCTGTAGCGCTAGGGGGAGGTCCTCACAGATTAGTAATCATTCCCCGAAAGGCAATCGAGGACCTTCAGTGTTGGATATTTCCAAGATATCTATCACAGAGCTAACCAATCAAACCTCCCACCCCGTACTGTCGATTCAGACCGACGCATCACCCTAGGGTTGGGACTTTTACTCCAGGGAAAAACTTTGGAAGGCACCTGGCCACCCAGCATGAAATCCAAACATATACACTGGCTATAACTAAAAGTTGTATGTTTGACAATCTCTCGACTTCTCCCCCACTGGAGAACAGGTCAATAAAGGTAATGATGGACAATTCAACAGCAGTGACTTACCTTTTCAAGCAAGGAGGCGCCTATTCAGCCGATCTGACCCAGCTGACAGGAGAAATTTTTGGCTAGCAGGAAGTCATGGGATATGGCTCTCAGGAGACCACATATCCGGCAAACTGAATGTCTTGGCAGATCTGGTCTCCAGAGTGGGCAGGGCAGTGCAAGCAGAAGTGTACCTAAACCAAGACTGTTTCCAGTGGGTAGTATGTCAGTTCCCATGAAGCCCTTACTATCTGCATCTATTCATCATCTCTCTAACCCACCAGCTTCCCAAATACGTCTCCCCCTGCCCAGACCCAAGAGCCTGGGGGATGAACGCTTTCAAATGCCAAGGGTCCGAGCAGATGCTATGTGCCTTCCCTCCACGGTCCATTCTGAAACAGGTACTTCTCAGGACTCTGGAGTTCCTCAGAAGCAGGCTCATCTTGGTAGCCATTTGGCAACCAGGGGCTCCTTGGTTCGTCCCACTATCACGGTTCAAAGTAAAGATGTGCCTTTCGATCCCTTGCTATTTGCAAATTTCACGTCATCCCCACTGGGAGCACATTCACTCCACCCCCATCTCCTACACTTGAGGGTGTGGTACCTATCCCCACCTTTATGAAGGATCAAGGGTTTTCAGATTGGGTAAACAAGAAAATACACAAACCATCCACGTCGAAGATATATCGATCACAGTGGAATAAGTTCTCGAGCTGGTGTACTAAGCAAAAAACCAGACCCAATCAAAGCCTCCCCAGGGGTCGTGGTGGACTTTTTAAATTTCTTACATGAAGAACTACACCTAAGACCGTCTTCCATCAGGCTACGATCCATGGGAAGATTCATCCATCTTCAGGTTAATCAAACATTTTAAACTAGTGTCACCCCGTCCAGAACAAGCGTGGCACAGTTGGATAACTAGTTCTCACATTTTTGACCAATAGAGAAACCTTTGACAAAATAAACATTTCCCCAAAATGGGCTACTCTAAGATTTACCTTTTTGCTAGCACTAGCGTCATGTAAGAGAACAGGCAAACTTCACGCCCTAGAACGGGAAGTTTTCAAAGTAAATGGCTCCTGGGATTCAGTGGTTCCTAAAACTAACCCTTCCTTCATGGGTGAGATACACATGGCCACAAAAGGGGCAGGAACGTTTGAAGAGATCACACTTACATCCCACCCCACTCCCACACACCACAGAAAGAACCGACACTCACACTCTGTCCTGTACATGCCCTGAGAAAATACATGAAGTTATCCAAGGCCTACAGAGCGCCAAATCAGAAAGCGTTTATTATCTCTTTTAGGCCTAACGTATCCAGACACCTTTCTAAACAACCTGTTTCTTATTACATCAAGAGGCTAATTTTAGTGGCTTATCGTAAAGCCCAATCAAACCTTGAAGTGCTACCTCAATATAACATTAAAGCTCATCAAGTAAGACAAGTGGCTAATTGTTTTAATTAATGTATAACTAGACGATATACTTCCCACACTTTTTCTCTCTAACTTCTTTACCCTAACAAACACACGGACACACAGACACACACACATCTATCTATATATATATGTTACAGGCAATTTGTGTATTCAAGCAATTCGTGAATTGCCTGACACTTTCAGGCAATTCGTGAACTGCCTGTAGGGGTCAGGCAATTCATGAATTGACTAAAATTTTCAGGCAATTCGTGAATTGCCTGAAATTTAAGGGTTCCTTGTTCACAAATTGCCTAAAGACGTTTTAGGCAATTTGTGTATCAAAATATTAACTGTTCAATAGAGCCAAATTTGCTAATTTCTCTCTTTATAATCGAAATAATTGCAATTAAGGCATGTACTTGGGGAAATATAAAAGGGGGTCTTAGTATACGTGTCTTACCTGACCATGTTTCATAATTGCAATTATGGCCAGAGTAAAACATTGTCCTATGGGCTCCAATTTCCGGAATAGGTCAATGGCCAATAATGTTTCTCACCGAAGTAAGGAATCAATTAAGTGGCCTATCACTTTCCTTCCAAGTTTCTCCGAGGTTTAGGTCTTATACTACAAAAGTAACAACAAATAAATACCGTCGTTATTTGAAAGCAGATCTAAAAATTGCAATTTAATTTCTTGTGGTGAATTTAAAATTAAAGATTTTAACGGGGCATGTTATTTCCAACCGTATGAATTGTAAGAAAATTGAGCGATTTAATTAATTCCAAATAAACCTCTATAATTAAATACAATCCAATATGTTGTGGTAGTTTACAGTTTAGAATTGCAATTATAAATTGATGTAACCGCTATTTAAGTATGGTGTTATGCCTTTTACTTGATGCAATTGCAATTAACGGGCATCGGAGTGCAGCACTATTATACAACTGAGTGCGTGGTAAAATACATGCAAACTGATTCTTTGATTTGCTATTGATGTAAAGATGAACGCTAATTACTTGTTACAGTTGCAATTAACAAGCAGCGGAGTGCTCTTTTATCATGAAACTGAGTGGTAACGAAGTGAGATGTTTTAGTTCAAATAACAAGTAGATGAATGCAATTTATGATAAAAAAAATAATTGTCAACGGAGTTTCTGATGTACGATTGATGTAAATATGAACGTTTAATTCTTATACATGCAACTATTGCTTTATAACTGCCTATGAAATGTAGCAATGAATAGAAGAAACATCAAAACTTGTTCAACATCTCTTATAAAACATGTTTCAGGCAAATCGTGAACTGACTGTCCCCTAATTTCAGGCAATTCACGAACTGCCTGAAAATTTTAGTCAATTCACGAATTGCCTGACCCCTACAGGCAGTTCACGAACTGACTGAAAATTTTAGTCAATTCACGAATTGCCTGACCCCTACAGGCAGTTCACGAATTGCCTGAAAATTTTAGTCAATTCACGAATTGCCTGACCCCTACAGGCAGTTCACGATTTGCCTGAAAATTTCAGGCAATTCACGAATTGCCTGAATACACAAATTGCCTGTAACATATATATATATATATATATATATATATATATATATATATATA
This sequence comes from Protula sp. h YS-2021, assembly GCA_949752745.1. NCBI lineage: Eukaryota > Metazoa > Annelida > Polychaeta > Sabellida > Serpulidae > Protula > Protula sp. h YS-2021. The sequence goes on from OX457025.1 coordinate 42,560,007, forward strand.
TATATATATATATATATATATATATATATATATATATATATATATATATATATATATATATATATATATATATATATATATATATATATATATATATATATATGTGTGTGTGTGTGTGTGTGTGATCAAATTACCAGATCAAGCAGTAGACAATCCGTCAAGCATCTCTTGTTATAACTTTTTTATCTCTACGAGTTATATTATTAGAAAAAAATTGACGCTGTTTAACAATAAAATAATGTCATTCAGTTTAATCCTTCTATTTCTGGCACTGAAGTAAAAAATGATGCTGGCCGAAATTGACATTTTCGTACTGCTTAATAAAACAAGTTTAGAGTTACTATAACTATCTTTTCTCAACATTCATGAGCAGAGTAAGGATTAATTTCAGAATCATTTTCCACTTAATCAGTAGATCATGTCTGGAAATAGAAAGGCTTTTTTTGGAGAAAATGGAATCCCATCACTTACGACTGTCATACATTTCAAAATGAATCCTGAAAAAGTGCTGAAAAAAATGAATGTTTTTTTTTAAACTGAAAGCCATACTTTCCAATACCAATTTATTTTTTCCTGAGATGGATAAACCCAGTACCAGACAATCTACTGGGAAATTTTACACCTTCTTCAAGACCATCCCTTCCTCCTTAGAACGGGTTGTCGTCTGACCCTCTGTATGACGAACCCTTTCACTTCGAATGTGACATTTTCCTTACGTAAAAGGTCTTATTCTGTCTGGATATTTTTAAGAAAAAAAAAGAGCTGGAGTAGTACAAGCGTGCATTTTTATTTGCTAACCGTGTTTAAAAACTGGTCATGATCAGCCAAGTATTTTTGTGTTATCGTGTTAAGAAATTGCATACCAAATTCCAAACGTGATGGATAATGATACCTTGAAATTGGGTCAAATTAAAATGACGGGCACCCACTCACTATGATAAGCCATTTGTGGGGGTATTCAGGATGTGAGTAACAGCTAGCGATGGACGAAGGACAGATGGATGAACGGAACGACAGACGGGCAACACTCATACTTATACCGCCCCTCGCCTCCGGGACCAACTCATCGGTTAAATACTAAAGAGCCATGAAGTCAATGTTAGTTTCACGGTTGGGGTAACAGGCGGCAACGTACGAACGGATGGGCAGACGGACAAACAGACGAATTCCCTTCCTACGAGGTGCTTATTGTATTGTATTGTATTGTATTGTGTTGTGTACTGGATATTTTGAAGTGCCACTGTTATTGAAGCGAATCTGTGATGTTACCGTCCATTTGACAGTATCGGTGGATACAGTGTTTCTCGTATTTTCCACGGGTCAGCAAAAGGATTCATTTACCGTGTGAATCATATGAATGATATGAGTTTGCTTAGTCTTAGTGTTCGCTGTAGTTATCGGGTTGTCTGTCACAGAAACATGCTTTTGTTTTTGGTGTCACCAACCACTAACCTTTTCTTTCTCCTGCTCCACGTAAACCCCGAGCGTCGCTAGCCTGCTCCACGAGAGGCTGCTGTCAGCGAGGAGCGTCAATACCACCTGGTGGCACTGAGGTGCTTGGTTGCGCTGAGGTGCCTGGCTAAAAAAAGTTTTTAGCTAAAATTATACATTATTATTTATCATCAATGATTATAAATGGACTCTCCCCTACCCCTCCCATCCCCTTCTCCTTCCCTCCCCACACGCTTATAGAAGATGGAAAATTATCAAAATCGTTTACTTTAATTTATTTCTTTTCTTATGGCACTTTGACTTTTATTGCTGGGGCGTGGGGAGGGGAGTAGATTTGGTGCGTATTTAAACATAACGTTTACCAATGCTTTTTACCAACGTAGCCATGTTCTTGAGACAAAACACATGCGTTGCTGTCAGCGAGGAGCGTCAATACCACCTGGTGGCACTGAGGTGCTTGGTGACACTGAGGTTCCTTGGTGGCACTGAGGTGCCTGGCTATAAATATATTATTTATTCAATTTATGCATCCAAAATAGTTATTCAGTGATACTACTGGGGCTTTCCACAACCCCCACCCACCGTTTCTAAAAATATATGTTTTTCTGTTGTCGTTTTCAGAAAATAACAACATAAATGTGCATTGAAACATAAATGTCCCTTGAAAACGTTTTCTTGGCTTTATCTTTAATTCTATTAAAACCCTCTCGAATATTGACAATAAATTAGGACACATTGGTCCAAGGGTCAGGAACCACTTTTGGACCACTCAATTCTTCGAAATTGAAAGTGGTGGCGCTGAGGTCCCTAGGTGGCACTAACGCTCCTCGCAAGCGTTTCACCTGTATCTGGGGGTACTAAGTACCCTTGGGGGTGGGATGGATGGTATGAAATGTGTTAACCCCCCCCCCCACCCAAAAAAAAAAACGCAGAGAAAGGGGCAATTTTAAGACCTGAGGCTTTCTTTAAAACGGGGAGTAGCAATTTTCATACAGTAATCCGCGTTTCCCACAAAAACGGTTTTTTAAGTATTTCACGTTTGGTACAAAAAGGGGGTGTTATTTCTAAATTAGCACTCTTCCTTTAGGGGTCGTTTTAAAAAGTCATGGACACGCCTGGTAACCAGTTCTTATATGAGTGCCCTCCCCCCGGGACTTGACACTTGAATCTTTATTGTTGATCTACGAGTGAGCAATATCGATGACTTTTCCCCGTATATTTTGTCTGGTATTTCTGCACAGATCAACAAAGGCATTCACATTTACCTCTGGAGTTTTGGCAATCTGACTGCCTGTTTGGTATTTTATGCCATAATGGCCAATTTTTGGCACAAGAATAGGCTGTGACGTTGTTAAGTTCTTTTGTTGCCAATTGTTCATCAACGTTTTAACTTCCCCTTCCATCAAGGCAAACCCAGCTGGGTATACCACACGTGTATCAATCAACACGAGGTACGCCACATGGGTATCTCCACTACAGCTTTCCAACTACGGCTCTCCCCAACATCCCTCCCCCAAGGAATAGGTGTGGATAGAAGATTCTCGCTCAGCAAAATGGTGTGTTTTACTGTTGTTCATCATCCTTTCTTGTTGCAAACATGCCTGTCTCAGAAGGGGTGGGGATGGGTGGCGGGGGGGGGGGGGAGGCTAGACTATATCGAATTAGCAGAGCCTTCCCTGTGCATGGATCTTCCAAGCTGTTGTACCCAAAAGTCCTGGTTACCTGATGCAGTTAGAGCTTTCATTGTGTATGGCTCTGCCTTGGTAGACAGCAAAGGTTATCTTATGTTGGAAGAGCCTTACCCAGGTATGACTCTGTCCATGTTGGCTCAGTATGGCGGTATATTTGTACAAAAATTCCCCGGCGTTCGCGCTCCAACATTATTTTTGATCGCAATGGTATTTATGTACAATTAATAGACGAGAAAATATTTAATTCTTTCTCGAACCACTTTTTATGCTATCCAACTCACTATTAATTTCTGCACGCGGTTTTTATTATTAAAAAAAATATAGAATGAATTTAATTTATCGCGACCTATTACTGTTTCGCGTTCCAAAATTAAGAAATTAAATTCGAACACATGTTACATGAGGAGGTTTTACAAACTCGTGATAAAACGCATGTTTAGACAAAAGTTCTTTAACACACAAGACGTTTAATTTATGGTGCTCGAAAAATTATGGCGAAACTAAAGAGCGTGAAATAAACAGTCAAATAATACATGAAACGTAAATGTTGCGCGACTAAGGAAATTGCCGCGAGGCTAATCACATGAACGCGAGAAAGAATAAAATACACAACATGTACGTTTTGATTTTTTGTACAAATATACCGCCATAGCTCAGCCACTGTGCAAAGTGTCACGTCTTACTTGTATATGGCGGTATATTTGAACAAAAAATCAAATCGTACATGTTGTATATTTCATTTTTTTCTCGCGTTCATTTGAATGGCCTCGCGGCAATTTTCTTAGTCGCGCAACGTCTACATTTCTTATGTTATTTGACTATTTATTTCGCGCTCTTTAATTTCGCCGTTATTTTATCCCGCACCATAATTAAACGTCTTGTGTTTTAAAGAACGTTTGTCTGACCATGCGTTTTATCCCGTAATTTAAATTCTTAATTTTGGAACGCGAAAAGTTAATTATAGGGCGCGATAAATTGAATTCATTCTATCATTTATTTTTTTAAATAATAAAAACCACGTGCAGAAATTAATAGCGACTTGGATAACATAAAAAGTGGTTCGCGAAAGAATTAAATATTTTCTCATCTATTATTTGCACATAAATACCATTGCGATCAAAAATAAATGTTATAGCGCGAACGCCATGAAATTTTTGTACAAATATACCGCCATACTTGTACTTCGCGTTTGTTGCTCTGAAGTGTCATTAAAACCCTCAAGCGGAATTTGCTGTGTTTTCCTTGCCGTTGTCCAGTGCATATGCCACTGCAAGTGTTACTTAGTTCTAAATAACGTGAAACTTTTCTAATATTGGGTTTCAGCTCAGCGCAAGTTTTAAATCCCGTATGAAGATGTTGATCAACGAGAGAGAAGTTTAACGCGTTTTTATATAGTAAAACGATAAAACGAGTAAAATTGTAGTTGATGTTCTCCAACTTAAGACCATGTAAATCCCGTCTTTAATCCAGCTCCTAGTAGCGTCATTGGGGTATTGGGATTAAGAACGAGATCAGTGGCTTTAAACATGACCAGCACATGTATTGGAAAGTTTCATGTCATCATCGATGCGATCAAATTATGGTTAATATGAAAATCCCATCTAAAGGTGGAGAACTCGAACTACGCTTCTAATCAGAAAAAGGTGTTTTACGAAATAAAACGACAGTTTCACACTCATTAGTTGATGTGGCCCAACCCCTCCCTTCTCACTGGGTCTCAAGGGACAAGGATTCACTAATCGGAGGAAGAAGTGGCTGTGAAGTGTTTGGCGTCAGATAATCCAGGTATTGTTGCACGAAATGCTGGAGAACCTGGCATCCCCTGTCTAGCTATTACGAGCGCAGTCTTTCCCAAACGAGGATCCACGCATGAGAAGAAGTTAGTGGATATCTCTCACTCACACCATTCGTCTGGCCACCGACGCAATGTACTCACCCCAAAAAGGAAATAAAAAAGGAGGGAGCGGGCAACAGCAGGGAGACACCTTCCCCCCTTGCTCCCCTCGACCTGCCTTTACTCCACCCGAACGCGCCCCACTGCCTCAGAGACCACCTCTTCTACAGCGTTGAGAGAGGACACTCCATTTAGGGACATTGTTAAGAAAATCTTTACGCTGCTAGAAGTGGATTCGACCGGGGAATTCATTACCAGACGATATGCGCCGCCACCGATCAGGATGACATCTCAGAGTCCCACAGGAGGAATCCTTCCATCCCTTAATCATCTGCTCTGGGCTCAAGTCAGCAAGAGCTCATGTCCCGCCCCAAGTCAGTCATCTCTGAAGTTGGCTCTCTACAAGTCGGTTGACAGCCTCAAGGATCCCGTGGACCCACCTCAAAAAAGGACTGAGTGTTTGGACCGAAGAATAATTGGGTATCGCATCATTCTCCCCAGGGTGTTTGTTCATTAAAGGTGGAGAATATTTATAATTGTTTTCTTATTCCGTGCAATGTGTGCCATGCTTTTGAATTGTTAGAATGGAGTCACTAATTAAAAGTATATGAGTCGATCCCAGGCTTCGAAGGACGAACCATCCATGGGCGGTGAGAGGATGGAATCGAGGGACTCGAGATGGAGAAAAGCAGAAACTCTTTCCTTCCTTTATCCGTTCCCCTGTAGCTTTGGGTACATCTGTCGGGAGCAACTGACTTGTGTGGTACCCCTAGGATATTGTGCTTAGCCGTATGATATCTTAGCGTGATTCTTTAGTTTTAATGAACAATTCTTTTGTTTATACCTCCCTTTATTTACTCACTTTCCTCGCTTCGTGATTTTTAAAAATAGTAACGGGTGGAAACTTGAGCACAGGACCATTATTTTTTACAACGACCGCAAAACACCAGGACATAGACGACGGCAGATTAAAGCTTTTGACTAATGACAACAACCAGGTCTCAAATGCACAACCCCAGTGTAGCAGCTCCTCCATCCTAAACCCCGGCTACTTAAGAGACTTGGAATTAGCTGATTCTATTCGAAATTAAAATAAACGCAAGACTTTGTTCAAGGAAAACCAAAATTGTCGAAATGGAAACAACCCGCCAGCCCCCCCCCCCCCCCCACCTTCTCCCCAGCTCTAACACCACCATAAAAATTGGAAGGGGGAGATTGCGGGGCATCCAGTTGTGAGGGGAAGTGGAGGCTCTTAACCCAGCACGTGAAACGGACGGGAGGCTATTCACAAGGTAGGGGGCAAATTACCTGTACTCGTTGTTGCCTGATGACTTCTTTTGTGGCAAACATTTCAGTGAAAGGCTCCCTGAACGAGGTATGGTGTGCATAGACATCATTATGGTTGTTGGATTTATTATACTTCTGTGTGATCTCGAGAGCAAGTAATTTTTCATTGTTTCTTACGAACAAGTGAAATGTTTGGAAAACTTTTTCACAATTTTGACTGACAACAGAGCCCACCCGCGACCACTCCTAGATACACTTAGAATCGGTACACAACACGACTTATTGCTTGGACGTAATTTTTCTCGAATGTTGAGATTGTGAGTGTAGTCGAACATTCTACAGTTTATTCAAGGTGCGAATAATTAGGTGCTTCTAAATGTACCGCGTAGTCTTCACGCTACTAAGACGCGTGAAACATTTCAAGCTGTTACCCTGATAGCAGATTGCCGTCAGACACAAAATCTCTATTTCTCATAACCTAATAAATAAAAGAATTTCTTTAAAAAAACGTTGCGAGAAAGCGTATATTAAATACGTCAGTGGCGTTTTTTTCAGTTCAGAGACCCAGGTACTTTTCATACAGAAAGACAGTCTGTGACCATTATTTATTATTTAAACAATACTTGTGATGTCATGCATTGTCTTTGCATAAAGGTTCTTAGCCGCGAAAGCCCTTCTCATGATGTCGGTTGGCAATTTGAAAAGCGACATCATGCGAATTCTGAACATTTTGCACGTGGTTTTATCGTTTGTCCGTGTTAGATATTCTACCAGATCGCGGCCTCTCCTGTTAATGCAAAATAAATGCAACTGTGTCTACACTTATACAACTATGTACACAACTATTAAGTTTTATTTGTTACTTTCCAGATAAAAACATTTGTAGTTATGGCCAAGCCTTGTTTACTCGAGTTTCCTTTATCAAATTCAATACACATCACAGTATTTTTTTTGTACCTTTTCGTGATATATTTGATTAGGATAGATCTGTGATAAAATTTTGTCATCAGAACTAGAAGGTATAATTTGTTTGTGAAAAGCTTTATTATAATTATTTTTTTTCGGGGGGGGGGGATTTCAACACATTTTCCCGGATTTCACATTAAATGTCCAATATTCTCTGGTCTTTCTTTAAACATAAGCTTAATTGATGTTTATGTTTCATTTTTAATTGCTAAAATCTGTTGACATTCAATGGTTAGTGTGAAAAGTGATACTTTACATCGGCGGGCTTGACCAACGTCGCCTCATCGGTTTGTGAAAAATGAAGGAGATATGTTCTAACGGGTATTTAGTGACATGTAGAAAATAAAATTTTAGTGGCTTTTTTGTTACTGTGGTGGTCATAAACGCACATCAAACATGTTTATTCCCTTAAATGTCATTTATTACCTTTGTAAAAGAAAACCGAATTTGTAATATTCGAAGAGAATTGACGACCATTGATTTGGGAGTTAATTTTTTTTACTTATACTACTCATCTCGCGTGGATACACGGAGAGTCACAGAGGCACGTGCTCACCATGGGTAGGCACATGTTAGGGCACTTAATTAAATAGGCACTGGGTGATTCAACACTGGGGAAGCCATGTTTAATAGAGGAAGCTGACCAAATGAATTGTTTGCAGTGACTGGAAGTGTGTTGGTCGATGATCTCCGGTGTAGCAGTCTATTTTAATCCCTGTACAGTTTCACCCCAGATGAAAGCCAGACCTATCTTCTCAGCTATCTTCTGACCTGGGCCAACTGACCCCATATTCAATTTCAGTCTATAGAGATTATTACTCCACAAGCTCAATGACCCCAATATTAATGAGTGTTAAATTCAAAAAATGAAATATATGCAAGTTAATTTTCCACACGAAACAAATCAAAAATATCCCAGAGGATGGGAGAGGCTGGTGTGGTCCCACCTGGGGGAAGCTGAACAGGTCATTGGGAGGGGGGGGGGGAGGGGGTGACTTTTCCACGCACAGGTCGAGTTTAGAGGATTGTTTGAATTAATTACCAATTTTTGCTCTCTTACTCTTAGACAGTCACACTTGCCATAAAGCATTCTCCCACGACCGTTTTGAACGAAAATAAACTAACTGCGTTATTGAACAAAATTGCCGAACAGTATGGATATTAGTGTTCTGGTTATTTCTTTTTACTGCAGTATGTTGTCCTCATTCAAACCATAATTTTGTACACTTTAAAACCATGTAAGACGACACATTATGGTGGCGTTTTGGAACCCAAACTACACCAGAACTCCCCATATCAGACACCTGTTGACCAGTCAAAGTTGGCCTTAATTCCGGTATGACACGTATTTCTTGGATTCCCTATAATGGCATCGAATTTGATCGGGACTAACGATTGGGATGCCCTTCATTTCTGATGTACTAAAAATCAAGAAAAGAACATTATCAATCCTCATTATGTTTTAACTGAACGTTTTTTTGAGGTCGCGAAGTCATTCAGCTCAATTTTAAACATGATAAAAGTTGCTACTTTTTTTGCAGCAACCAAATTGATTTGTGACAACAATGCTTAGTGCAACCTAATTTTTGCTCTTATAAATGACTTGTAGCTGCCGATGGATTAAACCGACGCTAGAGAAAAGAATTTTGCCACCTGCCTTGAGCTCCCTTCTTGAGTAACCCACCCATTTACTACCCAGATGTTACTTTGAAATCTATCGCCCGTAAGATGTAAGTTTCTGTTCTTGTTAAGAAGAAACTACCTGCGCCATTTTTGTCCCCTTGCTAACGGTCTTCGCTGGGTTACAGGCGCCTCCGGATCTGATGTCATAGTGAGAGAAGCCCTGCATGTACAGTCGCTGCTGCTTCCGAGCCAGTTAACAACACTGTCGAAACAAAATGTTATGCCAACAAAAGCCCTCTAGCGACAGATCTCACTGTGTAGTGCGAGTATGCAGCTATGGGGCCGTCGCTGAACCGCTCAGGGGAGCTCACACCAGGTGGAGTGGAGCCCACAGCGCCTGTGGTCGGGAAGCCCACAGTGCCACTGACGCAGACCAAATCGATAGACTCAATCGATCCATTTAAAAGAAAATTAACTTCTAGAAATAAACAACTTCTCAGATTGGATGCATGTCAGTTTAACGAGTGATGCACGTTTAAGAACAGATTTGTGATTTTTGTGAACCAGTGTAGGGCTGCAGGGGTGGAATAAATTAAAGAGTTGGTTTCCTAGTTCCTCCGTTGGGTTTCGGCGGTGACTGTTGCCCAGTGCCACCCCACCTCTCCGTACAGAGAAGTGTGCGTGATTAACGCATCAGCTTCTTGGTGTGGCCAAAGACTATAAACTACTAATAGTAGTAAACAGTCTTTGGTGTGGCTGAGGATGTAGGGATGCATGCTCCCAGTGCCAGACACGCGTGTTACAGGAGCCAAGTCAACAGATCCACGACACTTAAAGCAGGTGAGTCACGCAGATGCTTGAGTGGTTTCCTCTTTACCAACCCAGTCAAAGGTTTGAGCAGATGCTGTAGCCTTGGCTGCTCTCAGTATGTACGAGAGTAAAGCAACAGGGCGATTATATTTTTTCTCTGCAATATTAGAAACGATCAAAGAACACAGATATTCGTGCTATTTGGTGCAGGTGGTGTTGACAAGTGTTTTGCGGAGAGAGCTACGGAGTTCATAAACAGCTGTCGAAGGCTACTCATCAACTGTTAACGGACCACCGACTGACCACCTGTAAAAACAGAGAAACTGTATCTGACCACAAGACATTGTTTAATCAACTCCCAAATTTTTAACCAATGTTGCCGTTTCGCTAAATGCAGCAGACCAGGAAATCCCATCAAATTTAAGAAAAGAAAAAGAACGAATGTCACCACGTCGGAAATGGCTGGTGTATGGTTTATGCTCGAGGAGTTGCTATTGGTGCCGCTCACCCTTGTTGTTCAACAACCGACCTCAAAGTGGTTCGGTCTGTTGTGTATAAATACCTTTTTACTACGTACATCCGAAGCTTTTTTTAAATGTCCATCCGCTTTGTTTATAAATAAAAGAGCTCAGTCAGGGGTCAGCTGTTTTATAACAACGGCAGTATGTAGCTTACAGCAACTTACACAACCATTGCATCCCAGCGGTTTAAGACAACTGGTCTCACGATGATTTGTTTTAGGGGTTGTTGACTTGTTGTCATGAAACTGTTTATCCAGTATCATCACCTTTGTGGAAAACGCTAATCCCCATGCTCTTCCTCTTTTTTGTTAGAAGGGTGGGGGTAAAGTGAGGGGGTCAGGCAAAAAAAAAAAAAAATAGTGAAAGCAAACAACCCACCGGAAGCAAATCTGGGCATTTTGGGTACGTACTTTATGGAGGACCCCCCGGAGCCTCCCTTAGCCAATCGAGCTGATGGTTCACAAATACTTTCACTTCCACAAAATGTTAGTAATACTCTATTTTGCATTTACCTCATTATTACGTTTACTAAATTTGTTTAATATAATGAATGTCGTATGAATTACTGTTAGTTATTTCAAGCGGGCCCCACAGAGCGACGCAAATTACCACACCAGGGCCATAGTTTAGAATTTTATGTAGCATTGCTTTTGACATTAAACAAACGTCAGCTCCCTGTGTATTAATTATATTATTTGACGATTTTTATTGAAATATGATTAATATAATAATGTTGTCCTGGTGAGGGGTAATTCAAAAAAAAAGAAAAAAAAAAAAAGAAAGAAATAGTGAGAAAATAACATAAAACGCATTTCAAGATAACGTTTAAATTTTGCGTTCATGTTTGAGGCCTGATGAGGTGCTTGACCGCGTACAGATTAAAAAAGTGGGTCTTATTTAACGACAAAAATAATGTCTAACCTTTGGGTATTTTAACTTGCGCAGTAACACTGTTTAAATATTTATGTAGGTTTTAGCCTATAAACGGCAATTATCAGACTTCATTTATGGCAACTTGAGAAAAGAAATAAATGGTAAAAAATAACCATTGATATCTTACGCCTAACTAAGCAGCATAAATGAAAGCAGTTCAATCAGTTGTTAAGTGCACTTTATCCATAACAAGTCAGTGGGCTTTACTCGTCATTGGCTATAAATGTCTTGTATCGGCATTTCCTACTTTTTTCTCTACCTTCTTATCTTTCTATTTCCTTTCGTTCAGCTTTTCTGTCGTCACCTGTAAATATTGCGACGTCGTTTGAAGGTCTGTTTGAAGTCACGACGTCAATCGATTAATTTCCAGTCACTTTAGAAAAAGTTGTAATTCGTTGTTTTTCGTCATATTCGTCTATCCTAGGGGGTCATCCATAAAGTACGTACGCACTGAAGGTGGAGGGGGAGCAGGTGGGCGGGTCACGGTCGGTGCTTACGCACTGCGTACAGGGGAGAGGGGGGGGTCAAAAATTAACACATTTCTGCACACGTACTTTATGGATGGCCCCTACACCTTTGTCGCAACGTTCCATAGGTGTCTGGATTTGATTTGACTGGTCTCACGCACGGCGTTGTGCAGGCGTTGCAGCAGCAGCTATAGCAGCAGCAACAGCAAAGAGTCAAGTAAGATCTGGACAACTTCAAACAAGACTTTATTCCACCACTTACCTCGTTCTTGCGGCTGATCGATGGTGTTTCGCACTTTATAATTTATTTTCTATAATAGCCTTTTTTCTGTTAGATCACGGGCTTCGTATAAATGGTCGTTTTATTTCGTAAAACGCACTTTCACGAGAAAAAATGCAATCTGCGCCAACTACTTTTAGCTTCTCTTCAAATGATCATTGATTACTCAAATAGAAATAGAAAGAAAATCTTGTCGTAGTTCGAACAGTCACTTTCCGCCTTCCACCACTCCGCCAGTCAGAAGCTGGAGGATATACGTATACTATATCATCTAGTGCACACATCTATTACACACAAATATTCCCTTTCTGCCGTAAGGTGGGTTTCAAACTCACCCATTCGTCTTGAGGTCTGGTGGGAGGAAGACTAAATCCTAAAAGTGTAGAACGCGAATTATGCTTTTACTCACAAAAGCTCGTTTTTGCTCATACAAACGCCTTTCAGCTGCCGATGGATCAAACCGAAAACCAAAGGCTGTTTTCTACGCCATAGTAGTTTGATCAATTTTACGTGATGTTGAAAAGAATTACAACGGTTACAACGGCGCCCTCAACAGTGTGCGACTAGAGTTTCAAGCATTTACAGAGGTTTGGAAGTAACTTTCAGCTCTTACACCTTCAGCATTGCTACAAAGGTCTTTTAATTTTCTACAGATGATTACAGAGTTTCTCACCAAGGAATCAACTTTTTGACAGGAAAGCGCCGAGTGTGGTAAGTTTGGTACCGCGACATGGATTTCCTAGACATTTCACACCCGTAAGTCCTTGCTAAGAGAGCTTAGGGTGGCCCAGACCACGTGTACGATAAGTTTTGGAGGCGTGCGATACGTTCCAACCAACCAACCAACCAAGTGGTAGCTTTCCCATGCTTTGTGGACTACTGCGTGGCTATTGTGCTGCACTCGAGCTACCCACGGGTTACACTCAAGTTGCTAGCGCGTTACTCGGTGGTGGCACGCAAGACCGTTGGTGTTACCAGAGGTAGCGCACACTACATTCTGCTTTATTTCACAAGCAAACTAAAGGATTTATGCTAAAGATACGTTAATGTCAATCTCTTGTGGTTTGTTGCAGTCATGTCTCGACATGGTGAGAAACCATCTAAAGACGACCCAGACTACTGCCGGAACTGCACCACACGATACAGCGGACAAGATTGTAACTGCATCATCACATGTGGAGTCTGTAGGCACATCCCAGATCTTTTTTGGCGCATTATAAATGAATAAGCAACGCAGGCAAACTGCAAAACAGACATATCAAGGAGTTGTGGTCACGCACATCTTCGGCTGACAGGGAGGCGAATGAGTGGATAGGAAAAAGACCCTGGTACACCGCTACCCGAGGAGAAGGCGACAGTCTCTTTTGGGCAAGAATATGACTTTGACATGTCGCCCAGCAAAAACCGCAAAAGCTAGAAATACTCCTCCAGACATGCGACAGAGAGAGCATACTGGCGTCTGCGGGAGCTTTCTCAAGAGGCAGCGATGACCACACCAATAACTGTGATTCAAACATCTGAGAGTCTTTCGAGGAATCGGTGGTACGGGTGGCAAACCGAGCGTGTTCGATGGGCGCCTGGGACAGCACGGCAACCAATAGGCACGAGAAACTACGCCAGCACCAACGCTGCCGTCTGCCCCAGCAGAGCCAGGTCAAAGAAGCCAACGGCTACCAATAAGGAACCACTACCTCTCCTTACACTGCTCGTCAGATGAAGGAGGAAAAGCAAAGCAGCCAGCGAATCCCATCCCCTCCCAAGTCTCTGACTTCGGCTGGATACATACATCATCCAAGTTATGAGTAAAATGTACAGCGTATGGGTTGTCAGACAACGTTGTTAGCTTTGAACCACTGACATAACCAAGGCATGCGTCGGCGTGGTTATCCGTGATTAGTCAGGAAAATAAAGAAAAGCGAGGGGCACAACGTCGGCACCTCCCAGAACGTGGACAACCGAAGTGGTGTCTTCGGAAGGCCATCAGAACCTCATCGAACAGGTGACAATTACAGCCAACAACAGGTAAGCTCTTGTCAATAGTGGTCGCCCGAAGTAGGAAAACATAAGAAATCTGGCAAAACGTTTCCACTACAAAGGAGAGAGCGCTGCTAGCAAACTCCTTGCCCACAAGAAGCAGACTCACGCATTTTTGGTGAAAATGGAAGACATTGGGATACCAACAAAAGTGGTGGAATGGCTAAGGGTCGGATACTCTTTACAGTTCCGAAAAGTTACGGCGGAAAAACCACCCATCAAGGTCACAAAACGAGCACCCGAGCGCTGCAAAATCGGAGAGGGCACTGAGAGAAGCAGGTGGCATTTTAATCTCATTTTAATGGGGGCAAAATTGGCATTGACGAAAGTAAACGACGTTTTTTACTTCGCACAGGCCCCGAATTCGCTTATCTCCCCTTTTAGATGCTACCAAATCTAGCACTTTAGTGTGGCACTTAATAAGTTCCTTAGAAATGTGCTTGGAAGACGTGGGAAGACCATATCACCAATGACGAACAGTATGGTAAACTAAAGAAACTGATGGGTAAAATCACAATTAGAAAATTGAAACTCACTGGTCACTAGTCACCGATTTCTTCGAAAGGCCCGTGGCTGAAAGCGACCGGAAAGAGGACTAGTTAAGTGAAAGATAGTAAAACACAGACCTAGGTTCCACTTCATCTGATTTCTATTAAATCTTGAGGGTCGGGGGGGGGGGAGCTGTTCCGGCCCACCAAATATAATTGAGTTAACTTTAGCATGGCTGATTGGACACCCGGCCACATGCCGCTGTTGCCACCTGCCTCCTACCCCACTGGATGGAATTCCTGCGGCGGGAGAGAAATAAAATATAACATTGTGTTGATTTCATGTCTTAACAAACAGGTCGTGAACTGAAAGGGCCACTAAAACCTCACGTCTGTACAGTGCAGGACTTGCATCCTAAAACCTTAAGCTTGCCCAAAACGAACTAAAAGCATACAAAGATGTGATGTCAAGATAAGACAAAACTCAACTTATCCGGTGCTCAAAATTAAATAATTAAAATCACTGTTTTCTGCACTACATGGGACAATGTAGGTCCTCATAGTCCAAGCTGTTCCAGTTACTACAGTCCAATGACTCATCACGACACCAGCTGGCATTATACTCGAAAAAGGAGTTTGGAGAAGTCCAGCAATCTGCCTAAGTATTTACGGTAAAGATACGGTACGCAGAGCGCTCATATGGAGTTAGCGACTTGGCGGACATAATGTTCTTTGACTATGCTCAAGTTGCAGATCATCGTCCGTCAGGGCTTTCTCATATGCCGCTAGGATAAACCCTTTAATGTAATTAGAGACCGTTTGCTTTAAGAGATATTTACTGACATAAGGTATAAACGAGATAATCAATGCCTTTTGGTTGTGCGATCTGCAATGGTCTGAAACTGAAAGGTACTGGCGTAAAGCTCTAACTGCACGCAATAACACACGATCTTTCCCCGTCGACTCGGACTGCAAGGTAGGAGGACGCTATCCTCAAGGTACTCATGCCGTGTGTGGCTATGGTGATTTTTTCCATGAAGCCCGTCCTAGGGGTCAGGAACATCTTCTGCCACTCACCGTTCCCTTTCATGACCTGTAGGTCTGAATTAAGAGACTTCCCATTTCCTCTTGTCCGATGCCGAGGCTAAAAGGAAAGTAAACCTTACCGTAGCATTTGGGGGGGGGGGGGAGATAATATCTTCTGCGAAGATACCAGCAGTTTGCAGGTAACGCAGAACAAGGGAGAGGTCCCACTGAGCTACTGACTCCGGAGAAGGGGGTGGGAGCATTGATTGATTTTTTAACATAAGAATCTAAGTGACGCACAAGTTTGTTGTTCCTCATTTTGGAAGGTGAAAAGTGAATTCATACATATTCTAGCGCACGGGTTTACCCAAGGGTGGCAGTGCTTTGACGGAAGGATGGCCGTGGTATCTCAGGATGTCGACTTTGCCAGATCTATACAACGACCTTTCCCCGGCGTATACACAGCGTCGCTCTACAGACAATCTATCGGACATCGATTCCCTGAGGTCTCCTCGGCGCCGGGGCATCAAGTGGCTTCGGCCTTCACAGGCAATAAACTCCAGACGATGATGCGATATCTGAACCCGTCGGGTGTCCAACGGCTCTGTAACGTCGCATGTTCACTGGGATGTGAAATAATTTTTAAGTGAGAGATATTTTGATAATTTCAATGGTGACAACTTGTTTAAATTTCCTCCAGTAAGTCGAAATAACAATTACCAAAGACGAGTCTAGGCCCAAACCCCCCCCGACTGATCTCGCAACCGGCATATGAATTGCATTTTTTAATGTGTACACACCCATCAATCGTAAGAGCAATTGCAATTTCAAAAACTGAGTGCTATCATCAATGGCTGTATGAAGTTTCCTTTATAGTGATAATCACCACCTTCAGTGGTTCGAAAATTGCAATTTTAAACGCCGTGTGGTCTCTTCAATGGACATTTTAAGTGTAATTAACAACGTGGATGTATCGCAATTACAAAATATAAAATAGACCTGAGAACCGGGGGGTTTTGGGTCGGGGGATTTAGGCCGCCGAGAGGTTTTAGTCTGGGGGGGGGGGGGGTTTGACGGGGGGGGTTAGAGCCGGGGGGGTTTCGGTCGGGGAGGGGGGGGGTTGGGCCTGTTCCCACCAAAGACATGTGAACTATCAATAAATGACCATTCATAAACAATTAACTTGAACGTTCCCCTTTATTAAGGATGATTCATCTGGGAGTCCAGCAAACCAATTAAGAAAACTGGTCAATAATAATATTCCGCATGGAGCTTCCTTGAATTGGTCGTGTCAATAGAAATTAACTATGATTCATTATTTGGTGAAATATCTGCCCGAAGCATCAGAATCGACACGATTTGATTATCAATGCCGTATTTATCGAATTGTTTGCCGTCGATTATATCTCTTATAGGAGTGTAAACAACCGTAACTGCCACATGTTAATGTGTCAATCAAAGTTCACGTTTTCGGGGCATCGCTTTTATCCTCTTTTAGAGCAGATTACTTTTTGCGATTTGCTGTAATAATATTCAGACAGTTCTTTTGAATCCCAGATATTATTTAGGTTAAAAAAAAGCCTTGCATTGGGCATCACGCACAATAGTTTTAACAGCCGCATTTGCATTCAAACACATCAGAATTCCGGGATGAGATCACCCCGGGTTGGACCAATCAGTAAATAAGACCATTTTTCGATGGTCCGGTTCTATTTAGTTTCCATTGTGAATCCAGTCCCATGTTGGTTCTATTTCTGGAGATGTGCCGTACATTGTCGGTTTGAGAAGTCAAGTGTTAATTGCAAATATTAAATAAATTGAATTCAGAACCCTGAGAAAAAGCCACAATGGTGGTGTTATTTCCGAGATGATTCTACTTCTATCTTAATACGTACTTGGGTGGGTTTAAACGTGATCTCTTCTAGGCCTTATGATCTTTTCACTCCGTGTTCAAGCCCAGTGCTCTGCTATATTCCGTTCTTAAATTACAAGCCAGCAAAAAAAAAAAAAAAATGAAAGCAATATTCCCGTTAAATCTTTGAGTTAAAGAGTGTAAAGCAGCAAGAATTCACGCAATATTTATCACCCGTCTTTATTTCTCGCCAATATGAGATTACAGTACGAAACGTTGCGCATGGAAATTTTGCAGCAGTGGAATTCTAGGTAAAAAAATAATTCCATGTGGGAGTTTTACAGCATGAAGTGTTCTTTTCCAGTCTTTCAGAAAAAAACCTGGCGGTTAAATTTTGGGAATACTTCGGAAGCGTCCTATTAAGTGCATGCTATCACATATGGGGTCAAGAAGCGTTGCGTGAGAAATTTATTCCTTAAAACGCTGGTAATTGTGGCCGGGGGCTAAGGCCTATATATTACTTAAGAGTCCCAAAGAACAATACGCTATCAATCATTTTAAGATATTTTTACTTTCTAAGGCATTCCGATCCAGAATGAAATAAAAGAATTGCTCTAAAATATATGTAGAGCATTAAGAGAAGAAATAGAGGAACCTGGATTTTCGCCATACATCTGCAGCTTAAATTTTCAGTGATCTAAATTTCCCTGGATTTATCAATTGGATTGTCCGTTCTCGACGCTGTATTGATGTGTGTGTATTAAACAATGCCTAGTTGCTGTTATACAAATTCATTCGGTCTCAAAATGTACCAAAAGTTGCACTTAACATACATCTTTTGTACTGAATTTAGTACACATTCCGACATGAAATAAGGACGGTGATTCAATATGTACAACCTGATTTTCGAACAGCCTCAGTGCCTGAGGGTAAGGAGGAGGGGGGAGGGGTGCCGATCATGCCATCCTGTATTGTGTCGTGAAATGCCGCCGTATCTCGGTGATTTAGGCTCTACAAAAAGAGAAATTCCAAAATCTAAAAATATCGCTTCACATTTTTCTTGGAATCTTCCATCATGTGGCTGATGCATTAATTGTCTCATTTCAAGAGAAATATCCGAATTTTGTTGAAAGGTTTCCAAACTGGTCACCATACAAAGATGGAAACGAATTGTGTTTTAGTGGTAGACCTATGTTTTAACAATCTGTGTGTGAGAAATCAGTTTTAGTGATTTACGGACTATCCAAAAAACAATGTTAGACCTGGTAACTTAGGGATATAGTATCCGCTAAAGTAATCGGTGTAGAAGAACCCAGGTTAAAAATAGGACCACCCCGCAAATTCGAAAACTTCACAAAGACGTTAGACGTCGGAGAAACTTGCGTTTTGGTTGCGATCACCATATCTAAACAAAGTTGCTCACCCGACGTATATTCAACGTTGTGTTAAAGACCTGAGACGTTGATCTATGTTCATAACCTGAGTACAACCAGCGTTAATGTGTGGTTTGGTCGGATCGACGTCGCAACCTCAAATCGACGTTGGATCGACCTTACACTGTTTACTGGTCAGTTCAATCCCATTGGTGCTTCTGTTCTTTGGGTTCCACTGTACATACAAAATATGCGCGAGGGCGCTTACTGTGTAAAATGTGACTAAAAGCGGAGAAGAAAAGGCTTATTTATATTCTATTCTTGCTAAAATATGTTCTGTTCTTCTCTTTGTTCAACTGAGTCTAAGTCCAGGCGAGCAAAATGCACATGCGTCAGACCAAACACAGACTAAAGTCCACAGCAATAAATCTGTCATGGTAAAGTATTATCTGATAATGTTATCCATATGGCAAAAATATGTGCACGCAAAGAAGGGTAGTATGGAGATGTTGACTACGCTAACATTAAAAGTGACATCAGAAAATTTGCGTAGGGGAAGGTTTAAAAAAATGTCTGGGCATTCGACTCACTTAATTAATCCTCAACGATATTTTAAGTGGTGTCAGCCACCAACTTGTTGCATTTTCTGTATGCAATTTTCGAATATCAATCATTCAGTAAATAAGTAAACAACAACAATATTGTTCCAAAAAAAAAAAAAAAAAGAGAAGCTATCGTGAAAACAGCTTTTTTCTGGCCTTGTTGCTGCTACGCACGTAGAACGTTACTTAACTGGCCTGTTGTTAGCTGGGTGCACACGACACAGTGGCGAAGGACAATATAAACAATTTACTGTGAAGGCAAAATATAACTGGAGAACACTTTGGGATAGGGGACATTCTTGAAATGTAAATCGTGGTGCCATGAGGAAATTTTTAGAAGGCAGATAGCAAGAGATTTTGTGTAGAACATAAAAAATAAACAAAGCTAATGGCAGGTTGACATCTGAAATGGTCTTTGTACTTAAATTGTTAAAGAGTATCTAGCAAAACAATTACTTTGAGATTTTCAACTTAAAATGGCAGGATTGTTTCTTGGAGATTTCTCAGATACACAAGGAAATAATGAGCAAGATAGTGGCACTGTTCTTTATAATCTCACGCCAACAGCTTCCACAGAAAGGCTGGATACAGCGGGCGTACTGTTAGACACGCTTGTGCAGGACACCATGGATGCCAACGACACTATGACGTCACACTCGGTGCATCTCACCTGCAGCATTTACGACCTAGCCATTGAAGCGATTGTCATGGGGCTTCTATGCGGTTTTGGTTTCGTTGGTAACATTCTTTCTATGATCTGCCTTTTGAAGGATAAATCAAAAACAGCCACACCATTCCTGCTGGTGTCCTTAGAGATTGCCGACACGCTTCTTTTAATTACAGTGTTATTTCTGCGAGTATTGCCTACCGTTGCCCAGTATACTCACTCGCCCCAGCTGTTGCCGATGTTTCCATATCTGGCAAAGTACGTTTTTCCAGTCGCACTCGTCTGCCAAACTGGGACTATTTACATGACAGTTTTGGTCACGATTAACAGGTATTTCACGGTGTGTCGGCCGTATCAAGCCAATGTCGTCTGCTCGACACGAAGCGCGAAAAAACACGTCATCGTGGTCTGGATCTTTGCCGGGATATACAATATACCAAGGTTTTTACAGTACGAAATTGACACATATATGGATCCTGCAACGAATAAGACGGTGTCATTTTCAAAAGAAACAGACTTAGCACGGCACAGAGTCTATCAGATAGTGTACTGTAATGTCCTGTATTTCATCGTCATGTTTCTCGCCCCTCTTATCATTCTTTGCATCTTAAACTCCAAGCTCGTCGCTGCTTTCAAGTGGACGAAGAAGAAACGCAAACAGCTGCTGGCACACTCCGAGTACACCCCGCGATCAGAAGATGACATCACGTTGATATTAATCATTATTGTACTGGTATTCGTAATATTCCAGACACCTGCATTAATCACCCAGCTTCTCGTCGTATTTCTGCCTGACCAAGAGAAAGCTTGCCCAAATGCTTTCTTCTACTACGAACGAATAAGTGATTTGCTTGTTGTCGCCAACAGTTCGATTAACTTTCTTATTTACTGTTTTTGCAGCCGAAGATATAGACAGATTTTAGTGAAAATGATGTGCAAGAACGGTGCAAGGGGTAGTGCCTCACCCGGAAATAGCATGCCCAACGGGCACACGAACATACAGGAAATGCCTTTGCAAACACGGTACACAACGCTTAGTGGGCAACACACAGGAGTACAGTAAAGTGTAACTAACATTTGCACCAATGACACTTTGTTTGACCCCACTGCGGGGGGTAGCAAAAAAAAACCGGAAGAAGTTTACGGCAGCACGAAGAATGAATTTGTTCGTTACATGGCCGTGGGCTGTTTGATATTACGTGTATCAAAGTGTAACTAACATTTGAACCAATGACCCTTTGTTTAACTCCACTGCGGGGGGTAGCAAAAAAATCCGGAAGAAGTTTACGGCAGCACGAAGAATGAATTTGTTCGCTGCATGGCCGTGGGCAGTTTATAAAAACGGAAGGGGGAGGGATGCGTATCTAAATTTTTCAACAAAATAAACTGCCCGTTATAAACTCACCTGCAAATAACAAACGGAATTTTAAGTAAAATTGATTTATATCTTTCATTACTGTCA
The DNA here is from genome assembly GCA_949752745.1 of Protula sp. h YS-2021. Taxonomy (NCBI): domain Eukaryota; kingdom Metazoa; phylum Annelida; class Polychaeta; order Sabellida; family Serpulidae; genus Protula; species Protula sp. h YS-2021. The sequence goes on from OX457025.1 coordinate 42,581,435, forward strand.
CCGAAAGATTTGTTTATCTAAACATCACAGAGGCAGTCGCTTTGTTCTGGGTGAGTTTCTGTACATACTTTTTATTTAAATGTCATCATTTAGTAGAGATAAATAGACATGATTAATCTGAAGAAAAATAATTATTTCAAAACAAATTGAACTGGAACGTCTTATAACATAATATCAAATATACATGAAATCACTTTAGTGTCGTATTTCTAACCTAATAAAGCCTTTGTACAAATAGGATTCTGTAAAAATTGTTAAGGAAAATTAGAGGTGCTTTTTGTAAGTAAAAATTGTTATAGACGGGGCAAAATAGACGAAGCATAACAGTAGATCAAGGCAGAAAAGGGGCTTAGATAGAAAAAAAAACAGAAGCAGCATAAGCTGATATCTCGTCGAGAGCACATGCTTGCATCTGTGAACTAGAACCTCACTTCGCTAGCGAAATGTTAAACACTTGACAAAAATTAAAACGCACAAATACTTCCCTCAACGGGTTATTTCTTGAATAATATATTGCAAACAACACAGCTTGAATACGTCTTATAAGCCGAGTATTGTTTAGTTTCTGTTGACTTAAGGTTTTATTGACTGATCTAGCATACGCCATGTTATCTATTTACGCAGTGAGAGCTCCCACAAAGCTCACTGAGCAACTGTGTGTGATGTGGGTTAAATGCTACGCATTTACTTGCCAAAAATACACTCTTTTCACATGGCGTTTTAACAAAGAAAACGAAATCAAAGACGAAAATAAAAAGTGACATGCACATGTTCAGATCAAGCTCTTCATAAGTCCCAAGTTTCATGGTCGTAGGGCCCATAGTGTCAGAGAAGAAGAAGACACAAAAAATCGGAAAAAGTGTCAAGAAGAAAAAAAAAAGGACGAATTTTGCTCGCACAAATTCATATAACTCTTGCAAGCCAAAGGCTTGTCAAGTGTTAATTAAGGTGGGCTGCTTTTTAGCAAATGTGTATGTATATAATTAACACTTGACAAGCCTTTAGCTTGCAAGAGTTATATGAATTTGTGCGAGCAAAATTCGTCCTTTTTTTTTTTCTTCTTGACACTTTTTCCGATTTTTTGTGTCTTCTTCTCCTCTGACACTATGGGCCCTACGACCATGAAACTTGGGACTTATGAAGAGCTTGATCTGAACATGTGCATGTCACTTTTTATTTTCGTCTTTTATTTCGTTTTCTTTGTTAAAACGCCATGTGAAAAGAGTGTATTTTTTGCAAGTAAATGCGTAGCATTTAACCCACATCACACACAGTTGCACAGTGAGCTTTGTGCGAGCTCTCACTGCGTAAATAGCTAAAACGGCGTATGCTAGATCAGTCAATAAAACCTTAAGTCAACAGAAACCAAACACTACTCGGCTTATAAGACATATTCAAGCTGTGTTGTTTGCAATATATTATTCAAGAAATAACCCATTGAAGGAAGCATTTTTGCGTTTTAATTTTTGTCAAGTGTTTAACATTTCGCTAGCGAAGTGAGGTTCTAGTTATATATCCAACTTGTAATCAAAATGAAATAGAGAGAAAAGAAAATAGCCAGAGCAGAGTTTTTTGTTTGAACCTAAAGTAAAATAAATAATAAAGAATGTCAAAAATGCTTAATGTAGTGTGAATTACTTTTCTTTCTTTCTTTTTTTTTTTTTTTTTTTTTTTGTAATGTCATTTCAGATATAACCGGTGCATATCTTACAATATTCAGTCAAAACTGAAAATTACTATTAATTACTGCAAATGGCATTTTTTGTTGTTGTTGCTGATACAATAATCATGTACTAAGAGAATTTTGTTCCAACAACCATAAAATACACATGTGTATCATTCTTCATAACAAAGAATCAATTTTATTTAAAGTATAGGTCATTCTTTTTTTCTTTTTTAATAATTTTTCAATTTGCAATTTAGATTTAAGAAATATTAAAAATTCAGTAAAAAAATATTTCCCGATTTTTACAAAGGCATCTATGTATGAATACACGTGAATTACTTTTCTTCGTTGTTTTAAGCCTCTTTTTTTGTTGTGCACCAGAAAGTTCTGCATTAAAATGCTTCCAAGTAATTCAAAATGAAACATTTATATCGTAGGACAGCGCAAAACTGCATGTTTCTCAGGAGAAATTATAAAAAAAACTCCCTGACCGCGTTATCAGCCTGTACAACTGTCGGCGCTTTTGATGCTTTTGCGACAGCTGTTAACCTATATATAAACATCAAACACATCATAAAAATAACTAGTCAACCACAAACAAATCTACAAAATATCATTTTGTGTTATCATTTTGTCACTCTCACTAAAAAACCTACATGCATTATCTAAGTAATTGAGGGCATCAATAAGGCTACATTTTGGCAACTAAATTGTGACATTTTTTACGATACAGGTTGGCTGGCATCACCGTAATTGCAATCAAATGTGTCAGTAACTGTCTTGCTCCTAACCTTCCCTTATTTATCTCACAGAGTGTTAGTAGCGTTGCAGCATAAGCAACAGCTTGAGTTTTCTTCTATGTTTGCTCTGATCTGGTTTGTTTTTGCTTGTACAGCAATTTCATGAACAGTCTTATCACGCGCTCGTGTATGAAATGTCACTGGTATTCCGTCCAGAACTGTTTTCTACCGCATTCCGTGTGTTTCTTTGGTGTGACGTATGTTGTAAACACTGCAAACATAAACAATCTGCGCAGTGGAAATAACTGCTGTTTGACAGCTGTTTGTTTATAACATAGGTCAAGTGAAAGAAACGAGATTTCGACAGTTTTTTAGTTATTGGAGGTCGCGTGACGTTTACATTTGAAACCTGATTGTTGATGCAAGTAGTGCTATTATTATTCTGGCAGCAAAGCCTCTCAAGAGTTTCTCGAGAACTCGGCGCTTTTACCATTCTTTTCGCTCGGAAAGTCACTTCCGGCTGAGTTCGAAATCACGTGACAATAAGCAGGAACATGGTGTCGTTTGGGTAAACACAATTATTTTTCTTTTATTAATTCATATTGTGAATAATACAACACTATCCACAATTATTTGGAGTTTTTGATCAGTGCTATTGACTACGTTTCCATTAACACCAAAGTTTCGTATTAAGTTTCAGCAAGAAGGTCAAGGTCGGTCGTTGACAGGCCCAAACAGCTTAGTCAAAGCTGTCAAAACACCTAAAACCGGAAACACATGGGAAGCACGTGTTGAAGTCACTTGAAGTGCGAAGAAACGGCAAGTCAATGACTTTTTTGACTTGACAGACAGATCTGTCACAAAAGAAACACATGGATTAATGTTTACAAAAATCTAATGCTTTTTAGAGAGTTGTATAAAGACTGCGCATTTGTTTCTGTTTGTCACACAATCCAAAACTGTGCAAACAAGAATTCACACCCCACAGGCATTCCATTTTAAACGACGTCTGGTGGCCTGGTTTAGGAATAAAAATGGTAACGGAAAATTGGTAACGGAAATAACGGTAGACGGGAAAATGGTAAAATGCTAAAAACGGGAAAATGATGAAATAATTTCAACAAAGAGAAAAATTCACAAACACATTTAATAGTTATTTAACTTATAAGCTTATGTAAGCTTTTGTCCCCCTTTGCTGTTTGTAATTCTTCCCAGGTTGAATATGGACATGCTGCAAGCTTAAAGTCTCAAGCGACTTCTTCCAGCCACAATATTCGTATAAATCCGTATAACTCTCTGGAATCAGACAGAATCAGACAAAACACGGTCAACTGAACTCGAATAAAAGCAGGAACATGTTGGGTAAACTGTATTTTACACTGCTGTTTTTCCCGATTGAACGAAACAAAATACCAAAATACTAAGTGCCAGAAAGTCCAGTGTCTACCCAAAATGATTTAGGTTTGAATAACTAAACACTAAGTGGGGAGAGGTGGCGCTGGCGAAGGTGACTCCAATGACCGCTTTCTCGATCCGGCCATCTTGCGGTCCATTATCTCCGAGTGTAAGGCCACTCCCGAAAGCACAAGGACATGAATTCCTGCAACTGATTGCATAAGTCGGCGAACGGGAGCAGAGGCGATCATCGCTTTATGTCGGCTGGTTTCCTGATATGCTCCCAGATAAAGCGAGGCATGTCATTGGCCAGTTGCAGGAAAGTTACAGGAAATCGGTCGAAAGCGGATCTTTTGGAGATAAGTGGGGCGCCCGAGGTTTCTGGGCTTGCGTCCCTAATGATGTACAGAGCAGGTTTGGGCAAGACTTTCTCCATGGCGAAGTTGCACGCATCGTTAAGGGTGGCCATTGCAAGGCTGTTGATACGCGCTCGGTAGTGCTGATGGAGCAGCGACGTCAGCAGCGACGCGGGGAGTGTCGGACGACGCCTGAGACCCAGCTGAGCTCGCTGAGAAAGCTCTAAACCTCGCGTACAGAAGCGCGTCTGCTGGGATTATTGACTCAGAAGCTAATTAAATCCCTAGTCTCCTGTAGTTTGTGTTACGGGATTGAGAGGGTGCAGTAACTCACAGGAAAGTGAGGCAATGAGTTTAGAAAAAGCACTTCTACCAGTTGATAGAGAAACCGAGTGAAACTAACAAGTGGATGCCGTTATAAAGACCTGAGATAGCAGATGACGACTTTGATACCCTGGCGATGGATCATCCTCCAAACGCTGTGGTTATCCGGTGGAAAATTCCAATGAGAAGGAGCTGGAGGGGGGATCACTTCAGACCCATAAATTGTTGCGATAACGGGATGAGGCCGACTTTGTGATCTTTAGGTCGGCTTCATACATACTGAATCCCTGTCCTATCAAGGCTGCTGCTGCATATAGCGACGTGCGTTTGTGGCATAAATCGAAACTGTTGAGTGATCCGCCGTAAAGCTACGAATATCAGTCGTTGGCCGCCATCGTCCTTCGGGCTGCAGTGATTGGAGACACGATTGTTGCCTATAGCGGTATATTTGAACAAAAAATCAAAACGTACATGTTGTATATTTTATTTTTTCTCGCATTCATTTGAATGGCCTCGCGGCAATTTTCTCAGCCGCGCAACATTTACATTTCATATGAAATTTGACTGTTTATTTCGCGCTCTTTAATTTCGCCATAATTTTATCCCGCACCATAAACGTCTTGTGTTTTAAAGAACGTTTTTCTGACCATGGATATTATCACGTAATTTAATTTTCTTAAATTTTGGAACGCGAAAAATTCATTACAGGCCGCGATAAATTGAATATATTCTATCATTTATTTTTTTAATAATAAAAACGTGCAGAAATTAATTGTGACTTGAATAACACAAAAAGTCGTTCGCGAAAGAATTAAATATTCTCTCATCTATTAATTGCACATAAATACCATTGCGATCAAAAATAAATGTTGGAGCGCGAACGCTATGAAATTTTTGTACAAATATACCGCCATAGTTGCCTTCTGCTGTACACTTTTGTAACGGTCCACTTGAGTCCCTTCCTTTTTCTGCCTCCACTCTATCCCTAAATGTGCTTTCTGCAGCGCGGCTATTAGCTGCCTCACAGGGTTGAATTTTGTCTATATTTACGTTTACAATGTTAAAACCGCTTAAAAGCCTTCTAAAATGAATTCTTTATCCTGATCATTTTCTAAAAGTTGCTCCCAATTCCGAATGTTAGCCGTAAGTGGGTCACAGGAAACCGGGTGCTAATAAAGTAGGAGATATTTGGGGTACATACAATTTGGCCAACCGCAATTTGACCAACAGAAATTTAACCAACTGCAATTTGACCAACCGCTTAATGGAAAAACTGACATTTGACCAACTTTCAGTTTTAGATATTCATGACCTTATAAATCGAGGTTTCGAGTTGGAGGTTTCGTAAGAAAAAGTAATTTCAAAGAAGTGCTCATTCGCATTAAAGAGATGTTGTGCTAATCCCCTCTCTGTCATTGAGTGTCATAAGGTTGAGTTCCACGTGCCCCGTTAATCTTCGTAATCCGGTGTTATACAAGGCGTCATACAAACAAACCCAGACCTGGTGGAAGCTTTAGTGTCATTTCAGGTACGTGTTTTTTACGTGGTTTTAGTATATATACCGGGATATCTCAACCAGAAATTAAACCAAATTTGTCTGCTATTTCAACAAGATCGACTGAACTGCAATTTCAACAACAACAATTGCCGAGATGGAACTGTTGACAACCAATAGTGGTGGTCTAAAACTGTTTGGATGGTCAGTAGTATGAAAAGGAGAGTTCTACCGCACTTTATGACGTCATACTGTCTGGAAGTGACGTCATCATGTCTGGAAGTGACGTCATCATGTCTGGACCGGAAGTGACGTCATCGCGTCTGGACCGGAAGTGCTGTCTGGACCAGAAGTGAGGTCATAGGCGTAGTCATGGCAACGTGTTGTTGTGATGGCAACGAAGTGCTTGGAAGCCTAGCCCTAGAAAGTGTTGACCCCCCCTCTAGGACATACTATGTGCCGACCCCCCCTAGGACATACTATGTGCCGACCCCCCCAGGACATACTATGTACCGACCCCCCTAGGACATAGTATGTGCCGACCCCCCCCTAGGACATACTATGTGCCGACCCCCCAAGGACATACTATGTACCGACCCCCCAGGACATACTATGTGCCGACCCCCCCCCAGCACAGACTATGTGCCGACCCCCCCCCCCCCCCGTGTCGTGATATGGCTAACTTCAAGAATGTATAACTTTAAAACTACTTGGTTGATTTATATGAAAATTTCACTGTTTGATTCAGTTTTATGTAAAATTTTGTCATAAAGTGGTCACAGGCTATTTTCGCAGCTGGCTGTATGCATAATGTGACATGCCGCCATTTTAACTTTGTGAAAAGTGAAAAAGTGTGATAACTTTCGTTATAGTTGGTCGATTTCAATAAAAATTTCACTGTTTGATTCAGTTTTATGTAAAGTTTTGTTTTGTGATATGAGCTAGTTGCGCAGCTGTCTGTATGCATATTTGCCACCATTTTAACTTTGTAAAACTGGGATTACGTTTGTTATACTTGACTGATTTACCTGGAAATTTCACTGTTTGATTCAGTTTCAACATGATCATGCGCTAGTTGCGCAGGTGGTTGTACGCATAATTTAACATGTCACCATTTTAACTTAAAATTGTGATAACTTTCGTTATAGTTTACTGATTTACATAAAAATTTCACCATTTCATTCAGTTATTTCCTGTGCTATTTCGCGGATGAATACTATTTGACTTCACCGCTAGATGTCTCTACTTTACAGCTGTACAACTCTACAACTGTAAGTGAGACATTCATATCAAGCAGTGATACATTCTGCTGAGTCAGCAATTTTAACAATTTTTGAACAAGTTACACACCATATTTTGATTACATGGAAGTAGTATAAAAGCATGAGTGAAACATGTCAACTAGTCAACTAGTAATACATTCTGTCAACAAGTCAACAAGTGGAGATTGTGTGACGAGAAAATACTTCACAATGTCGGCATTACTTCTTGACAGATGTATGACTATGGATGACGTCTTCAAAGTGAATTATGCTAACTATGTGTTTTCAAAGCTTCCTGCTTTTGAATGGGATTGGATGTTGCAAGTGAAGAATTTGCATCTGCATTGGGAAGCTGTTGGAAAGGCTATTCCAAGAGATTGTTTCATCCACTCGTTTCTACATGAATGTGAAGATTTACATATACTATCAACTTATGACATTGATTCAGCATTTATCAACGCGAATACAATTTGGGCAGTTGAGCTCATGTTAGCTATAGCTGCAAGAATCATTCTACATTATGATGATGATGTTCCATTGACGACGAATGTATCAGAACTTGTTCGGTTCAACCATGGACGAGTTGAAGTGAATTCAAAAGTTTGCAAGTTCTTTGAAAAGGAAGCTGACTCAGCAGACAGTTGGGTATAAAAAGGAGTGAACTCAGCAGAGTGAAGTCATTTCTCAGCAGACAGTTGGAGGGAGTGGACGTGAAGTCATCAGTACATTGTGCAGCTATGGAGAACAAGACAAGCAGCTTTAAAATTAGTGCCAACTTAACCATTACTGTGGAGCATGGAGAATATGGGCCATTTCTACGCATCACACGTGGAGAGAGATGGTGTGCTTATTCACCATCTTTGTGGAAGATTGTGTGCCAGAGCTTGAACAATTTACGCGACATTGGCTTCAAACGCAAACGAAGTGGCTTGAAGTCATTTCATACTTGGATATGCGTTATGTCAGTTTTGTGCGCACGTCACGGTTTGAAGGGAAAGAATACACACATCACATCAACATGAATGATGGTGAATGGGAGACACTGCTTCAGGAGATGGACAACACTAACTCAGCCCTATCACCATGTGAGGAATGTCATGACAAGAAAACTGTCATCAAGCTGCAAAAGGATGGTCGGATGAAGGTGTCAAAGCTATCCAAGAAAAGACTGGCTGAAGTTCAGTTGGAGAACATGAACGTACAAAATCAACTTGGACTTACCTGCGACTATTGTGGTGCTTGTGGATATGTGGAGGATTATCATTGCAACTGCCACAAGTATAATTGCAAGTTGTGTGAACCAAACAACTTCTGCGGCAAGTGTGGAGTACTTAAACTCAGTGAAGCAAAGTAAAAGTGACACTGAAACAAGATGGACGCATGTTTTAAAAATGCTTATGTTGACTTGATGGTTGCTAAACTTGCTTGCTGTGGCACTCCAGATTATCAACTTTATCATTTGGACGCTTTTTGGGATGTTGTACATCACAGTCTTGATGTGATTGAACTACATTCAAGATTTCTTGGAGATTTCTTGTCATAAAATTGGAATAGAAGAAGATCCTGACTTTGACTTTGATTCTGCGCTTTATTCTGCTCGTACTGACGTAGAAGTGTATTTCACCGTAGTTTATCATTTGAGACATTCTTGCAAAGACGAAAAGGAAACCGAGCAGCTTTATCAGGTAAGAGAACCTTGTTGACAACAATGTTTTTCTTACTAGCAAATTTAGTTTTATGTGAGTGGTTTCATCGTAAAAAAAGAAAGAACATGAGAGAAGAGGCAGCAAATATATTAAAAGATTATTTATTACAGGAAGAAACCGACATGTCAGAATAAACAACAGAAACAAAGTCAACATTAAGAATCTTGTACTATTTAGCGGTCACAAGGACGTTCTTTCAAATATGTTTCCAACACGACTTGAAAAGTATGGACATGGACAAGTGAAGCGTTGTATCAATATGAGAAAGCAGTTTTTCATCACCGTCCAGATATTGCTTCAGCAATTGTTTCATGTAGAAATGGATATGAAGCAAAACGTATTGCTAAAGTGATAAAGCCATGTCCTTACCAGTAAAGAGAAGTAAAATGCCAGGTGTTTTACAAGTCAAATTTAATCAGTGTGTATTGATGTGAAGTTGAAAGAATGTAAAGACAAACTTTAGTGGAAGCAACATATGATCATTGGTGGGGAGCTGGTGTGAAACAAGTGTCATCTGGATATCCTGGTCAGAATATTATGGGAAAGTTGTTAGAACTTTTGTGGTGAGACTTTTTCATTATCTTGTCAACCGTCATGGTGTGCAGACGTGTTTTTAACACATATATGAACATAAAGGATGGATGAAGAAACATGTTTCAAGAACAAGTTTGTGAACTATATGATAAGTGAACTGGCACGTTTTGGAACTGTTGAACAACAACTGGAACATATCAACATCTATTGGAAACTTGCTCATTCCATGCTGAACTTGACAAACTTGCGTAAGGAGTGAAGACTCAAACATTGCCGGAGCTGAGGAAGCAGGAAGCAGCATATCACTTTGATCCAAAACTGCTTGATGAAGTGAGAGAGCGCTGTATACTGCAGTATAATGACAGACATTACATTGAGACAATATATTGTACAAAAAACCTATTGTGAAGAAATGTTATTAGCTGTAAAAAAGTTTGCATATTTAGTATGTCCTGCTTGCCAACATGAAGAGTGTCAAGAACATACTTGTCATGCTGCATGTGTTTATACATATTGGAATGAAGCTAAATATTACATTCATTTAGATAAAGTGTTAGAGAATGCAAATCAACGTTGTGAGAAATATGGTGTAGATGCTATTACATTGGATGAATTCAGTCATTGGTTAGTGTTCATTGAAGACCAATGGTCTCAAGTTATTCATACCATTGTATCCATACTTGATTTGTAAATATATGTTAGTTAAGTGATGTTAATTAAGTGATGTTGGTTGAGTTATAAATAAAAGCTGTTCTGTTCAGACGTGTTTTTTCATTCATCATGTCGACGTGGAAAGACTACTTGACCAATATTTACTTCAAACCTGGACAGCCTTGAGCATTTGCTGGTCCTTACAAACTGTATCACATCTTAAGAAAACATAAGCAACCAGTCACACATCCACAAGTGAAGAAATGGCTGCAGGATCAAGATGCATTCAGTTTACTACAACCTGTCCAATACAGGTTCAAAAGACAACGTGTCATTACACGTGGCATTGATGATATGTGGGATATTGATTCGGCTGATATGGGAAACATAGCTCCCTATAATGATGACATACGCTTTTTACTCATTGTCATTGATGTGTTTTCCAAATATGTGTGGGTACATCCAATGCCTAATAAATCACATACCAGCGTCATACAAGCTTTCCAAAAGATTTTTCATGACACACGACGAAGACCGCGAACTCTAAGGTCTGATAAAGGAACGGAATTTAAAAACAGATTGGTTAAAGCATTTTTGAAGAAAGAGGGAATTCATGCTTATACCACAAAGAATGAAACCAAAGCCAACTTTGCTGAAAGAGTCATTCGTACTCTAAAGGGAATGATGTATCGGTATTTTCTACATAATCAAACTTACCGTTACTTAGACATTCTTCCAGACTTGGTGTACAATTACAACCGTAGACCTCATGGTTCTCTTCCTAATAAATATGCTTCAGCAGAGATTCGTAAAGACAACGAATCAAAAGTGTGGAAGTATATGTATGTCGACACACTGAAATTGAAACCGAAGAAGAAGAAGAAGAAGAAGAAGTAGAACTTTAACATTGGCGATCATGTTCGTATTTCCCACATCAAATATGTGTTTCAACGCGATTATCACATCAAATGGACGCAAGAAGTCTTCATTGTCACACATCGTTGTAAGAAGCAAGGAATACATTTGTATCGTGTAAAAGACTTTTTAGACGAAGATATTGATGGCCATTTCTATGAAGAAGAACTGCAGAAAGTGACCAAAGATATTGAATCTATTTATAGAATTGAAAAAGTCTTGAAAACACGTAAAAGACGAGGAGGTGTGAAAGAATTATTTGTCAAGTGGTTAGGTTGGCCAAACAAGTTTAACCGTTGGGTGAAAGAAAGAGACATTCAAAAATGAAGCATCCATTTACATGTTTGGTCTCTGGACCTACAGGCAGTGGCAAAATGTCTCTGGTGAAGGAAATTCTAGAACAAAAGTTGATTCAACCCTCTCCAAAAAGCATTTTATGGCTTTATGCAGCAGATCAGCCTTTGTACAAGGGAATGAAAGGCGTGGAATTTTACCAAGGCATTCCAGATGACATTGAAGAGCGTTTTAACCCGAAAAAACCAAACTTACTTATCATTGATGACTTAATGACCAAATGTCATAGTGATGAGCGAATGACACGTCTCTTTAGTGTTGGCAGCAGTCATCAAAATCTAAGCATTATCTTTATTGTGCATAATTTATTCCATCATGGGAAAGAGATGCGAAATATTAGTTTGAATATACATTATATCATTCTTTTAAAAATCCGAGAGACAGTCAACAAATTAGTACATTGGCGCGGCAAATGTATCCTGGAAGATCTCAATTTCTCATAGAAGCCTATCAAGATGCTACCAGCAAACCCCATGGTTATTTATTCATTGATTTAAAACCAAAGACAAATGATCAACTACGTATTCGTACAGGCATTTAACCAAAAGATACACATTATGTATATATTGATAAAGCGGTGTATGAACAAGAACCAACTCATTTAACCATTCGCAGTCACGATTTCAAACGTATTCGAGCGAACCAACCGTTTCTTCACTTGCTTGAACGCAGTGGGCCTAAACGACGTAAATCCTTGCTACAGCAAGCTACAAAGGAGGAATTAACAAGCTTGTTTGAAATTTGTTTGAATATATTGCGAGGACATTTACCCTTAAGCTCAAAACGGTTTAAGGAATTTAAACGTGAACGTCATACGTTACGTACTCTAGCAGATAAGAAGATATCACTTCGAAGAAAAAAGAAGTTGATTAATCAGAAAGGAGGATTTATTGGAGCTATTGCTAAATTTGCATTGCCCTTGTTAGCCCAACTGCTGTTAAAATTCCTCTAGCGCAACATGTCGGTTATGACGAGGAACTCGTTCCCCTGGATAAGTCACCGCTAGCTGCGATCCCCAAGGACAGGGAAAGGGCTATTTACAAGCCCATTTCAGGCTAAGTCACCAGGTCTGTCACACCCAGAGGATCGTAGCTGGGATGACCATGACTCAGGCTCGGAGGGAGATGCTGAAGGTGATTCGACTAGTGAGTTCATCCCTCCGGTGCAGTTTCCGCTAGACAGAGTCCATACTTTCTCCAGGCAAAGGTTAACGGCTGTGGAAAGATCCAGCGGCTACGGGCAGGTGACCAGTTCGTACACCGTCTCCCCAGATTTCTTCCCTGTGCCTGAGACACCTACATCTCCGCCAGCAGACTCAGTGACTCCGAAGACGTGACTTTTCGAAATGTCATCCAAGAGATTACTAGGCTCAAGGGTATTAAATGCGGATGTCCAGCGTCAGACAGAAAAGATCCCCCGATCTGCATGACGTCGCAAGCGATCTTTCCCAGAGGCTTTCATTTACGCTGAAGACCAGCGAGGGAGTAACCAACGCACTGTCGGTGCGTTTCAGAGAATTCAAACGCCTGGCAGTGAAGGGATGGTGCTGTCTTGCTTTCAATCCTCCAAGTCCTGCACAGTGAAACAGGATCCACACCGTTAATCTGACGACCTCATACCGCTGGAGGCTTTGGAACAACCCACCAGGCGCACGGTTTTGATGCCGTCGGTCCGCCAAGATTCAGACATTCCACTGGTAATGAAGGACGCTAAATCCATCCATCGTACACCGTCTCCCCCAGATTTCTTCCCTGTGCCTGAGACACCTACATCTCCGCCAGCAGACTCAGTAACTCCGAAGACGTGACTTTTCGAAATGTCATCCAAGAGATTACTAGGCTCAATGGTATTAAATGCGGATGCCCAGCGTCAGACAGAAAAGATCCTCCGATCTGCATGACTGTCCGCCAAGATTGAGACATTCCACTGGTAATGAAGGACGCTAAATCCATCGAGAGCTCAGCTACTAAACACTGTCCTTCCAGAAATAACGCTGAGTGAGCTCAAGAGACGTGGATGATCTGCCACTATCGGATCCTGTGGTAGTCAAACTATTGGAATGCTTGACCTTAGCAACCTGGGATGTGATCAAGCTAGCGACCTATTTGTCAATCTCAGTGGTGTACCTAAGACATGACGCTTTCCTGCAATACTGCTGGTCGAGCGCCAAACGCCTGCGCGATCTGCGACACGCCCCGTACTGGGACAGAAAGTACTGTTTTCCCCGGAGGAGATAGAAACAGTGTATCAAGAAAGCAGATCCCTCTCACAGAACTTGACACTCATGACAAGAGCGACCAGGCAGCTCTCGCGTCTACAGTAACGCAGATATCCACAGCCCCCTCACCGAGACAGGTTGAGGTCGAGCAGATGGAGATGGCCTTTCAGGAGGACACAGCCCAGGTCTTAAGAGCTCACTGGACGCGGGCATATGGGGTATATCCATAGACCTGTCCGATGCGTATGTACACTTGCCGCTACACCCGTCTGCCATAAAGCACCTATGTTTCCAAATAGGACAAAAAAATTGTGGTACCGGGCTCTCCTGTTCGGTCACTCCATGGTACCCTTTCTCTTCACAAAAATCATGAAAATTCTCCAGACGTGGGCCCGAGTCCAAGCTATGCTGGTCTTCCAGTTCTTGGACGCCTGGTACATCACGACCAAGACACGCTAAGAGAGTAGACGAAAATAGACAACAGAAGTAGGTCTCTTGGTGAACCTCGCCAAGTCCGAACTCTTGCCGAAATAAGTAATGGTGTTCTTGGAGGAAAACGGGATCTGATCCTAGCATGAGCTTACCCCACCCTCGAACATCGAGAAAGGATTCAATCTGCCATCCAGACCATAGAACGAGGGTCGAGGGTAAATATATCAAACAGGGAGTATCTTCTGGGCTGTCTAGTAGCAATGGAGTAGACGGTACCCCTAGGAAAATTCCACTACAGGCTGTTTCAATCAGAGCTCAGACGTGCCCTGCGCCAAGGGAGACACCCCAAGGCCGCGATGCATGGTATCCAAATGGCCCACCAGGGTCCGCTACTCGATGGCACTGCCAAAACTAGAAATACAAACCGATACGTCTCTCTCTGGTTGGGAGATTCATTTCCAAGGCAGAATGTGACATAGCCCGTGGTCAAAGCAGGTAGGAAGCTGTCACATAAATTGGTTGGAGTTACAGGTAGCTCTGATAGCCATAACCAACCAAGCCCACCCCTGGAGGGAAAATAATATGGGGTTTCACCTGAACAATTCTACAGCAGTGGCATACTTGAACAGATAAGGAATACCAAATCCCAGTAACTCACCAAACATACTACAGCATTCTGAGTTCGGCTCGAGTGAAAAATATCCACCAATCAGCTGGGCATTTTGTGGGTTGTCTGAATGTGCTAGCAGACTCGCACCCAGGGTCGGTCAGGTAATACCACGGAGTGGTGGCTATCAACTCGTGCTTTCGAATGGGTGAGCAGACACTCGCCATGGAGGTGACCGACCCTAGACTTGTTTGCAAACGCGATGACAGCCAACCTACCAATTTACGCCTCTCCTTGTCCTGACACACAAGTTTGGACAATCAACGTTCTGACCTGCGAGTGGCCGAGGGACGAAGATCCGTATGCCTTTCCCCCTCAACCAATCTTACCACGGGTTATCCAGAGAACAATTTTACTTAGGCTCAAACACCTACTCTTGAAGGCCCCTTGGTCACTCGATGCCCCTTGTTTCCTTCTCCTAACCCAGTGCGTGACCAGACCACCGCCTAGAGTGCCTTGCCACCCAGAAATCCTTTCTCAACCCCACTGGTCTAATTCCACCCTACCCCTCCCATCTCCTGGACCAATACATGTGATGAGTACTCCTTCATTCTTAGAGAAACAGGGTTTCTCTAAAGAAGTGACAGCGAAAACGCTAAATAGCCACATAGAGTGCGTTCACATTGTATCAAAATAATGTTTGGTCATGTAATAGATGAGTACATGATAGTGCGTGCATCTGTCTTATACGAGTACTCCATATCACTGGTCACTGATGTATGAGACGAGCACGTGGTAGTGTGTGTAGTGTGGGTCAATAAATAATGTTGGGTGATGTAATAGAGAGGCGCATGATAGTGCGTCCACCTGTCTTATACGAGTACTGCATGTCACTGGCCGACTTCTTTAGCTTGGTTCTCAGTTATGGGAGAGGTCTGGGTGTCCAAGCACGCTCGATCTTAATTGTGTAGAACCATTGATTTCATGTACTCTTTTTACATGAATTTGTGCGTGACCAAGAAGATATTAGGAAACGCAGTTTGCTTGCTCACATGGTTTAATTACGCGGCTCCACAATCACGTCTATGACGATCAAATACACAGAGATTATGGAATGTATTCGCAAGTCTCGACCCTTGTTGTAAGGTTGGGCTACCATCTCGAGGGTGGCTGGAAAAGGATAGTTTTAGCAAGGGTTTATAGGGTGGGAAGCACTTAGTCGTTGGTACGTCTTCTGTACCTTTCTCTCTCTCTCTCTCTCTCTCTCTCTCTCTCTCTCTCTCTCTCTCTCTATTTTGTCGGTTCGTCCTTCCTGTGCGAGAGCACACCAACTCGATTATATTTTGAGTTAAGGCACATTAAACACATGAACGGACTTCATTCGTGTTTTACTTATGCCTCTCATCATTCACACGGAACTCGGCATGTTCTTTTAGAGTAGAAGTTAAGTTCCTGGGAAATTTTTTTTAACCTTGGCCCGCAACTCAGGTCAACACGACTCCTGTGTTAGTCCCGTATAAGCTTTTACGAAGTAAAACTGACATTTTGCTTTCGTTTTGAATTTTATTAAGAGCGTTTTACGAAAATAAAAATGCCAGTTTAGTCACGACAGGATATAGCGGTTTTATTTCTCATTTACACATCTGTACGTTAATAGTTATCTGCTATAAGATTCGAAGGAGCCGCTGGACTGGGGGAGGGGGAAATGGCTGAGCCTTTGTCCCTGAGATAAAAATACAATTTGCGGCAACACAACACAATCTAATCATAAATTATTTTTTTTTGCGCATAGGAAATTAAATGTGAGTCTTCTTACAAATTCGCGATATTTTTAAGTGTAATGAAATTTACAGTACATGTAGTATTTCATAGTTTTGTATAAATTAAATGCTAAACTTTTTATTGTGTAATGTGTTACAAAGTGTGTAATATCGCTCCGAAACAGAAAATGAAAATGCGACTGGCTGATATTTACTACACATTTGATGGAGTTTCATGTTTATATCATAGTTTTATATGACTGAAACACATATCTTTGCTGAATCTATTTTGCAGTACCCATGACTTCTTTTGCACTTCGATTTGCGAATTTCGCAGCAGGGACAAAATTGATTTCCATTCCAAGACCAGATTCTGCGAAATGAGAGAAATGTTTTACTCGTAAACAAGTTTTAAAAGCTGATGTTTTAAAAAAATAAATTTTAACTACATTATCAAATTTATCTGCTCCAAAGAGAGCACAGTGTATTTCTGAACGGATACTTACGTGTACCACTGGGACTTGGCACATTGTGGATCTATGCAAAAACACAAGGGGCATGGAGCCGAGTAGACAATGTCGTCAACAGAGCGTTTAATTTTTTCTCCGTTCTAAAAATAGAGAAGTTTTGAAGAAATATTACAGAAATTTAGAAGGAAAAATTTATTAAGTTCAATATAACTCAACACAATTTAGAGTCAAGCAATCGATTTTTATACTTCCCAAGTTGCTGAGAATCAAAGTGATGAATGAAAAATAAGCGCTATGCAGAATCAAAGGCAATTCTGTGTATGAGATAGCAAAAATGAAATATTTGAAAGCAAAATCTCAGTTTTGACCTCAATAATTTATTGTACTTTTATTGACATCAGGAATTTATTTTATATAACATTATTTCAAAACGTATGGAATGCTTTTTCAACATTTAATGCTTATTTTTGATATCAAAATATATTTAGAGATATCAATAAGTCAATTTAGATGTCATTAATTTATATTTTGCTATCAATAATTGAAATTTAGATAGCAAAAATTGATTTTTGAGATAAAAAATTCAATTTTACAAATTTAGAAAATATTAAAGGAGACACACATTTATATACAATTTAACGAATCATCAATTTAATTTTGGGGATCAAACTGGAATTATTGATATCAATAATAATAAAACAATTTTTGAGCCCAAGAATTGTTTTTAGATGGCAAAAAATTATTTTGCCATCTAAAATCAAATTTACACACTTAAAAATCTTAAGGGAAACACACATTTACATAAAATTTAACGAATCGTCAATTACATTTTGGAGATGAAAAGTTGAATTATTGAGATCAATAATAACAACTCAGTTATTATGACATCAAGAATTTGCTTCTTTTTGGTACAGCAAAAATTTCACGAAAGATCCTGTATACAAGGACCAGTCATTATTTATTTACAGATGTGTGCTTCTGAATTTTTTATTTAAAAAATAGACTGATATTATGATATGATATTATGATATTAAAAATCAATCCTTGAGATAAAAAAATTCATTTGCAGATTTCAAAACACAAATTAAAAAAGTTTCATTCTGAAATGGTGATATCTGAAATAACTTCTTGATATTAATAAAAGGAAAATGAATTATTGAGCTCAAAATTGATATTTTACGCTCAAATATATCAATTTTGCTATCAAGAATTGAATTTTTTATCTCAAAAAAAAATCAATTTCAGATATCATTAAGCCATTTTTGAAATCAATAGATATTTCTTGATTTCTTCTCTAAATATTTATTGATATCAAAATTTTTTGGAGATCAATAATTCATTTAGAAATATCCAAAATACTATGACAGATAGCAAAAATAAATTCTTGATATCAAAATATGGATTCTTTGATATCAAAAGTAAATTCTTTATATGAAAAAATCCATTTTTGAGATAAAAAATTAATTCTTCAGATCAAAGATTCCCCAATAAATGTGAAAATGGCATTCCATAGATATGTGCTTCTGAATCTTTTATGTAAAACATAGATTAATATTTTGATATCAAAAATTAATTTTTGAGTTAAAAAAATCGTTTGGAGATTTCGAACTATGTATGTAAAAGTCTCGTTCTGAAATAATGATATGTCAAAATAAATTCTTGATATCAGTAAATTAATGAGCTCAAAATTGAAATTTGTTTATCAAATATTTCATTTTTGCTATCAAGAATTGATTTTTTGATCTCTAAAAATCAACTTTAGATATCATTAAATCAGTTTTGATATCAACAACTATTTCTTGATATCAATAATTATTTATGAGATCATGAATATAGAGATATAAAAATAAAATTACATATAGTAAAATTGAATGTTTGAGATCAAAGATTAATTCTTGAAATAAAACATCAATTTTTGAGATCAAAAATTCATTCTTGATGTCAATGATTCCCTAATATAGGTGTAAATGAGATTTTTTAATTGATATTTTGAAATCTGCAAATGGTGTTTTAGTGTCAAAAATTAATATTTGTTATCAACATGTTTTATATCTAAAATTCAGAAGCAAACATGTTTGAATAAAATTATGACTTTTCCCTGTATGCAAAAGCTTTCTTTTAATTTTTTTTGCACAAAAAAGAAGCACTCGTGTTGTAATTGATATCAGTAATTCAATTTTTCCTTTACAAAACTTAATTAACGATTCGTTAAATTGTAAATAAAGTTGTGCTTCCCTTAAGAATTTCTAAGTTTGTAAGATTGATTTTTTGATAGAAAAAAAAAGTTTGCCATCTAAAAATCAATTATTGATAACAAAATATAAATTAGTGAGATCTACATTTCTTTACTGATATCAAGAATATATTACCTGATAGAGCTTATTCATTCCCTCAACACTGTCGTCTTAAGACAGGCTGCATTTTATGAAAGTAAACGTAATAAGAAGAGCGAACAATTTCGTCATTATTATATGATAGTTTATACACTTCCAAAGCACCTGCTTGTACATTTTAAGCAAGATGAGCGAACTGAGAAGTTGTTTATATGTAAACGTGGAAACTCGAAACAAGAGATGTTGATTTATTTCGCCATATTTTCCAGAAATTTCAATGATTTATGGCAATACAAACTAACGCTTTGTGTAGTTGTTTTCGTTTTCCAATAAGATATTGTAATGGTAGCGTGCCACTTTGCATATGTTTGCATGCAATAAATTCTTGGAAAGTCATTTCTAAGCCCTACCCCAACCATATAAAACGTTGCTTCCCTGTTTATATCAGATATACTTTTTATCATTCATATATCATAGTTATTCCTTTCACAGGTTCTCTGACTTCTAATCCCAATGTTGTATTACAGAATAGTATAAATATTTAGGCATCAGAGATGCAAAGTCCCCAAGCAGCGCCTTTATGTTCAACGCCTTATATCAAAGCGTTCATGTTGAAGCGATGCGTACAAAATCGCCTGTATCACAGTAGAACGCACGAAAAAGTTCAGAGGGCCGTAATTTCGACAATTTTTGGTCGATCAAACTGAAACTTTGACGTTGCACATCTTCAATATATATTCTGTGACTGTGTAAGGTTTCATAGTTTTTAATAAATCGTTCATGTCGAAGTGATGCGTACAAAATCGCTGTTATGACAGCAGAATACACGAAAACAGCCTAAGTTCAGAAGGCCATAATTTCGACAAATTTTGGCCGATCAAAATGAAACCTTAACCTTGCACACATTTAAAATATATTCTTTCACTGTATTAAATTTGAAAACAATCCGACCAGGGAAACTTAACGTTTTAGTGCGTACAAAATTTGACTCGGGGCTAATAAAACAGAACAGACATGAATAAACATATCAATATTACAAAACAGACACCAAAAAAACTACACACACTGTAATTCTGCAACTTCCAGCACAATATTTAGGTGATTACAAGATCAAAATTGACAGCATCACTGCGAATATCCATTACAATTTCAAACTGAACCTGTAATTGTAATTTTGCACAAAAATTAATACAAGATATTTCAATTAAAATGGTCAAGGACTGAAACAAACTACATAAAGATTAAATTGGTTTACTATGCAACTTGGCACAAAGCAATAACAGGGAAGACTAGTCGCAATTTGTATACATATTTAATCCTTTAACCAATCAATTAATTGCTCCAGAGTTGACCGGAGTTATGTTTTAATTCGTGACAGTTGCAATCAAAATTATGATGATGTTGGAGTAACAAAAATATGAAAATAACATTTGGGGGTTTCTACCGGGATGGGTTTTGACACACGGCGATTTTTAGGCGAACTTTGTCCAGCCCTGGCAGAATTTGCGCTTGACCCCTTCAGAGGAATTTCGGTGCTTTGAAGTGGCCGCAACCGTGGTGTTTGGAAATGCCACCCACAACAAATGCTACCATGAATAAATGCTACCTGGCAAAAAGGCCATCCGTAATAAATGCCACATTTAGTCAACCGACCTAACTGTCCTCTCCCCACCTCGAATTTTATTTTCATAAATTGTTCGGTCTTTATTTTTTCTAAACTTTAAAAAGATCAAAAACATATTTAAAGAACTATTATATGAACGCTTTTTGACTGAAACAATGTAATTAGCCTCAGTTGCAATTAGCTTTGTGCACAATAATTCCGAAATCTGTTCTCTAAATTTTCTTGATAGAAAGTACCAACAGATCTCAGGACATAATAAGGAGTTGTGCACTTCGCTCTTTATTTTCATATTTGTTTTCAGTTTCTAGATCAAACTAGACCGATTTCGCGGTCGAATAGCGACATTCAACTCTGAAGGGTAAGATATTATAGGACATCGCCTACCGTTGTTTCCAATACCATGCTTTTCCCTTACCATTTTCCCGTACTCTGATCTTTGCAATACTTAATGGAGCAATTTATTTTTGAAATCGACATTTCGTATCGAGTGATTCATGCAAAGAGAATTAGTTTAATCATTCACACATACTCACGCGATTGATGGCTTAACTGTAGAACAAATCTTCACAAAACATAAAAGACATTGCCACAATTATAAATTATTATTACAATTTTATTTTTTCTTTTAAAAAGATATCACTCACAATCTGACGAATTAATTAAAAAGATATTAGTAACAATTATAAATTTCGACTAAATATCGAATAGGTCAGTTTCGGCTAATGTCGTTCGGCTAAATGTCGGGATATCGTATCCAATAAAAGCTTAAAAACACGTCTTTTTAAAGCTGCCTTTTATTTTGTAAATGCTCTGAATTCGCTTATCTCTACTTTTATACGGGTTTTCTCTTAAATCTTAAGGAATCACGCAATTTGGAAACAAAATTTTCTCGTTGTGACTCGAAAAGTCGGCCAGTCAGACTCGTTGGTACCCTGACACCAAGCCTCATGCTCATATTGCATATGCGGTAGCAACCACGTGCGTTTCTAGGCAAGTGTCCAGAAACGCTGCCTTCAGCCAAAGGGTTATTTTCTCCACTTTTACTACTTCTACTTTTATTAGTTGGATAGTATGTTCTATTATTTGGGATACTGATGTAAATGTAATTGGTTCACAAACCTTGGAGATTTCATTTTCGTACGCTGCTCTCTGCTAGTAAATCTAAGTTTGTATAACGGGGTTTTCTTTCCCCAATAAATGTTACTCGTAGGTTCTCCATCGTTTACTAATATCGGCGTGTTGTGTGTCGACCCATGATGGAGCACAGGCATCTCAAATTGCTGATGTATGTCCTGATCTCCATCTACTTGCTGCGTATGGCCTAGTCGCACAGCTTGTTGCTTCCTGCAAGCTGCCAGTAACTCTAGAACTGACCTAGGTTACATGGTAACGTTTGAATGCAGAGGGGTTGATTTCGGACCGACTCGGTGGCCGCAGAGCTCTGCGATCCTGACTGGAATACTAAGCCTTGGTTGCGTTCGTACTTACCACGCACAATCGCTGGTTTAGGCCTAGGTTCAAGGTATCGACTGGGTATCTGAGTTTTTGCTGGGTGACTTGGTGCTGAGTCACAGCTGCGTGCTCACCACCAATCAAGTGCCAAGAATACGCACAAGTTTTGATTCGTGTCCAGGTCTTGGTGCGTCTTGGTCAGGCACGCACCAACTACCAAGCATACGCACAGTACAGGCCTTGGTTCATGCCCATGCCTTGGTGCGTCTTGGTGAAAGCTGCGTCACCCCTGCGTTCACGCGCGCTGGGAGTCACCAATACCAATGTGTCTACAGCGGGTAGCTTGTTTGAGTACAAACTTCAGTGTATCTGAGATGAGTGTAATAAATTTTGAGTGTTATAAATTTTGAGAGAAATTATTGATACACTCTTCTTGTTAGTCATTTATTTAATGTACAATTTCGTCATTACGTAATAGTTTTCCACCAAAGCACTTGCTTGTATATTTGAAACAAGATTAGCGAAGTGCAAAGTTGTTTATAAGTAAACCTTGGGACTAAAAACAAGAGATATTGAATTATTTGGCTATATTTTGTTATTTTTCTGAGAATTTCAATGATTTATGGCAATATAAACTAACGGTTTGTATATTTTTTGCATCCTTTCCAATGACAACTAGAACCTCATTTCGCTGGCGAAACGTTAAATACTTCCTTCAATGGGTTAATACTTCCTTCAATGGGTTATTTCTTGAATAATATATTGCAAACAACACAGCTTGAATACGTCTTATAAGCCGAGTAGTGTTTGCCTTTTGTTGGCTTAAGGTTTTATTGACTGAGCAGGCATACGCCGTGTTATCTATTTACGCAGTGAGAGCTCGCACAAAGCTCAGCAACTGTGTGTTCTATCATGTGCATTAAATGCTCTGCATTTACTTGCAAAAATACACTTTTCACATGGCGTTTTAACAAAGAAAATGAAATCAAAGACGAAAATAAAAAGTGGCATGCACACGTTCAGATCAGTTCTAAACCCCCTGCCTCCGATAAAAAGCTGTTTTCCCTATTTATAGTATTTAATCGTTTTATTATTTATATATCATATTTATTCTTTTCACAGGTTCTCTGACTTCTAATTCCAATGTTTTATTACAAAAAAGTATTCATAAAAAGACATCAATAAACCCACGAACACTGCAGTTCTGTAACTCTGAATACAATATTAAAGTGATTACAAAACGCTGGACAAAATCCCACCATTTCCTTATTTTTTTATTTTCAACTCTACCAACGTAACCAGAGTAGGTAATAGTGATATAATTGCAATTATTCTGCAAATATAACCGACTGTGAGGCGTATCGCGACATTTCACAGCGATTGCAACAGTGGTAGCCGATTACGACAATCGCAATATGTTAGACTACTTGCGCAGAGTTGCAGACAACATTAAGTTGTTATTCGACGAACCTGTAATCATAAGTGAAAAAGAGTTGAGAATGAAAATGGGAATTGCAATAAGGTTTTGCATAGATTATCTTGTAATTATGAGTTAAGAAGTAAACGTCAGAATGGCAGTTACCCAGACTTGAAAGTGAATACAGAAATTAAAATGTCATCATTATCAATAAATATTACAAAATCAGAAAAAATCCAACAGGATTTTGTCCCGTAGTATTTTGTCCTAGATGGATTTTGTCCCGCGGTATTTTGTGCGCGACATTTTGTCAGGCGTGATTTTGTCCCGCGGGATTTCGTCCGCGGTATTTTGTTCGGCATGATTTTGTTCCGCGGGATTTTGTCCTGATCCCCTCTCAGCCAGATGATGAGAGCTCGGAAGACCAAGATACACGGTCAAAGTGTGATGCAGAAGACGACTCTCCCGGATGATTTCTCACATTCAGTGCAGCTTCCTCTCCGCGCAGTTGACCCTATTCTATAGGCAGACAAAGGTCAACGGCTATAGATCTCTGGAAAGATCCGGCGGCTGCGGTCAGGCGACTGATTCGCATTCCGTCTCCTCCAGACTTCTCCCTTACTTCAGACGAGTCTGTGTCACCGTAAGTTGATTTAATAGAATGCCAGGTTCACCGATATTGAGTGTGAGTCTCAAGTAACAGACAGTGATTATCCACCAATAAGCATGTCGTGACAGGCAACTCGTCCATAACCAGACTCATTCTTTGCATTGAAGACTAACGAAGAGTGGTCAACGCTCCCTCGGTTCGCTGCAGTAAATTAAAGCGTTTAGATGCAGGTGACGACCGAGTTCTGTCACGCTTTTATCTCATGAAGCACTGCGCTGTAAAACAGAAGCGCCTGGATGATCTGCTCGGACGAACCCGATGAGCGCTTGAAAACCAGGGACGAAGTCAAATTAGCGACATACTTGGCCATGGTTTACCTAAGACACGATGCCTTCTTATACCATTTCGCGAATTACGCCATGCCCCCTTTCTGGGATAAAAAGCACTCCTTTTCCATGAAGAAATGAACAGAGTGAACCAAGAGAACCAAGAGATCAGATCTCCGTCGCAGCCTCAGAAGCGTAGGTACCTAAAGCCCACTCGCCAGGGCAGGCCTCCAAGGATTGCTTGCTCATAGGAGGCAGGTTAGGCAAATTCTAGCCAGCTTGGCGAGAGATTGGTGCTTCCAAGAGGGATGTGCGTTGGCTAAGAGAAGGTTATGCACTGCCTTTTAGACGTCATCCACGGTGTCGCAAACCAGCCATACCAAGTCTCGGGTAACCTTGTTGCGTCCTACAACCGAGACTCAGAGCAGCGCTAAGTCCTACAAGACATGACTGGAGATTTAGTGTGCCAGGGAGCGACAGCAGGAGATGCCAGAAAACCCGAAAGGGATCTTCAGCAGGGTTTTCTGGTACCCAAGAGATCAGGGGACTGGCGGTTGGTCATAGACCTACCGCCAGTGACTCCTTTTCAAACGAACACAGCCCAGGTCATAAAGAAGTCCCAGAGCATGGGCATATGGGGTACGTCCATCGACTTAACCTACTCTTACCTACACATACCACTGCACCTAGGACAGGAGAAATACCGGAATCTGGCTGTAATTTTTGGTCTCTATACGGTACCCTTCGTCTTCACAAAACCATGAGAATACTCAAGACGTTGGCCCTCGTTCGAGGTATGCTAGTTTTCCAGTACTGAGACGACTAGTTCCTATTCCACCACGACCGAGACACACTATGGGAGCGAACAAAGATCTTGGTCAGTCATGCAAGACAGGTAGGCCTTTATGTGAATCTCAATCTCCATCCAAAACAAGTGATGGTATTCCTGGGGGAAAGGTGGGAACTGCACCTAGCACTGGCTTACCCCACCTGAGTGCAGAGAAAGGATTCGAGTTGACATCTCAGCTCCTTGGCAGCAACAGAGAAAACAGTTCCCAGGAGAAAGCTCCATTACAGGCAATTCCAGCCGTGCTCTGCGTCGAGGAGACATCTCAAGGCCGCAATGACTGTATGCGAGGAAGCATACCGAGGGTTAGCTTGGAAGCGTGATCCACGGATCATGATCGAAGGGATACTCTTTTCAAACCCGCTACCAGAACTACAGGTACAAACCGATGCGTCTCTATCGAGTTGGGAATTTCATTTCCAAGGAGTAGCAGGGTCCTTGGTCAAAACAGATGCAAAAACTCCACGTAAATTCGTTGGAACTGCAGGTAGTGTGGATAGCCCTAACCAACCTGGCATACTACCTGAAAGGCAAGTACTTTCAAACTCGACAGCGGTGGCATGCTGAAACAAGCAAGGGGCACCAGCATCTCAGCAACTCACGGAATTGACCAACAGCGTTTTCTGTTTGGCTCCAGAGAAAGGTATCCACTTGTGAGCTCAACATTTATCGGGTTGTCACAACGTGTTAACAGACCTTGCGTCCAGGAGTAAAGCAAAACACACAGAGTGGTGTCTCTTCAGCTGGGGCGTTCGAGTGGATAACCGACCAGTCTCCGTGTCGAAGACCAACGCTGAGACTGTTTGCAAATGCAATGATGACCAAGCTACCAAGGTATGTCTCCTCATGCTCTGACAGACAGGCTTGGGCGATCGAAGGCCTAACCTGCAACTGGCTGAGGGACGAAGTCTTGTATGTCTTTCCCCTTCAACCAGTCTTGCTCTGACTTACCCAGAGAGTCTTGGTTCTAAAGCCCAAGAGGCTACTTCTAATTGCTCCATGGTCACCCGATCTCCCTTGGTTCCATCTCTTGACCAAGTGGGTGACCAAGTCCACTATGAAACGGCCTTGCCATCCAGGCTGGTCTCAGCCTTTTACAAGAAGGTGATGAAAAATGTTAACTAGCCACAAGGACTCCACGGCTATTATTTCTCAATCGCAGTTTACTGGTGTACTAAGTCGTCGCAGTTAGATCCATTCCAAGTCACACCAGCTGTGATAGCTGAATTCTTGAACTATCTTTAAGGGTGGATTCAATTTAGGGTTATCGAGCGGCTATCGGTTCTAGACTCAAAGCATCAAGTGGTTATGACCAAGGAGCATACTCTGCCCTGTGTATGCTGTTTAGACACTTCAAGGTCATTTTCCCAAAGCAAGCAACAAAATCTGTCAAAAGCAGGCAGGCAAAAGAAGAGATTAAATCCACACCAGAGACCGTAAAATTCCGAAGGAGAACTGTGAGTGGAATAAGGTTTCCCTTCGACCAGAGCCCAGAGAGAACCCTATACGTAAGTCCATGGAACTGCACTGAAGGAAAGAAGGGCACGAAGCGTTGATTCTCTGCTTTATTTCCAAATTTAATAGAGACCTTTCCAAACTCTGTAATGTCAAAGCTCACGAAGTAAAACAAGTTGCTAACTCAGTTTAGGCTTTGAGTAGTGTTTCCTTGTCATACCTATTAAAATCGGGCTGTTTATTAAGTGCTCTCTCAAGAACTTTTCACAACGCGAACTTTCGGGCTTACACTCATTGTGTCCTTTCGTTGCAGCCGAGGCAATGGTCTCTAACTAGTCTTTATCTGTTTTAGCGAACCGGCGACCAAGGGTAAAGACAGACCAAACCAAAAAGAAACTTTTTTCCATCACTCCGGCAATGGCTGTGACAAGTACAAGATGGACCAGAACCAAGGGCGTCGGCAGCTGTAAGTCACTGCCAAGCGGACTCTCTCCTCTCTTTTAGTTTCAGGATAAGGGCACCGTGCGCTCTAGTTATGGCTAGTGACCAAGCGGTTGGTCCACTTGTGCGCTCACAGTCTTGTTTCAGGTCGTCTTGGTAAGTCACCCTTATGAGCCCGTACTCCTTCTTCCTTCGGTAAGAAGGGAGATGTGCGCACACTGTGTGCGCATATCCTCCCCTGTGCGTCCACTTTTGTCACTGAAGTGGGGCCCAGGGGGATTAGGTACCAAGACTTATCTAGGTCCCTTGACAAATGCTTGGTTATGCATTAGATGCGCGCGTTGTATTGAGGAGGGGGTGGTGCACTAGGATGAGAGACGCTTAGTTGTTAGTGCAGCTTCTCTATGTATCTGTTCGTCTTTCCTTGTGCGAGAGTTGTACACCAATTCGATGGGATTTTTAATCTTTTAGGCGCATTAAACACATGACAACGCTCTTTTACGAGTAAAAGTGTAATTCGTGTTCTCCACATTAATCATAACTTCCCGTCCGCCATTCCTCTTATTTAGGTGTGGTTAGTACTAGGAAGCAATACTCCAATGTGGTTTAATACTGGGGTACCAACGATTCTGATTTACCGTCATCTAAGCCAGGACTATTCGAGCCACTATGAGAAAACTTTGTTTCCAAATTGCGTGAGTTTTACGAGAATTCCTATATAAAAGTGGAGAACGCAAATTACACTTTTACTCGTAAGAGAGCGTTTTAAGAAAATAAAACGTCAGTATGATCTGTGACAATATTCATGAAATTTAATTTTAGAGTATATAAAATATCTCAATATTAGTGTTTTCAGGTTTATTATATTCAAGAACATTGTTAATTGATAATACGTTGAATATCTGTGATACTTAAATATTTTACATTTATGTCTCGTAAAGTGAATTTCTTTGTTTGATGTTAGCCTTCCATTTTTGTGACCTTAACAGTGATATTTGCAACCTCCCCATCTCCCAATATATGTTGCTGAGGTCTGAAATATTACACATATACATTGTCGGTTTTAAGACAATTTGGCATCTTAGTATTTTTGTTCAGGTTTATTTTCATATTAGGGATCAAAATTGAATTGAACTCATTTAGAATTATTATAAGATGTTTAGCGTTGCATTGTTATTATTATTAGCATTCTCAAGTACGTTTTCCATCCGTTATCAGTAAAACTGTTCATTAACTCAGCATTGCAAAGTAAGTTTGAAAGTTTTTACACCAAAATAGAAAAGATTAAACCAAAGCTGATTATCATTTGATTAGAATTTCTGGACAATCTTAATGTAAAAGCAAGAGTCGGCTTATGGCTGGATGCAAAAATTTGAGTATTAAAAGAATTTTATGTCAAATCCGGTGTAGCAGCCAAGATTAAGCCCCACCAGAGTATACCTGTAAGCTGGGTGAGCCTAGAACATACCCCGGGTATAAAGTGAGCTAGACTATTTTATACCTCGGGGCATGATCTGGGCTAGCCCAAATTATATCTTCCCCGCCATATAATATGGTCCCGTCCTGATTTTTTATTTTCAAAATCAACTAAATATTGATATAATTCCACAAAGCGGATGGATTATACTTGGATTGCACAAAAAATATAAATAGATGCATTATTGATGTGCTAATTGCAGTTCAATGTCGTTTTCAGCTGCGTTTATGAATAATCCACCATGGAGTAGAATTAGAGGAAAATGCTCTTTAATTCCAAGCATAATAATTGGATTATGCATAAAACATAAGTTATTATCACTTCATGTGCTAACTGTATTCTGTCTAGCTTTCAATTACTTTGATTCATGACCCATCACAGATTAGAATAAGAGGAAAATACTCTTTTACATTTCAAGTGAAGATAATCCCTTAACAGGTAACAGTACGAAAATTGCAATTATCTCTTCGGTACTAAAATCCATAAAAGTGGTAAATAAAAATCGATCAAACTCTTCTGCCGCTTGGGATGTATGGACTGTATCATCAGTGACCAGTGAGGTGAATTTGTGGATCGTGTCGTGGATAACCTGTTGATTCACGTCCAAAAAGACCATCATCTGCGTACCATTCACATATAAATTGTTTGCGAGAGCAAGAAACGGCCATCGCAGAAATAGTACGCCAGCGCGGCGACAACTGGGATCAACTTATTATTTGGGTTTCACCCGTCTATTCATTCGTCTACCAAGTCCGCGACGTTTGAGGTTTCATATGGACACAAAACTAAACTTCCTTTGGACGCTACGATACTTCTGTGCTGTGCGGAAGAACTGTTCCATTGCCCTAAGTGTTCCAGGAGCTAAGCATGTGTACTCTGGCAAGACCGATCCTGCGATCCTGCGATCAGTTACATTGTCACAGGTACAGAAAGCACCCATCTTTCAATTAGAGACAAAGTTGTAGAACAAATGATGGGATCCATGAAAGCCTCGCTCCAGAATTAGCTAATTTGCAATAAAGATTGCATCGAAACCAGTGGAATGGGTATGTTTGAAAGATGGTTGATTTTCGACAAACAAACCAGAGACATATAGGCCAGCGACATTTAGCATGCAATATTTAGACCCGCGACATTAAGGACACCGACATTATGTTCAATTGCGACTTTTAGGCCAAGTTTTAATATAGAGTTCTCAGTAAAGAGGTCGATCACATTCTTGTGATAGGATCAGATGCAGAAAATGCCATTAAGTAATTGTATTAATTAACTCACCTGATTGGTGAAATATATAACAACTACTCTCGCAATGTTAGTAAAATGTATAATAACTACTCACACCTGTGGGGTATAACTTTTGGGAAATGGGTTGTGCTCGTATGTTGGAAGCTCCGAAATGCGTTTAACATAATTGTAAATAAGTATCAAACTGCTTCCGTGATTAGTCAAGACATTACAGTTGTACAAATGTTGACCAATAACTAACAAAATGCTGTGATTGACAACGTGGCAATAATTTCGCTGGTCTAAACATCTTATCCTAAATATTGCTGGTCTATTTGTCGGAATACCATAGAATTAATTTTTAAGCGCATTGCACATTCAAGACGATATTAAATATTGGAGTCATCATTGAAGTATTGAACAGTAAGAAAAATTTACCTTTCTTTTCACACTTGGTCAATAGTGTCTTCATGTTGACTCGAAATAATGTGCCTTCTTACACGGCATATTTCATTATCGATAGTGTACAAGTTTAGGGGTAAAAGCGTAGGTGAATGATTGCATTGTCAACGTCTTTTTGTCGTTCTTGTTGGTCATGTTCAGGGTTAGTTTTAGATTACATATGTGCTCTGAACTCCTCCGGTAAAAAAGTGTTTTAATCAGAATCTCGCATGTACATGTGCTAGACAACAGTGTTAACATGAAAATTAGTAAGCCACAGAGAGCACAGAATTGAAATTATGAAATTGGGTCAAGAAAAATATAACAATAACGTGTACCTATCTACTATTACAGTTTATCTTTATACAGATATTGTAGGAAATGGATTGCCAGGGCGGGAGAAATAGCCAGCGATGGACAGAAGATGGGTGGCTGGACGAACAGACAGACGGACAACGCACAAATCTATAGTCCTTCTCTGGAGTCTAAAGCATATTTAGCTCAATTTTGAGTTGCCATGTTCTTTTCGTTTCAATCTGCATGTAAAAATCAACAGAAAAGTTATCAAACTTTGCAAAAAAATAAGTGAAAATATTTATTTAAAAAAAATTATAACACCCTTACGTTACATACGTAGAAATTTATAAATAACGTTGTTAATGTTAGACGTTTTATTTGATGACATTTTTCTTTAAAATTTTTTGCCGAGAACATATGGCTAGATTTTCAGACTCCAACAAGTCCTTTAAGGTGAAGTGTAATAATTAACTGCTCAAAAATAGTTCAATAGCACAACAGATTATAAAATTCGTAGCAGCTTCACAATTAAAGATTAATTAACATCTGTTGTTTTGCAGCTCTGTTTGAAACAAAGCAGTAATAGAAAATCAGTAGGAAGATACACATAAAGACAATAAGGCTATTGATTATTTGAATTGTGAAAATGAACATTCATAGCATTTTCTGTCCATCGGCTCACCCTATGAGGTTGTGACAGAAATAATTATTAAAAAGTGAAGTCTGGATTGTCACTGGCTCGTTCGTCAAAAGACTTCATTCTTGCCAAATGAATTAACTAACTTTCATCAGAAATGTTAGAATCTCTCCATCACACAAGTTACAAAATGTTCATGATTCTATGCCGATACTACAGGCACTTGAGAATTTTCAAACATCGAGCGTTTTAATACTAGAACTTCTAGAAAAAATGTGACGCTGCCATCAAAGCTGGTAAACAAGTAATCTTCTGTTGGGTTCGTAGTCATGGAAGAATTTGAGGCAACGAGATAGCTCACAGAAAGGCCAAGAAGGTGTTAGACAAGAACCGTTCCGATTTCGTTATCCTATACTCAGACTTTAAATATAATATCTCAAGATATACAAAAGATCTTTGGCAACGGCATTGGAACTTAGCTATCTGAAATCATTTCAAGCTAACAATAACAAGCTAACAAGTTATTTGAAACCTTTGCTATTGATGGGCATAAACTGATCTTTCTAAGTAATGTTCGGACGATATGTTTATACACAGAACAAGAATAGAGCATATATATGTCCATAAACATCTTTTAATAGGTTAATTTGCATCCAAATGTGCCTAGTATTAGGACTGTTACTCGGTGAAACATATTTTAATAGACTGTATTGATCACCAGTACACACACTCATATTATTTTAGAGCTGACCCTTTGAGACAACTGTTGATGAAGTAGAATCTTCCTGCAGTTTTCTACGAAAGCCCCGTGATGACTTCATAGTTCATACTTCTCACTTCCTATTTCTTACTTCGTAGTTATAACTTTTGCATAATATTTCAAATCCTCAAATATACCATTACTATTTTCTTACCTCCTACTTCCTACATCTTACTTCCTAGTTCTTGCTTCTTACTTTCTACTTTCTACTTCCTAGTTCCTACTTCTTACTTCCTAGATCAAAATGACGGACATGTTTTTCAACCTTCTTAAATGTACGCGTTAATGTTTTGACTGGCAGTTCCAAGAAGAAACTGAAAAACAATGTACTGTCGTTTTTTTTAATCTAGATTATCACGCAAAACTAACCAAGCATTCGTGTTCATCGTGAGGATCCAAAATCTTGTCATAAAGTGCATTTTGGTTGGATAGTTCATTTAACTGTATTGCATATAAAGCAGATTTAAAATTTGATCAATACATATGGAAGCATGGTGTCACAAAATCATTTTGTTTGTTTTAGGAGCGCGTTCACATTATGCCTTTTGTTGGAAAACACAGAATTGTACACGATCTTCAGCCTTTATGCAATATGTTTTAAAACCTACTTCCTTTTATAACTCTTACAAAACCACCAACAGACTTTTAAATGGTTTTTACAATTAGAACTTCCATCAGATTTGTACTGTTAAAATAGATTAATGAATCCAGTCAATGTTTTGGTGGATATTTTGTGTTTTTCTGTGCCTGACCTTGAAGCGATAGGTTGCTCCTTCCATATGCTTCTTAGAATAGCGTTACTATCCCAACAGACACACTGACCTCAAAGCAACGTCGGAATCCGACGTTAGAATTTTTTTAGTCTTTGGTGATATGTATAAGTCACACGATGTTGAGTTAGGATGTTGTGACGACGTCATCTCGTCGCCGGTTATTGACACCGGTTATTTTTCACTCCTACCTCAGAACTACCCTTTTATCTATCTCTACCCTAGAGGTGGGCTCCTACTTTGTTTTGTGTGCATCTTTTTAGTCAGGGCGAAATACACCTCAGTTCATCTGGGTTGCCTTGCACTAAGGACCTTCCTATTATTCAATGCAATCATTCAAATTGCTTCGAAGCCGCTGTATTCATTCGGCCACATGGGGAATGGTTAGAATCTTTTCACTGTTTGAAATAAAATAGTAAAAATTTCTAAATATGTCACAACCCTCCTGTGTACACAAGAAACACATCTGTAAAGTTGACATTCAGTCATAACATTAGTCGAAAATACATTCTAATTTACTAATGCAGCACACCATTTCGTAACCTTACATGGTATCAAAAATCGCTTTACGATTTAAACGCCTGTTCAATTTGTAAAGATATTTATATATCCAAATAAAAAGCGATACTTCTTAAAATTTTCTTAGATTTTGGTCCATAACAATTAAACATGATTCAGAACTCTTGTACAGAAAAATCATTTTTTAAAATTAAGCTACGAGAGATTTTGTCACATTGCAAATATGTCAACCTTACTAAATTAGCGCACAGACGGAACAGACGCAAATATGTACCACAACTTCAACAATCTACTTTAAAAATAGCTATATTAAAAACATTTCTAAACATATGCTTATTTCCAGTACCACATATAAGCAATAGCTTCTACGATGGTCTAGTAGCTTTGCTACATAAACTAGTCCTCAAGTGTTTACGTTAATACTCGTTTTTAGTCCATCATCAAATTTTATAGTTTTCAATTTTTTTCAAAACATATATTGAAACTAAGGAAGAAGATATTATTTATTCAATAGCTTTTAGTGGGGCTTTATTGCTACTCACTAACTGCAACTTTTTGAAAAAAACCTTAAGTCAGATACTGAATAATTTTTTTTCTATTTCAATCTACTCTGGTTTTAAGAGCGCGTTATGCGCCTACATATGGCCTCAGAATGATTATTTGATGAGAACATTATGATGTAATTTAGAATTTTGATAACAATGTTCTGAAATCTAATTGTATTGGTTTATTGGAAATTCAAATACCAAAACAAAACACTGTAATATTAAATTACCACCCGAATATGAAATATACATGAACATCAATTCGAAAATACTATATTTCTGACTTTCTCTAAAAGAAAATATCAATTTAATTTAAATTATTTTTATACAATGTAAGTGTTGAGGAAGGTTTCTTCTTAAGTTCGGTTTTAAATATTCTTATGATTCAACGTAATAGACGATATTTTTGGCGACAAGGATATTTGCAAAGTTCACTTTTAGTACTATGGAACAGCAGAGATCTATACTGACAGAAGTTTTAAAAGTGCAGTTTGTTTTTATTTATAGAACTCAAGAAGGTACTGATTTGTTTTATTTAGAAGAGTACTGTTTAATACCATTCCATGAATTCAGAAGTTTGTTGTTCGGACAGTTGCAGTGAGTGGGTACGTAAGTGTGATTATATCAAACTTTCTTTACTTTTTCAAGACTGGGCCATAACGTCGCAAACTGAGCCCCCACACCTCTACTTTAGTTTTGGCAAGGGGCAGCTACATCAATCTTAATCTATGAATTCTTACAATGACACCTAAATTAGTTTTAACTTGATTTATGCAGCAAATTTCGATCTTTTAAGGCATGTTATAAATCAGTTTGATATAAAAGAAAAGAACATATTTCAAATGAAACTTGTTGCAGCTGCTTGTTTGAAATTAATATTTAATATTTAATATTTAATTTAATATACAGCAGAACAAATTATTGAAGACAGTAACTGGTGACACAGGAAAGTGCAACGATACATAAACTACTATACGCTGAAAAGACTTCTTGAATTACGAACCATATTTAGTTTTATCACATCGTCTGCCTCTCATAATTTTCAATCTTGCGAAAAGGAAAAAAATAAATAAACTTACATTTCATGCAAAGTGCTTGTGAATACGCTTTTTGTTACAGGCAATAACACAATCCTAGTTTAAGTTTTGCTGAACATAATGTTTTTGTTTACTGGTCGTGTGAAGGTTTCTGCTTTAAAAGCAGGCACAGCAAGAGCCTTTGACATTTAGATATCTGAGAGCATAATGTAAACTTAGTTTGAAACACCTTAGGTTTTTAGACTACCTTATGAGCATTTGCGGTGTAACATTGGGCACATAACCCACCCGTCATTTCACTGAAACACCGACCGCTAAACAAATGAATATCTTACTATATATGGTGAAAGCGGTCACCCAACCAAGTACTAGCCGAGCCCAAACCTTCACAGAATAGTTCACAAGTTCACAGAATATCAATCTTTTGCCGTAACAGCTGTTGCGATCCATCTCAAAACTAACCGCTAGATGATTAGAGTGTTTTAACGTTCCATAGCTAATATCCTGGAAAATGGCGAAGTTTCAGTGATAAGGAGCAAGTATAGTAAGGCGAATGTGGGTCAGCTTCTGCGGACACGGATGGGCAAAATTGACTCTGGCACGTCTTGTTACCACAAAGATGCGTTTGTTCCCCTCTTAGGATAACTTCACAGCCGTTGTATTCATGAACACTAACTATGTAGTTAACACATTCGGTCATCCGCTGTGTCAGGACCAATGATTAAGGAAGTCTGTTAATAAATTTGGCCATTTTTTTAGACTAAAATTACACAAAAATACATTATATGAGTTGTTTTCGGCTCATTTCTGCTGCTGAGAGTGCGGGCTAACTGTGGTTTCTCAATGCGGCAACAGATGAGAGGTTTCCCAGTACTTGAAAAAGATATCGGATCGTATACCACATAAACATTGCTTGATGTTTTATTTCCCTAGTTGAATAATTAGTGGCCATCCGTTTTAGTTCGTAAAAGCTTCGAATTCGCTTATCTTCACTTTTATACGGGTTTTCTTGTAAAACTTCAAGAATCACGCAATTAGGGACTAAGAGAATTTTTCTAGTGACTTGAATAGTCATGCCCTTGGTCCCAGCCAATCAGCATCTTTGGTACCTTGTTACCAAGCCTCATTCTCATATTGCGTGCCTCACCAACCACATGCGTTTTTTGAAGCTGGGAAAATTTTTGTTTTCCTAACGTCAGTTTAAGGTGAAGTTCTCCAAAAATGCTATTAATTGTTGCATTTGCTGTTTCTTTATGGATATCTCGAGTCGAAGGTCTGCCCGCTAACGTAATTTGGAGATTTTGCCTTCGTATTTTGCCGTTCTACTGCTAGTATTCTGATTTTGCACTCCAGAGCAGTGCGGAAGTGCTTGGAACTGCCTAACTCAGAGGAGTTGATTTTCAACGGTCTGGCTCTGCAGACGCCAGTACTTTCGCTTTACCGAGCACGCTCTGCGTTCTGGGTTAAGTTAAGTACGTTGTAACATCTCGGTACTTGGTTCTGAGCAAGAGGGCTGGTTGCCATGGCAAATCAAGGGGCTTGGTAGCTACCAAGTATCCACGTACTACCAAGCCCTTGTGGGTCACCGAGGCTTGATACGTCTGGGTCAGAACACCGAGGACCAAGCATCATAACTGCTCTTGGGTGCGTCTTGGTAACGTGCTGCGTGACCCATGCGTTGACGAGTGCTCGGATGCGCCTATAAAATCATTTCCGTGGCAAATAGCTTGGTTCAGTACAAGTTTTCAGTGTTCTGGATAGAGCCTGGTCAGCGAGAGTGAGTGCAAAGAGTTACCCCCGTCGGGTCAGTTTTCCTTGACACAGCGCGTCGATGAGGACGAGGATCTCGCCCCACTGGATACTTCACCCCTTGCGGCGATTCCCAAGGATTAAGAGAGGGCCTTCGTCTCAGGCGTAGTCACTAAGGAGGAGCCAGGTCTAGCTTCTCCAGAGGAAGGGAGGTCGGAGGACTCAGGTTCAGAAGGTGACGCTGAGGGTAACTCTCCTGGCGTGCTTCCTCCCGTGCAATTTTCTCTCCACTGCACAGACCCTATACTTTCCCCGTGCAAAGGACAACGACTGTGGAAAGACCCAGTGGGGAAACGACCGATTCGTAACCCGTCTCAACCGGATTTCCACCCAGAACCTGAGGCACCTACCTCACCGCCATCAGACTCAGTAGCTTCCGAGGATGTGCCATTTCGGGATGCTATCCAAGAGATCGCCAGGCTTGCAGGTATAGAGTGCTGACGCCCAGTGTCAGACAGGCAACTCTCCCCCAACCGGAAGCCTTCGTATCTCTGACGCCAACGCTTTGTCGGTACGCTGCTGAGAGTTCAAAACGTTTGGACGCAGCCAAGGGACGGGTACTATTACGCTTTCAGTTCTCAGGCACTGCACGGTGAAACAGGGCCCATATCGCTCCTCGGACGACCTCTTACCCCTCGACCTGGTAGCACTCAAACTGCTAGAATGTCTGGCCTTGGCTACCACGGATGATAGAGAGATAGAGAGAGTGCACCAGGAGAGCAGATCCCTCTCGCATGACTTAATCCTCATGACAATCGCACCAAGAGAGATTGCACGCCCACAGAATCGAGTAGAAAGGCTAGGGCTTCTCCTCCGCAGTGGCAAGACGCCCCCATGTGCCTCGCAGCAGTGCAGGTAGCAGTCAACCGAAGTATCTCTCAGAGGGGAGAGTCTCGTCTCTAAGAGATACTTTTACAAAGTCAAAAGGCGACGAGAGCTCCCAGCCCTCCGAGGACTGTTTGCTGGCAGGCTTGGCGAGAAATGGTTCTCTGAAAAGAGTAGTGCGTTGGCTAAGAGCAGATCACGCACTCCCGTTCAGACGGGACCGACGAGGGCATATTCCACCCATACCTCTGCACGACCAAGCCCCAGACAGCCTAATTGCCTCCTACGACCAAGACCCGTCAAAGCACCAAGCTCTACAGACCATGATCGAAGATTTAAGTGCACAAGGGAGCAATAAGGGAGATGCCATTGAACCAAAAATTCAACCGGGTCGTTTTGGTACCCAAGAAATCGGGGGGTTGGCAGTTAGTCATAGATCTATCCACCATGAACCAATTCTCCCACGTGACGTCCTTTCAGATGGACACAACCAAGGTTATGAAGAGCTCTCTGGGGCATGTTGGAGAACTTCCATAGACTTAACCGACGCATATCTTCACGTGCCTTTGCACCCGTCGGTCAGAAAGTACCTATGCTTCCAAATAAAGAGGAACAAATCTGGTTTCGGGCTCTCCCATTCGGTCGCCCTTTGTGAAAATCATGAAAGTGTTGAAGACGTGGGCCCCAGTCCAAGGTATGTTGTTCTTCCAATACGTAGACGACTGGTTCCTAGCATATCGCGACCAAGTCACGGTAAGTCAGCAAACCCAAGCCTTGGCCGATCAAGCAACAAAGATAGGTCTCTTAGTGAACCTCAACAACTCCAAGCTAATACCAAAACAGGTAATGGTATTTTTGGGAGAAAATGGGATCTAAGCCTGGCAAGGGCTTACCCCACCCCCGAACGGAGGGACAGGATCCTGTCGAGCGTCAGATCCGTAAAACCAGGTTCGAGGGTGAGTCTGGCAAAGATGGAGTCCTTTCTGGGCTGTCTAGTGGCAACAGAAAATAAAGTTCCTCTAGGAAAGCTTCACTACAGGTCGCTTCAGGCAGGAGTCAGATGGGCCTTGCGCCAGGGCCAGGGCAGGCACCCCAGATGCGGTCAAGTCATACACATGGAATGGTGCCTATCTCCCCG
The DNA here is from genome assembly GCA_949752745.1 of Protula sp. h YS-2021. Taxonomy (NCBI): domain Eukaryota; kingdom Metazoa; phylum Annelida; class Polychaeta; order Sabellida; family Serpulidae; genus Protula; species Protula sp. h YS-2021. Next base: position 42,620,304 of record OX457025.1, read on the forward strand.
TGCCTTCGAATGGGTGACCAGGTGGTCTCCATGGGAAAAACCGACCCTGAATTTGTTTGTGAACTCGATGACGACGAAGTTGCCAAGGTATGTCTCCCCATGCTCAGACGCACTGGCTTGGGTGATTGACGCTTTAACTTGCGAATGGCCGAGACACGAAGTTCTGTATGCTTCCCCCGCAACCAATCCTGCTACGGCTTGTACAGAGAGTAATGTTACTCAGATCCTTACACCTACTCCTGATAGCCCCGTGGTGTCCCGAGACCCCTTGGTTCCCTCTTCTAACCAAGTGTGTGACCAATCCGCCGCTAAGGCTACCTTGCCACCCAGAGAGCCTATCTCCGCCCCATTGGTCGTATTTCCACCTGCAGCCCCGCCTCCTGGACCCAACCCAGTGGTGCCTGTCCCTTTATTCTTAGAGAAACAAGGTTTTCCTAAGAAGTTACAGAAAATGCTAAATAGCCACAGGGACTCCAAAGCAAAGCTTTATCGATCGCAGTGGAACAAATTCTCTATCTGGTGCGCTAAAGCTCAACTAGACTCATTTCGAGCCACACCAGCGGCGGTAGAATTCTTGGACCACCTGTTCATGGTCGAGCACCTAAAGGTGGGTTTAATCGAGGGCTACCGAACCGCCATCAGCTCTAGTCTGAAAGGCTTGACGGGCTATGACCCTGGGGAAGACCCAGCTTTGTCTATGCTCTTTAGGCACTTTAAGGTGAACTCTCCCCCACCAAAATAGCGCAATGAGACCTTCCCTTGGTACTGCGCTACCTTCAGACGGCGGACATCTTTGGGGACGACGTGATCACCCCCAAAAATGCAACGGTAAAATTCACGTTCCTTTTAGGACTGGCTTCGGGCAAGGGAAGAGGGGACATTCATGCCCTGGACCGTCAAATTATGAAGGAGAATGGTGAGTGGAAAAACGTCTTCCTTAGGCCGAGAGCAGGCTTCATGGTTAAGACACACATTGGTACCTTGGAACAGATAACGCTGCCAGCCTTGGAGGAAGAGGACGAGGAATCAGGTCTGGTCTCCACCTGCCAGGCGCAGGCATTGCGTAAGTATCTCCAGGTGTCAGAAAGACAGACAAAAAGTCAAGTTCAATAAGGATCTGTCTAAACAAACTATTTCCAAATACATCAAAAATGTCATTTTGGAGGCTTACGAAAACGTAAGCCTCATGGACCTATGTAAAGTTAAAGCCTATCAAGTAAGACAAGTGGCCAACTCAATTAGGGCTCTATGCAGTGTGTCTCTGATCGATATTTTGAAGACGGGCTGTTGGTCTTCTCCTAACTCGTTCATTAAATATTACCTAAAAGACTACTCTCAGTGCGAACTATCGAGCTTGTGCTCTTTAGGCCCCTTCGTAGCTGCGGTTGCAGTAGTCTCTAATCAAGCCTTGTCTGTTGCAGTGAACCGACGACCAAGGGCAAATTCAAATCCAAGCGCAAGGAAACCTTCTTCCAGGGCTCTGGCAACGGTGCGGGCAAGTACAGGAAGGGCCAGAACCAAGGCCGCCGTTAACTGCGTCTTGACACCCACCAGTTATGAAAGGACAGGAGCACCTTGCGCTCTAGTTATGGCTCAGTGCCTTGAGGACGGTGCTACGGGAGCCCACACACCTGTAAATTTATTAGCGCTGGTTCTTGGTGCTTCCCTCCTGCGAGACCGGTACTCCATCTTCCCTTGGCAAAAGGGGGTGTACATAAACACACTACGCATCCCCTTCAGTGCGTCCGTCATGACCACTAGAGTCGGTATCGCAGGGATCAAGTACCTAGACTAGCTGATTGCACTTAGATAGTGATCGAAATCTTACATTAGCACGTTGTAGTGCGTTCATTGTGTATCTGATAGTTTTCTGTTCATGTACTGAATGAGCATATGGTAGTGCGTCACCTGTGGTTTACGAGTGCTCCTACTCTCTGATCGGTGGGCATTGTCGTGCGTTCAGTGTAAGTCAATAGGTACTATGAAATAACATACTGCAGGAGTGCATTATAGTGCGTCAACCTGTATTGTGCGAGCACGTCGTATTGCTTGCCCCTATACCTTGACAAGGGTACTGCCTGTGAGTCTCTAGCTTGGTTCTTGGTTACTTTTGAAAACTTTAAATTATCAATTTTTGTTTGACCATAGCGAATTTATATTCGTGCATGATAATGAATTTACTGATGTACAAATTTTGTGAGTGATCAAGCATCCCTCAGTGTTGCAACTGCTTGGTTAAATAGTTAACTACGTTCCGCTATCATGTTAGTGAAAAATTCAAATAAAAGAGATTACTGTGCGTATTCTCAGATCGACCTTTGCTATTAGGTTGGGTTACTATCTCGTGGGAGGATGAAGGAGGGAGGGGGGGGGGGGTGTTAGCAAGGGGATAGCGGAGAAGAGCTTGGATATCGGTGCGTCTTCTCTATTTGTTCTCTTTAGTATGTTCGCCCTTGTGTATGCTAGAATTGTTCACCAACTCGATTATATTTTGATCTAAGGCACATTAAGCACATTAACCATTCTTAGAGGTTTTTTATTTACGCCTTTTTTACCTTCACATGGAAAGCGCACGTTCTTTGAAGTAAAAGCTAAATTCTTGAGAACTTTTCTAGACTGAGCTCACAACGCAGGTCTCTCCGACTCCCGTATAAAAGTGGAGATAAGCGAAGTCGGAACTTTTACGAAGTAAAACTGACGTTTTATTTTTGTAAAACGCTCTTTTACGAGCAAAAGCGTAATTCGCGTTCTCCACTTTTATCATAATGTCGGACCCAGCCACCCCACGGACCTGGGTGTGGTTGGTGCAGTAGGACAATTCTCGAATGAGCTTTGGTAGCAAGGTACCAAGGATGCTGATTGGCTGGACAAAGGACGGGACTATTCGAACCACTAGAAAAATTCTTAGTTCCTAATTGCGTGGTTCTTAGAGTTTTACCAGAAAACCTGTAGAAAAGTGGAGAACGCGAATTACGCTTTTACTCATAAAAGAGTGTTTTACGAAAAAAAAACGTCAGTTAAGTACTCACCCAAAGCTGTCGAGCTTTTCGATTCGCACGCCCCACCCCCACCCCCGCCTCCATCCATCCAACTGCCCCAGATGCGAAAGGCCATCCATTCATTATAAGAGTGGCGTACACCCAGCTCCATTCCTCCTCCTCTGCGTGCGTACTTTATGGATGGCCCTCAATGCAGGGAAATATAAGATGTTCGATGGAACTCCTCATAGTTGTGGATTCAATAAAAAAAAAAAAAATAAAAATAAAAAACACGCCCTGCAACACGAATGTGCTATTTTTAATTTGATAGACAAGTCTAACTGTGATTACTAATATTTTTGACAAATTCATTTGATATGTGCATGTGTGTCCAACTATTTAAACACATTTCCAACTATTTTGTTGTACATCCCATCAAATTTGTCAAAACTAAATGAATTGCAGATAACGATTTTATTGAACTGCTGATTCCGAGGACCCATTGTTACGGTCTATTCAAAGATATTTTAATAGCTGGATTATCAACTCCAATGTATTTTATAACATCAGAAAAGTCCAATAATATAAGATCAGATATGTCCAACATTAATTAAAGCTGTATCTAATACGATTAGAGATGTATGTTTTTGTCAGCTGAATATATCTTGAAATATAATGGCTGGAGGGTTCGAGGGGTGCTGGGGCAGAATGCCTTTAATGCCCAAGGAAACCACATGGTATCTTATATGTTACCCTGATTGTCCAAAAACGCAGAGAAGGAGGGGGGGGGGGGGGGGGGTAGTTTTGAGGCCAGACGCGATCCGTGCAGAGTGTCAGTTTCGTTAAAAACGGGGGAGGGTATTTTTTATTTATTCAGCACTCCGCGTTTCCTACAAAAAGAGGGGTTGGTTATTTCGGAATTGCACTCAGCGTTTGGTTAAAAAGGGGATATTATTTCAAAATTAGCAATCCGAGTTTAAGAATTATTTTAAAAAGTCATTGACAGGCAAGGTAACCAGCTGGTAGGTGAGTGGTCCCTCCCTGGGGTATAACATTGTTTAGTTTAAAGGGAAGAACAGGGACGTTCATACCTTTACCTAAGAACTATATTTTTATGGAATGCTAGTTTTTTTAACGAAACACTGGCCTGAGTCACCATGCATAACTCGACCCCTAAGATGGTGAGGAATAGCTGAAGAAAATCGGAGCTCGGATGCTAAATAACCAATTTAACAGACGGTAAAGATGACCCAGCTGGAATTTGTGATTTATAGCTATACTAATATCACATTTACTCATTTATTTTTATTTCTTTATCATTATTATGGCAGGATATAGCTCATGTGCTGGTACGTGCTGCAGACCTCTCATTTTGGCATAGCCACCAAAGTCTGAAGCCTTAATAAATTTGCTTAACTTGGAACAGATTTGATGGAAGCCTAACGATAGGCATTGTTGGTTGTCTTGCAGCACAAAAATTGCATTAAACAATTGCACAGGTAATGACGGAATCGATGAGCCGGTCTTCCTGCCAGCTATAAAACCGGTCTTGTCAATCGTTTAGAGCAGTCAGCAAAGACACAGCTTTCAGGTCAAACGTCAGTGTAACTTTTACAAGATTGACGCATGTGAAGATGAACTTTTTCAAGAAGCATTGTGCAGGACCAGTCTTTGACACTACAGATCGCGCAATTAGTTTATAAAAATTGATGTTCCTACAGATTGACTTTTTCTTATTTTCTACCCTCAAATTGGTCTACTTTTACCACAAGAAATTAATTTCAGTGATTGGCCAACGATGTTTGCTGTAAAAATTGAATTGCTTTTCTAACATTCAGTGAAACATTACCGGACCCGTCCAATAGTTGATATTCTACTTCATATCGAAGTGGCATTACTACAAACTGTCAACTGGAGTTAATGTTACGGATAAAACCGAAAGGAATCATTTGTCTTTTTACTGCTACTAAAGAAAGGTAAGGTCTACATTTTTGTTTTCCTGTACCAAAGTAGGACGATTCTGCGATAGTTATAAATTAAGATTACGCAAATACACTGCATCAATTCCATCGAAGGTTTTTATATGTTATAATTAATGACTTGTTATAAATTATTTTCACTTTGTTCAACTCTCGTTGCAATAGGTTCATTACTTTTTTCTGTGTGAAGATTTCTAATAACACACTGTTGCTCTGTGTACTAAGCCCGCTAAGAAAAGAAAAAAAAAAACACTCAAACAGCTTCTTTTCTATTAGCGCATAATTTATAAGTATATGGAACTGTCATGATATTAAAATTAAAATCTGTATTTGTTCAAAATAAAAAACGCTTAAATTCCAAACCGCAGTTTCAGGAACCCTTCCGAGGTTCTGTTAAGATATATCTAAATAATTTTAATAGAACGGAATCAGAGATGCCTTTAATCCAATTCACGACATTTTTAATCAAAGTGGAGATGTAATTTTAAGTAAGGGACAAATCTGAATATTTTTAAATATAGTTATAGAAATTTACAACTCGATTTAAAATGTATCTAATTTATTTAATGATTTTTTTTTTAAATCACGGACTTTTCCAGTTTCACAGCTAGAGACTTTTTTGAAGAATAAGTGAGATCTCAACTTAGAAAGAAATGTCTGTGATTACTTAGAAATATATTTAATAAGTTTGAGAAACTTTAGTTTGAGGCTTTGAAGCTACGCCTTTCTCACACACAAGAATCGCAACCACAGTTTGTAATTTAAATAAAGATCACTTATGAAAAATTTCTAACTTAATCAGGTGTTTTTGTCTAAAATCTTTATTTTTAAGCTACGTTGATTATGAATAGACAAAGCTCAGTTTGTGAACACAAACTAACCTCTTTTCACCCTGTAGATCTGTTCATATCTTAGAAAAGCTTTTAATAACTCACGATCTATTCAGTACAAAATATCTTCTAAAGTGGTTAAACATTCACAAAACTCAACCAGATAGAACTTTTAGTGCTGTTGTTCTTCACATAAAATGACATGTTTTGAGGATAATACAAACAGAAATTCCAGTTTCCAAGCACTTGATGGAAATCAGTGTATATCTGTCGCCATAGAGTTAGGTTACCAAAACAGGCTGACACCATCTAACAACACCGAGTGCGACATATTTATTGGCAATACTCTGATAAAAAAAGTTCCAGTCGCCCGTTTAAATGAAGGAGGGTTTGATGTTCATTACTTGTGAACGAAACGATCCCTTAGTGCAGTTTCTTTTTTTTTTTATCAGCCGATTCTGACGCATTTCATGATAACCTTTTAAAGGATTTGAACAGCATCCTTCTCCTCTCTCGATTTTGTATGAAGTATTACTTAACCCCATAATATTTGCCACTTTGCTTACAACAAATCATTATATCTTTGAGAAATTAGTTCTGCAAGTTCAATTTAAAAACAGCTTTATATTATAAGTGGAGCAATCTGGGTTTGTCGCAGACAAAGTTCTATTGTTCGAACTGAATGCAAAATAGTCTTTAGCTTAGTGAACTGGTTTTTAGCCGGCTGCTTTGTTTAGTTCTTCTTTACCACAAGGACACATGGACTTAATTAATACAGATAGAAAAGTGGTTACACCACGCAAACTGTAAGCTAAAACCATGGCAAATGGTGTCATTGTTTTACTTTTTTTGTTTTTGTTTTGTTTTTTGTTTTTTCTTTGTTTGTTTTATTTTTTTGCCCTGGTATTTTGCTTAGAGGATGAAAGCACAGTCATGCCATATCCCACTTTACCACTTGGAACCCAGCAACAATGGATCGTGACGAAGAAATATGTTTGTTTTCTTTAAAAAATCTGCATCCTCCTCTTTTCCAAGAAGTGCACTCCTGTTTCGTGGTGTTTTTACTAAGAAGTTATTTGTCTGCAACACACTTTTACAGCCGTAAATATCAGCTTCAAAACTCTTTGAGCTCATCTATTTTGTATGTTCACAGTCACTTCCTTTGCTACATATCATACAGATAAATAGTAGAGGAGATGTTTTGATATGGATGAATTGTTTTGTTATCTTTACGTGATCTGGGTGGAATCAGTGTTAGAATTAATTACCAGAAGATATTTAATGTTAATACAGGAAGAACCAGTCAGACTAAAAAAGAGAGAGGAGTTATATCCAAAATATAATTGATGCATAAAAAACAGAAGTGTCTTCCACGTTTACTTGCATGTTACAGGGAATCATAAGTCCCTATAACGAAGCCGTTTTCAGACTATAATGTAAACCCGGTGAGGCTGCCACGAACCTGTAAGGGGAACTCTTCCATACTGTTAAATGTCCCGGACTCCGGTGTAGAGATATAAGAATGTTTACAGAGTGTGTGAATACTCGTCAGCTTGCAATTAAACTTTGCCAGACAATCAACAATAAAATGATACCGGAGTGGAATAAAAACTCGCTGAGTTGTTTTGCCAGACCATACCGCAGCCATATACCACACCCCTGTACCGCACATGTATACCGCATCCCTCTACCGCACCTCATGCAGCTTTACCGAACAGTAATAAAATCTGTAGTAATATGCTATGTATGGAAATTCAAGCAGGCTAATTTAGGATCCTACACTGTAAAGAAACCCTACTATAACTCCACTATAACCCCACTACAACCCAAATATATCCCCACCATAACCCCACTATAACAGCTAGGAGTCGGTCTGGCTGTTTTGAAACCCTGCAATGAAATGAGGATGTCGCAACCAAAACACCGACTGCATGTATTCAATGTTAACCTGGTTTGCAACTTATAATTCCTCCAAAATAAATAAATTGGTGGACTAAAAGTTGTTGTTGAGGCTACCACCACTGAATAACCTGAAAGTTTAAGGTCTGTTGTCTTGCCAGTATAAAATTAACTATATTTCTTTATATTTTAGACTGAATTGGAAATAGTCCCTACATATGTTACAGGGTAATTCTGATTTTAAGGCAGGTGTAACTTGTCCTAGGGTAAATATTCTTGCCCTGACTGAACCATAGCAAGTATACTTACCGTGAAAATTTTCCAGGTAAATTTTTATCAGGGGTGATTTTTACACACAAAATAGAGATACCTTTAAATGATCATCGCGACTTAACATACAGCTGTGCTTCTAAAATATTGCGGGGGTCAAATCGCCTCCGGGGTGGTGACGTTGTCTCCAGACTCCCCAGAGGTCATCGCAACTGGGAACCCTATTGACCAGCCACTCAGTTTGGTCCATTTCTGTAGTTGTGATGCCCTGTCCGTCCAGCACTTGAAATATCGGCTTTTCGCCGCTGCCAAACTTTCGCCACCTCCGCCTGAACATTCGCTGTCACTGCGGGAACCTTCGCCTGGGAGGACATTCGTATCTACCAGTCATTTTTCTTTACATTTTTTTGGCCTCCAAAACTTCAGTTTGACAATTTTTCATATTCATGTTTGGTAAGTAGTGGGCCTTTTCTGGTCTTTCTATAGGCTTTTAAAAGTTCCACTTCAAAGCGTCTTTCTTTGTTTTCATCTATTTATGTCAGTTTTCTTGGAAACGATTTTATGCTAATTCCTGGCTGTTATTTAGCAAATAATTTGATCCCGCAAATGCCAGAATCACAGAAACAGAAAGGAATACAATTACGCTGATGATCATTTGATCAACAAACCAAAAGACAATCTCGGAAATGTAATTGCACTCGCTAGGTGTGTGACCACAGTCATAATGAAATTGCCCCTCCTGTATGTATAATTGTAATTAGTAATTTGAAAAAAAAATAATAAAAGTAGCTTTTAGTTAAAGTTTGAATCATTGAATGTCCATGAAAATATGATAAAAAAGGTTTTCATTTGTAATTGTAGCCATTAATTGTGAATGATAGCATGATACAAGTGCTTTTCATGCACAATTGCAATTATCAATTGTGATAACAGTGATTTTCGTGTATACGAATCACAATCTTTGAAATGGCGACCACTGAAAGTTCACTTCAGGGGTATCTTCAATGTTTTGCGTGGTAAAAATCAGGGTCAGTATACTTGTTCTGACTGAATCCTAAAATTAGACTTACCTTGTAACATACATATAGTGAAGAGCTTACATCGTAGTGATCAAAGGAAATTTTATATATATTTGCATTAAGATGAGATTACATAAAATTTAAAACCCTATTCTGTAGACAAATGACGGTGATGTTAATGATTATAGTCTTCCACACCTAGGGCATTTGGCGGTTTTCCACGGCAATTGCTTCAGGGACGGCGAGGAATGTAGGAGGTGGGGGCGGGGGGCGGGGGGGGGGGTTTCGACACAGCCTACCAATTACGGGCACAGTTAACATGGTATTTTCGCAGTGTATGGAACTATTTCAGTAATTGGGTTTCTTCTTCTTCGAGCCATCATCGTGAAGGGGAGCAGGTCAACATCACGGGCACTGTCCTTGGTTTGAGCACTGTCTCTTCCTCTTGCCACTCTTCCTCCCCCTCATCCACAAATAATGGTGCGACAATATATGCTCTTTCCACATATGGTCTGTTGAAAATTCTTGCGAAATACCACAAACAAGACCTGAAAGAGGAGTTCGCTTAAAAGTCAGAGTAAACCACCTGCTAAACACCAATAGATTGGTTGTGTGATCGGGGTTGGGCGGTGGGAGGGAGCGGGAGGTGGGGTGGGTAAAGAGTAGAACAGAACATCCGGAACTGGTACACGCAGAACATAAGATAGCCATGAACTAGTGTTGATAACAAGCCTCACCAGCACGCACTGCCGCCCGCTTGAGTAGGAGAATAACATGATCAATGATCGCGGGCTTGTGGGGAGTGGGGAATGCCAAGGCCTTCCTTTTGGCATCATATTTAATAAGGAATTTTATAGCGAAGCCGTAAATAACAGATATAAAGGGATTAAACGAAACAGTAAATTTCCTCAGCTATAGCTGCTGTGTTAATTAACAGTCGAAAGAGTTCAACCTCTGCGGAAATTCATGCTCTATTCACCCGTTCATTACTCACCTTTATCACACATAATAAATCTTCTCGAAAACGAAACTTCTGGCATCTCAAATAAAATGTTATATCTGACTACACAATATCATTCTCAATTTATATTTAAAAAAAACTCTTCCATCACAGTTACAAATTATTAAAAATTGTTTAGACACAATCAATTCAGGTGTCGTTAAAACGTCAAAACCGTTACTAAGTCTTTTCGTAAGTTAGATAATTTATGTTAATCTTTGCAGCTTAAAATCACACCAACACAAACAATCCGTTGTGTACGAAAGAATCTGAAATTGTTTTGCACAGTTTTGCGCTGTAGCATTCTGTCAGTCACAAATAAGAAGTAAACCCTTGGATGTTTTGTCGCTTTAAATAATGCATCACGTTTATAAATACTGGGACCAATCCCAATTGTGAAATGTACCTTTTAATACACAAGTATACACAATGCTATTTTAGCATTTACTAGGCAATTACTGATATCAAGAACTAATTTTTGATCTCTGAAATTGATTTTTTATATCAAGAATTAACTTTTTATCTCAAAAATTAAATTTTTGATATCAAGAATTAATTTTTGCTATCTGTAATTATATCTTTGATAAATGCAAAAGCACATAATTAAAAAATAAGCTGACATTTTGCAAGATCAAAAAATTATTTGTAGATTTCAAAATATGAATTGAAAAGGTGTCATTATGTTGTCTAAAACGCAATTCTTGACATCAATAAAGAGAAAATAAATTACTGAACACAAAATAGAAATTTTGCCACCAAATATTTCATTTTTGCTTTCAAGAACTGAACTTTTGATCTCTAAAAATCAATGTTAGATGTCAATAAATCATTTTGATATCTATAAATATAAGAAACATAATGAATTCTTGGTATCAAAAAAATTATTTTTGAGATCAACCAATATTGAGGGATATCAAAAATTGTTGATAGCCATGTGCATATGTTAACTGAGGAAACTATTTTTTTTCCTGTAGTTGATTCGGTTGCGCGTCCTGCCCGGAAGCGTTTAGTACTGAGGGTGTTTATCCCCGGGGGCCACTTGGTATTTTATGTGTCACCATGCGAGTTAAAAAAAAATGCGGAAAAAAATGCGGAGAAAGGGTGGTAATTTTGGGGCCAGACGCGGAATGTCAGTTTCGTTTAAAAAAGGGTTGGGGTAATTTTCATTCAGTACTCCGTGTTTCCCACAAAAGGGGTGAATTATTTTAGAATTACACTCCGCGTTTGGTTAAAAAGGGATTATTATTTCAAAATTAGCACTCTGCGTTTAGGGGTCGTTATCACAAGTCAAGGATTCGAATGGTAGCCAGTTGGTTCATATAAAAATAATAATTCAAAATTATTTCTTTGTGTAACTGTTTCACTTGTAGTGATAATAACTGAGCTATGTTAATTTTAGAATAAACGTCATTTAAACGACAGGGAACTTCTGTGAGTTCATTGATCTACGCAGTTATTGATTGTGTTGCAGCGATCTGTTATTGAATGCATTTGTCTTACAGTCTTAAACACTCAAGCATAGACACTAGTGAATTCTTGTTATATTCAAATTAAAGTCAAGTGGAGCCTCTTCAGTTTTTGCATCTTCTAAATAAGATCTGCACAAGATAATTATTTAACGCATCATCAGGTTAAAAAATCTTGAATGTCTATATTGGCCGATTTTTGTTGAAATATTGATGCTAGCCATTTATTTTATTTGCCTCATTTTGCACAACTACAATAACTCATTCTAAATTAATTAAACCATTATTGGTTTCACTTATAAATTAGAAATCGCTAGCCTAGAGGTTAGTCAGTTTATTACACAAAATAAGGTAAATTGGTAATTAGGATGAATAGATCTCCATCCAAATTTAATGCATAGATATTATGTGACCTGTCTTCAAATATTTACAACAAATAACATTTTTCATTGATTTTTTTATTCATATGATTTTGTAACGTAACGTCTAAATTAAAGTTAAACACCGAAGAAGCTTTTAATGTGAATAGATAAGAAATCACTGGTGTGTGTGTATTTGAGCACTTACAACTGCGTAAATATATCCAAACACATTCAATCACACCTGAATGGAACAAAATCAATAATTACGTAAATCAAATCACCTGACAGAAGTGCGATTGTAAATCTATTGCCTAACGAAACACGCTCTATTCAGACAAGCTAATTGCAATTAGACTGAAGTGTACAGTTCAGCAATTAAACATTTGATACTGTCTTGCAATAGGGTTATCATCTCACTGTTGAGTAGTTCTTAAGAAAAGGCACTAGAAACACCTTGTTAGAAAATATGAAAAATATGTGATTAAGAAACATTTAAAGAGTATGTAATAACACCATAAAATCTGTTAAGCCCTTTTAAGTCCTTAAAATATTAAGGAGACACACTTACTGAGCACAACAAATACAGAAAATTCAATTCCTGAAAGTCAGATCGCTTCCCAGAGTTATTTGCTGAGTTCGAATTGTTTACATCATCGAGATAGTTGCAATTTATGAAAACTATATCAATGCAATTGAACACAATTGATGATGGCTTTATGGCTTTCCACACAAAGAACAACGAGCATCTGAACGAAACAGTTAAAATCATTCACTGAATCTTTTAAAATTTTGTATTCTTTAAATCAGTGATTTTATAAAGTCACTCAATTTTTCAATGAATTTACAATGTAACTGAAATTTCAAGTGACTTTAAAAAGTCAACGATTTGACAGATGCTATGAAGCACCCACACATCCACACATACACACACACCTTGCTATCCATAGACTGCCGTTCTTATCGGTAGCCCCGAACCCTGCTTGATCTGGTCCGTCCATCTTTTGGATATCCTGTTTTTGGTCTAGGTATGCAAAAATCTGAAAATATAATACCATGTTGTCGGATGTGGTTCTCTGTATGTTAAACAGTTGACGTATTTCCGTGTTGCTCATTCTGACCCTCATGGCGATTCCTGGGATTGCTCAGAGACATCTCATCTCAGACACTTCGAGTTTTCGGACGTCTTCGTCTTTTAGAGTCCAGGTGTCTCAGTAATAGATAGCAATGTGCAGATCAAGTGTTTGATAAAGTCTTGCTATGAATCTTCAACATAGTGAATTCTGTGCCAAATTACACTTTTGGGGGCGTCCAAAGGCACCTGAAGCTATGGCAGTTATTCTTTTTACGTTCGCTGTGCAGTCTGGTACTACGATGTCCAAGAATACAAATTATTCTAATTGTTCTACTTTTTGGCCATCGATGTTTATTTGGTTATGAGGATGTTATAATTTTATATTTTACTCCATTCATTTTCAGATCCCATTTTTGCATGCGGCTTCTAATTTTAGTTTTTCAAATATGACCGAAAGTACAATGGTGTCATTTGCATGTCTGATGTCTAGGGATGGGTTATCGCTAAGATGATGTCAGTTCTGTTATCGCAAACTCCAGAAAGAGATAAAACAGGGTTAACGATACCCCTACTCAAACTTTCAACTGTTCTGTCAGCTGACCATCTATTTCCATAACATTCAATGCGCAGATATAGCTTTTCGATGATGTGGACAATTTTTGGATCTAAGCATCATATTCCACAGTGCTTTTCGCCAGACCACATACAACACCCCCTAATGTCAAAACGCCTGTCTTGTCTAGGCCCAAGTGAGTTATAGTTTTACGGTCTGGTAGCGTCTGGTATTGTTATATATATATATATTTGAATTAACAATACCAATTGTAGGTTTTGCTGAATAAATAGCCAGTGTAATTCGGACAACAATGGTGCATTCTTTCAGTGCGGTTCATGTGTCTCCTGGATATCAATACGAATGTGCTGCTTTTGTTTACGAACTGTCTAATTTCGTAACTCTTGTCTTGTTTAGTTCCAAGTTGGTTATATCTTTAAGTGTCTGGTGCTGTTAATTCAAATTATCAGAGAAATTAACGGAAAAATATTGTTAATCGAAATTGGAAATTGAAAGAGAAAGGGAAACATAATTGTGTAAATCTTGTTGGTGGACAAGATAAATTACAAGTTATCTTCCCGTACTTACTTCATCACTTTTAGGCGTGGGATTGCGAATGTCTTACACAAAAATACAAGGTTATTAAATATGCATATATGTCTGAAATATTTATTTGCCATTTATTCGTATTGTATATACCATTTCAACTTCATCGCTGTGACATAATCCATGTGTTTAAAACATGACATCTTCTCGTCTCTTTCACTTTACAGAATCGATAAGGATAGCACCAGGCAGTGGTTAGATCTGAAAAACTGCAGCACATAATCCTAACCCTAATCGGATTTATTGTCTTGAGTGTGGTACAAAAGATAAGAGACTAAAATCAGGCTCAGTCTCCAAAATGTAACGCAGTCACTTCGTTATTCCAGACCTTTTGCATATACTCTTAATATATAATCAACAATGTCACGTTTGTTTTAACAAGATCGTATACAGTTCTTTTGTGTTCAAAATGATCTGGTTCTTTTGAAACAACCCCTGAGAATTTTAATATCATATGTAAATGAAACATAACAAAATACTTTATAAGATATTCTTGGTGGCCATTTGTCCGGATTTGTTTCATGTATCCGGACAAATGATACATGTCCACAAGTGGCCGTGTGGTGGACATTAAGTTCTAGCAAGGTAACTACACTACCTAAGTTTCAAATAAAGTTAGGAATCCGACACCTAATACAGCTGAACTTATTGGAGATTATCGGAAAATCTTTTGCGAAAACTATCCTTTCTATCCATAAGTTTGTGAATGATAAATTATATTGTTCCATTTGAAGATGGAATAAAATTGAAAAATTACAATACCCACATAAAGAAGTAAAATAAGAAACTTAACAAATCTACCAAAAATATTGCAAAGCAAAACTTAAGATGTATCTGATTCACTGGTAACGTTTAGGTATATAGTTTGCACTGTGAAGACACATGTATTTGCAAGCAAGAGGCAGTCACATATGTTTAGGTATGAACTGGAAAGACATGAAGAGTAAAGTAAAGTATCATTCAAACAAGCCAAGTGGGAACTAATTTGGGCCACTCGCATGTAGGAGCTCATTGAAGCAATGAAATATCTGAAATCAATCTCTAAGCCTTGCCATGACTAATGCACTTTTACTTACTAAACAACAATAATTGCTGCGTTTTTATTATTATTATCATTATTATTATTATTATTATTATTATTATTATTATTATTATTATTGTTATTTTGTTACTTTGGCTGCTATTTCTATCCGTTCGAACTCTATTCTTTTCACAGAAATGCCAAACAGAATGGAAATGTATAAAATAATTTATTGACAGCACCTGCTAAAAAGGCATATTTGTGTTACTCGTGCATTCCAATATAACAATACAAATGGACAGAATTGTGGTTGGCACGATAAAAAGAACAAAATTTAAATTATTGTGGACATTGAACTTAATGTAAGTAATATATCGCGTCTCAGTACAAATAAGTACAACTTACCGATTACCTCGATAGACGTCTGGCTGGTTTGAAAGCATTTTATGTCTATCGTCTTGTAAGAATCAATAACACATTCACACTTAACACAATTGTTTCACTTTAGGTGGCTTGAGAAATATATTGAATCGCTATATGATTTCTTGCCAAATTGACTTTAACAATAACCGAGTAATTCGTCTCGAAAATATGACAATGCGATGTCTATCTAATTAATTGAACGTCGTTTCCCTAAACATTGTCAAGTTAAGGAATTTAGTAATCAATTTGTTGCAACCGATAGGAATTTTTGTTTTAATTGCATGTAGCCTTTCATTGTGTTGTCGTATTTTTAGATCATTCTTTTGAATGAAATACATTTACATAAGCAGCCGAAAAATTGTATAATTGAATTAGTATCAATCAACAAATACTGCAAACAAACCAAACTAATGACTATTAGCACTAGGGTTTAACTCAAGGACACCATACGGCTGATATCTGGTTAAGAAATTTTGAAAGACACAGATGCCGTGCCAACAATAGTCTGGCATAAAAATTCCGCACTTCGCTTTTTCTTGGTCGAATGATACACTTGGAAACGTATAAAACTCTACATTTAAAAAAAAATAATGTCTTAACGGATTAGTGTAATTGCAATTTCAGGGCAATAAGCTAAAACCCGCGGGGAAGGGGTGTCTACTTGGTCTTCAAAATGATGCAGGTCTTTTGGTGAAGACCGCACGGAATAGTCAGATCCATGCCGTAAAAGTAAAAGGTGTTTCGGTAAAATACAACTCAGTAAGATCAAAAGAGCTATACACAATTCGAAATTAAAACGGTTGAATAAGCTAAGCATTTTTTTACTCAGCAGCTCACTGAATTGAGCTATTTACAAAGGTACTCATATGCTTCATCGTCGATGTGAGCTATTATCCATAAAACGCAAGATGTAAACCATCTTTAGTCCCAATATTTCACATCCATGATTCACACATTGAATTTCGACCTTCGAATGAATCGCAATTTTGCAAAGTTTTGTGGAAAAGATTTGCCGAAAAAAGAAGCATAAGATGGTCGTACTAATTTATGCATAACCTCGGAAAGGGAAACTTCCTCGAACAAAGTCAGTTCAGTATGAAAGAGGGTGTGCTGAAAACCATACTAGCCATTTTGGGTTCAATAAGCCAGCACATGTAATTGTATAACAACCACAAAATATATTAAACTAGGTTTAAAATATGGAACACTAAAACAAGAAGGCACCTTAATATGTTTAACAAAAAAATCTACAATTCTGCTGTTCAAGCGTAAGCAGTTTAATAATGCGGTAATACTTTACTTACTCAAATGCTAGCATTTGAAAATAGAAAACATAATACAAAAAGAACTATGTAAATTATCTGTAATTGGTAAAAAAAGCTAGGGACTACGATGAATAAGACTAACTCATAACGTAACATATTTATATTGTAACACATCAAGGGCTATTTTAACTTTGTGTGAAGTTGAGTTAATTTATAAAATTTATTAGCTCTGAAAAATTTACACCTCAGCGATTTTAAATATTAAATTATATTTAATAACCAGTACTGTATACAGAGCTTATATTTCACAAATGTATGATAATTTTGTCATATATTTTATGCTAAAAGTTCTCAGAATAAAATCTCTGATTCTTAGTTAGAGTAGCAAAACATGGGCCAATTTATTGCTGAGTAAGTATGAGAAGAATATATTAATAAAAATGCTTGAAATAATTCCAGCATTTCTTTAAAATTAAGTTCTACAACATATACTATATATTACCTTTAGTTTATGCATACAAAATCGCATCATTTCTATGTGAAAGACATTCAAAAGCAATACTATCCATCATTTACCACAAGTTTACTTTATTCGAACATTTGTGTCTTTGCTCCGGTCTCACAAAGACATCCATGCATGTCATTTACAATTGAAGAGCGAAACAAAAGAGCATGAAAAGACAATGAAGTTCAAAACAGAAAAGATAAAAAGGAGAGGGGAAACAGAGTTACATGTAATGTAGAAGGCGTTGCCAAAACAAAATTTTACAGTCATCAGTAGCGCAAAACACTGAATGACAAATGAAATAGACGTGCAAAACATACCATAGACATAGCATAGATTCTTTTCACATACTCATGCGGCCTTTCGGGTCAATATGTGATGATGAATGTGTTTCAGCTAAGCGTTTTCCTGATAACTTGATTGCTCAAAAGCGCTGGCCCATTAGTGGTTAAGTACTTTAACACGGTACGACTTACTTGCAGCTGAAAAACTTGTAATTATCTCAAATAAACATACATAAAATTTGTTTACAGTTAAACTTATTGCAAGCAGTTCGAAGGTATGTGTTGCTTTGTTGAGTGGCACTTACACAATAAGCAACCATCATTCGAGAATATGCTTTGCTCTGTTTTAGGTCAAGACAGCATGAGAAAAGACGGAAGAAATAAGATGGAATGAATATTGTATCCAGATTGCTTACCAACATAAACTGAAGCCGTTTGAATACATCAACATTTAAATGTCACGATCGTGTCATCAGAAAGCTTAAGAGTTAACACTGCTGCTCTGCTATGAGTCAAAGGATAAACAGCTGGAAGAGTAGAGTAGAAAAAACAATTTCTTCAAGGCACGAGATCTAATAACTGAGATTCAAGCAGAACTGATTAATGACGATGAATAGCATAGGACTTCATATAGTCACTAGTTATGAAAATCTTGATATAAACTTTCGTTTATAAAAACAATTCTAAGTACGAATTATTATGAAACTGTTTTGAGAGATCATAAAAGAGCGAAATTTGTTTGGTATTAAAATGGCTGAATTACTTTTTGAGGATATGATGCACGGACAATTGGTGACAATTAAGTACAATGATTCCTTTCCTATAGATTTAATATCAGTTGCTACGGATATGACAAGGACACAGGAGGATGTTAGCACATTGTCAAATAGTGCTTTACAAAAGAATTTAAATGAAACCAACATTATACCGTTATCTCAAGATTGTTTGGTTTACGACTTCATTATTGAAGCAGTGGCTATGGGATGTTTATGTGCTTTTGGTTTCGTCGGCAACATATTATCTATGATATGCCTGTGGAAAGACAAATCAAAAACAGCAACACCATTCTTATTAATTTCGTTAGAAATTGCGGATACATTATTTCTACTTACAGTGTTATTTCTTCGAGTTTTGGCTACAATTGCGCAATACAAGAGAGATCTCGTATTGGCATCGATACTTCCCTACCTGGCAAAATACATTTTTCCTATTGCTCTAGTCTGCGAAACTGGGACCATCTACTTGACCATTTTAGTGACTGTAAATAGGTATATCTCTGTATGTTTACCATATCAAGCACATGATTTGTGTTCCGTTAGGAATGCGCAGAAACACGTAGTTCTTGTCTGGTTGTTTTCATGGATATACAACATTCCTAGGTTTCTGCAATACGATATTAAAAACGAAGTTGATCCATTAAGCAACAAGACAATAAATGTTCAATTCGAAACTGACATGGCAAGGAATAAAGTGTATCAAATATTGTACTGTAATATTCTCTACTCTGTTGTCATGTTTCTCGTGCCTCTTATAACATTATGCATATTAAATTCTAAACTTGTTTCTGCTTTGAAGCGAACCAAAAAGAAGAGAAAGCAGTTATTGACACATTCAGAACATTCCTCCAGATCAGAAGACGATATCACATTAGTATTGATTGTTGTCGTACTTGTTTTCGTAATATCACAAACTCCAGCGTTAATTACTCAACTCTTACTGGTTTTCCTACCATCACATCTAAAAGATTGTCCAAAAGCATTCTTCTTCTACGAGCGCATCAGCGATTTATTTGTTGTTGGCAATAGTTCAATCAATTTTCTCATTTACTGTTTTTGCAGTAGGAGATTTAGACAGATCTTGATAAAAATGGTGTGTAAAATAGGACAATCAGACAGTAAGTCGCCTGAAAATAGTTTACCAAATGGGCATACACATATTCATAAGACAGCAACGCATACCAAGTATAGCACTATTGGTCGAAACATTGCACAAGAAAATACCAAACTCTAAATGCGTACCTTGAAGTAGATGCCCTCCATTAATCCATTTATATGCTTAAAAACTTTAAGAAAAAATAGTTGTATGTGATGTTTATTTATTAAATGTTTGCCAATTCTTTATTGGCTAGAAGCCCAATAAAATTCCAAAATTCAAATAGTGCGGGTATAATAGTAACGTGAAATTAGTCTAGCGTTTTCATGTTGTTGCTCTTATAATCCGAGTAAATTATTGTTTGCACTGGATTACTTTTACGGCGATTTCAAAACGCCTCTCGAAGAAAAGTCGCATTTCAATTATTTATTGTATGGAAAATTTGCAAGTGTCTTGTAACAGCTTTAAAACAAATCATTATTCTCACGAAAATATGAGAAACTCAAGTTAACCAATCATTAATGCATATCATTGTGTATTCAGAGGTGATGAAACCAGTTTAAGTAACGTGCTTTAGGCAAGTGTAATCGCTGACTTATTTATGTTTTATTGCACATTTGTGATCTATAATAAATACAGCATTCAATGTGTGCATACACTGTATGAACTATTTATTTCCACATACCGTCCACCTCCGCTGTGTAGCAGTACTTCGTGCTTTTAGATACCCAAATAAAGAAACAACAATTTTTATTCCCGACACAATATTTGTAAACAAGGTTGTAAATGTTTTAATGTACAGTTACTACTCGAGCAGCTAACTTTTCACTTTCAAACTAGAATGTATTTTGATTAGATTATTCAGAGTATGCTTCTGGCATTATTTTTGGATTGTTTCAACAATATTCGGAATGCTAAAATTCACAATTAATGTGTGCAGAGAACGGCGTTGTAAAGAAATACGATATAAGATTGCTAGACTGCAAACAAAAGTATTCCAATGTAGTTCGAAAACGAAATCTGTTTAAATCTATCTTCCACAAGATTCGAAATATTTTTCACGCACTCCCATAAATTAACGAAATGAATAACTACTATGGAGCTATTCCCAACAGTTAATACAAAAGTGAAAAATTATAAAACATTCTGCTTTACAATTATTACTCGTGTAGTGGTACTTAACAAAATTGATAAAAGCATCTTTACATCAGTTCTGTTGGTGTTGTTTTACTTGAAAAGGTATTTTTGTGTCATATGCACAACAGGACAACAGATGTTACAGCACATGACAACATGCGTTGTAGCACGTTTTAGCTCATATCAAATTTATTTACTTAATACAAGAGATGTAATGCAATCAATTATTCTAACTTTTTTTTGAAATGACAATATAGTGACTAAGTGATCATTCGTTTTCACCCAATCATCCTCAAACGAAGAGAATCTAAACAAAGCTTAAACACTATCTTAAATATGTAAAACTTCATTGTATCGAGGCTACTGGCTTATAAACGCAGAAACAATAAACAAACGTTCTACTCTGTCAAATGATCTGCATAATGCTTGAGGGTTTGCAAAGCAGTTTCTCAGAAGGTAAACAACATAGATGAGGATGGTTATCGTACTAATGAGCATTTAGCTGATACTAACTATCTACAGCCTTATCAGAACTCCACCTTGCTTGCAATTATGGAGCTTTAAACCTTAAATCTGGAGCAATAGAATACAAATATTCTCTTATTATAAAACGAAACCTCCAGTCCGGGCGCTGCATCTGAAGCATATCAGATAGTAATCTTAATATTGCTTAATACATCAGGAAATACCATCGTTTGAAATGTAAGGCTTGTTTTTGCGGGTTTCTTTAAAAGCGTTAAGCCTGATCAAGGCACTTTTTCAGTCTATAGTTCTATATTTTAGTAATCCATCATAAACAAGGCAAAGCTTTATTGAGTGAAGATTCCTTACAAAAACTTCGTAATGATTTAACAGATATAAATGTTTTACGAATAACATAAACATTGTTTGAAGCTTGCAAAGTTCAAAATATTTGCTCGATAATTAACGATAGGGATAACGATTTAAGGAGGAACTCGTTAGACAAGAACTAAAATGATGAAAAAAAAAACATTTTCACATATTTATTTTTAAATTCAGTTGCTAATAATTGTAGACTCATGATTAGGCCTTGGGTACAGATATGGTAAATTTGCTTTGGTTGTTTTGGAACATTGCATTGCACTTATATAAAGGCTATTCTACTTGAAGCTATCTATACTGTTTTTTTTTTCTTTCTAGCTGAACAATCAGTCGCCCAGATAAGTAAACATCCGCTATATTAAGTAGCAAAATTGTACCCGCTCCTATTAATGCAATGCAAATAATCAAATTATTCTTGTGCCATAATTGTAACAGTTTCATCAAACTGCCCTCCTTATGTTATGGCAAGCCAGATTGTGTTTTAAGAGAATATAACGGCACCA
This sequence comes from Protula sp. h YS-2021, assembly GCA_949752745.1. Lineage (NCBI taxonomy): Eukaryota > Metazoa > Annelida > Polychaeta > Sabellida > Serpulidae > Protula > Protula sp. h YS-2021. The sequence continues at coordinate 42,642,191 of OX457025.1, forward strand.
GCATCTGTTACTCGAAACACTCTTGAAAACATGAGCCCACCTGCCATCTATGGAAAAAGTGTGACATTGCTCTATGATTATTCTGATGTAGCAGTTAATGCTGCCTTGTAAAACCAATAACGGAAAATCAGTGTGGTCAAATAAATAGCAAGTATAAAGTCAGATTATCAAAAACTCTTTGTCTGTATTATAAATGTGATAGCATATTTCCTTCTAAAAAGTAATCTGCTATATCAGACAAGTACATGTAGCTGCATATAACCATGAACTTATAGAAGCCTTCGTAAGCTTTGCATGGACATTATCAGGTGCAGAATCTGTTCCCTCCCCACGCTACACCCCTTCTGTTTAAATACTTTCCTTACTTTTGCTAAAATACTGTCCTTAACGAGCCGCACCGCCCCGTCCCAAAACCATAAAAAGTAACTAACAAAAACAACCCATTTCATGTATGTCCCAAATAAGGAATGCACCCTGACCCTCATGCTCCGATTGTGTACTGTTTTTGTTTTTGCCGATGAAACTATATTGCATTCCAAAAGGATAAATTAAAATTTCATCGAATAATGCTTTTAGGTGCATAAAACTCGCAACATCACTTGTCTAAAAACAAGTTGTGAGTGATCTATTTTCGTATCTATTTTTCATGATTTCAATGGGCAGAAAAGGCCACTTGCGTATTAAAAAAATTTGCTGATTTGATTTATTAGTTGACAGTTCTTAACTCTCGTTTTTCTAGTAGCCTTTAAGTGATTATTAATTGGATAGGAGATCCATGGTTTTCTTTAAATTAGGTGTGCACGAGTCTAAGGACAATTGCCTAGCAAATCACCTTAGCCTTATTTTAAAAACCAGTCTTTCCATCACTAACACCACTGTGATGTTTTGATAATAGAAAAGCAAGAAGTGCCGTGACTGGTCTCTTGCAAGTAACGAATAACACGGAGTTGACTCTCGTTACCGGATAATGTTTAAAGCTGACTGTTTAAAAGCTCTTGGTTTTGTAATAAAGTTACACCGTTTTGCTCCTGGTTATTGTTTTGATGATTTGCTACTGCAAAGACCATTTTAAAAATGTGTACGGCATAACCTTCTTCATTGCATGGCAGCATAACAGGTTAAATGTGATCGAAACAAGTCGGCCCATTTTCTTCTTTGTACACCACCATAACTAAAGAGAATAAATTAAAAGCTGACTACCTTAATGCTGTTTCCTTAGTGTGGATGTAGATGTCGTGCGTACTTCATTAACGAGTCCCAGCAAAAATTTTCATATATATATTTTTCATATTTTCATATATATATATATATATATATATATATATATATATATATATATATATATATATATATATATATATATATATATTATGTAGTTAGGAGACACCTACACACAAATGTCAGTTTCGAGAGAAGTTCAGATATTCTATTTATTTTGCTTATTTTTTTACAATCGGGAGCTGGTTGCCTATCTCAAACGGTGGAGTCCATTAATTAACTTTTAGCAATATTTTTGTGATCGACCATGTAAGCCGAAGCTAAAAAGATGTGACAAAAGTGTGAAACCCATTACAAATGCTTCATTTACAGTTTTCATGTGCAAGAAGAGGATTGATCGGTTCATGATGGGTCGAGCATAAAAACGAGGCAATGTAAGCTGAAAATATGTATATCTTCTAAAATTAAGCAAATTCTACGTTAATGACATTGAAATGAGTCTGAGTTTAAATATTTAATTATACTGAAAACTATCAATTCTTATTTACTAATTTAATTAGTTATCCAATCAAAATCCAACGAATTTATTTTCGCTGTCCTACATAGGTTCACAATAGTCAAAACTGCTTATAGTTCAATATTTTGTGCCTCCAAAAACTGCTTACAGTTCTTTCCATGTCGTCTTTGACCATTTGGAAGATCAAATTGATGATTTTACTGCATACTATTGGCAAATGAAATACATTTCCCCTTCATTTAAATTTTAGTGGTGTTTTACAATTATTTGAGTATTTGTCTAATTGGAAATTCTTGAACATTGTTCCATGTCAAAACTAAGTAAAGTGGAGACATAAATTTATTTTCTTTACCAGAGCGATACCTACAATGGCATTGATAGAGTTCATAATGTTGTAAATGCTTTTACGCTCTGACAGATACAGCCCAAAAGATGTTCTAGCTGTCTGGGTATGCTTTTAAGACAACTCGACAAAGAGGAATGTTTTAACACTTGTGAGCTCTTTGATGATATTAACAGTGATATTACCATTTTAGCATACACGTTTCTTATTGAACATGTATCTATGAATAGTTGGAATCCGCGTTTGTGGGTTAGGGCTTCATTTTTCATGAATCTATGTTCATATGTTATTGATATAAATACTGGAATCAATTGTCTTTTTTACCCAAGTACCCATTCTCCACCTGTCCGTATCAATGTGTAAATTTTAATTTGGATATCGCCAAAGTTATAAAATTTAGTTTCAACTTCTGAAGTATTGTGCTGCGATTTTCTCGAAAGCGATGACGATGAGTGGTGATTTAATGTGTATATGATGGCTACGATGCAGTTCGGTGTTGCCACACCAACAGTTTTTTGCTTGATAAGAGATCACGAGGGAAGAGATCAACACGTGATCGCCACAGACATGGTCAGCCCTCGTAACGATCCTCATTATTACCATGAAATTTGATTTATTGGTCCCCACAATAGAATTATCGAAACAGACGATATCAGCGACGTCATACTTGTATCAGATTCCCATAATCCATAATCAGCAATACATAAACCCTGTTGAAGAAAATATTCACCCGCATGCGTATTCATGCGCGGCATTGACATACCTATCTGGCTGCTGTTTGACTGACTACGTGGCTCCGTTTGGCCGCTTACTACCCTATCGAAGACTTGTGAAATATCTATGAGCGAAGAGTTCGTGCCCTTAAAACTGAACGCCGAACACACGCAGCGCTGCGTCACGCTTAGATTGGAGACTGAAAGTCGGTACTTCAGTGCCAATTCATTTCGCTGAGCACGTTAAATTTCTAGATAGATGAATGCCCCTGTAAATGCACATTATAGTCGCATTCACCACTTTACATATCAAATAAAAATTGATCTCATGCTCTGTACATTTGCGGTAGGCACAAACAATCTTCATTTTAAAAATTGCTTACAGAAGAAGTCACAGCACTGTTGATTTGTTATATCCAATACAAATCTACAGTACTTATGCTATATATTTTCCGCTGTTGCATTTTACTCACCATAGGTAAATGTATTAATATCTGGTATTAATACTGGTACATAAACGGTTTCTAACAACAATGGTGTGCCGTTGATTGATATTAATATTCCTATATTTTTGTATTCCTAACTTCTACTACGGTTCTTATACAAATTTTGCCACTAAAATTTGCATTGGTAGTCACATGATAATACTTGGAAGATATGAAAATATATTCGTTAACATTTAGGTATAAATAGTTATCATTAATATTTGTATAATAATTATTTCAATTAGTATCTAGGTGATGGCCACTATATCATGTTAGTTTGCTTTTAAGTGTGCTACTTCGATCAGTTTAAAAGCCACTGACTGTTTTAAAAGGAATTAATTATCATCAATAACCTATTACATTCACGGCTTAGGGAAGAACAAAAGGGATGTGACAATTTATTGGGTAGCATTATGCACAAACATAACAAGTGAAATTTATGCAAAAATTACTATGAATTCATGTATGATTTGAAGTATTTCAATTAATTTAAACCAGAAACCGTATTTTAAATTGTTTAAATTTTGCGTATTCCCGTAATCACAGGAATTCTTACAATTGTATTTTTGTACAGCATGATTTCTACCGTTTACAATTATACGAGTTTCAGATTTGCACTACGTTTACTGCTAATCTGGAGAGTTAGCCTCTTCACTAAGTAACACAGACATAGCCTTGATTTTCTGTATTTTTTGCAAGGTCTGGTTTTACTTAAATTGTATGTATCATAATATCAGGCAGCTGGAAAATCAGACAGACGAATGATGTGCTGATAATAACATGACGACATGCAGCCTCATTTACAAGAAAGAATAACACCAACAGGAAATATTGAAAATCTTTTGGTCTTCTTATTCGTGTGCGTGCCCTTTTACTGCAGTACCAGAGCGTCATGAAATAATCATCATTTATTTTTAAACTTATTGTTGATATATTTCTATTGCACACATATAAATGAGACGCAATCATGATGTAACGAATTGTTGAAATATTCTTAAAGTAAGCTCTGTCATTCCTAACTGCAGAAATATTCTGTAAAAATAAACATAAATAAAATAATCTTAACATCTTAATATCTCAAATGTATAAGTTCTTTTGCCCAGTAAAATGTAGGAACGTGAGAATATACAAAAATATACTTTTATCAGCACTGCACTCTGCACTGTTTTGTTTATAGACCACATTTTTATAGCAAGTTATCAAAATGGGATGGTCTGAAAATAGTAATATGAAATGTATATTTTTAGGCATCATTTTCTAGATTATTTTTTTCTCTGAAAAAAAACTAATAATAACTAAATAAAAGATAAAATGTAAAGTGTAAACAGAGTAAAGCGATTTACCAATGATTCTGGAACACTTGTGCATGCACATGACATCGACTTTATGTTCTTCTAGAAGTATAATACATAGATTTTGCCTTTGAGAATTTAATTTGGAATCTTTGCGTTCGAATTCGTTTATATGAAACTGCTACCACTCAAAAAATTATTGCCCGACAGGAATTAGAAGCGAGTTCTATACTTACTCAAGCAATATCCATTTGTGTTTATTTCAAGTAGTTTAGTGTCCCTTTGAAACGAAATGTTAAGTACAAACAATTTCAGTTTAATTATCTTCGATATGCATGAAAAATAGGTTTATCGCACTAATATATTGTGTAGGCGTGGGAAAAGTGATCTATACGCATCCTTGGGTGATCCAGGGACACTTCTGGCATCCTCATATTTTACGTGCTAATTTTGACCTGTTTTCAAAGCGATCTGTCATGGCTTCCATTTTTTGGTGGGCGATAACATCGACTTCCGGAGTCTGTACAAGGTCGATTCTCTGACCTTCGCGAATTCTTCCTCTATTGAGCGTTGTACCAAGGAATAGGTGTTGGCGAAAACATTTGTATTTGCGACCATTCCCAACCAAATTACAACCAGATCCAATTAAGGTTTGTTGGATGTTGGATAAAGGCTGACCAGTCATTGGGTTAACACAAGTTAACAAGTGATAACCCATGACAAAGAATAACATCAGAACCATTTGATCAAAGCCGCTCTTTTTTCTTGGGATTGGGGGTTTGGGGAAGGAGTGCTGTTGATACCGCAATTTTTGTTACATACCCATTGCTTTTAAAACCTGACACCCCCCTCCACTTTGCTCCCCCTTACCAACCCGCCTAATTTGCGGTTTTTAAAGATCGCCACGTGCTCAGCCATAATTCAGAAAAAAAGTTTTTACTCGGGTCAAGCACTTAACAAACCATAGTGCCTGTTGTTGAAGTAAAGGTGAACCACTATTTATACAGCAATTATCAGCCGCATTACACTTACCCATTATTGCTTTTAAAGCATCAGAGCCCAGTGACCACTTCAAGTAATGTGTTATTTATTGTTTTTACTTTTGTCGACGGCATTTTTTTCTGACCTGGTTTAGGGCGGAAACTTGTTAGTTACTGAAGTAGTGTTTTTCGTTGTAAGGCCTCAATAAATAATTTTGTTGTTCGTTTTGTTGTTGAATGATAATCCTATCAGTTCGTGCCACAGGTGAAGGTGTTTATAAAAAGAACTAGAAAATAATCCCGCTGGTAGTAAATTGCGATTATTTATCTCAAAGTGCAATTTAGTTCATGTTCAGTTAAGAGAATGAGGACTTCCAAGATAAACCAAAGACGTAATGCAGAAATCATCCACAACAATTAGGTACTCAGTAGCAAGACCGCCCGAGAACTTTGGGCCCAGCGCATGCCTTCAGTGGGTTAACAATATCAGCAAAGCTTAATGTTTACTGATGTTTAATTTAAGCCCAGCTTCCATAAAAAGAACAATTAAAGAAATAAATAACACACACACAATTTAACAGTTTTCTATTTAGCGCACCAAGAACAATGAAAAGTAAAATGAAAGCCATCAAACCAGGTCTGTCGGTACTACGTGAAGTAAGTCTTTGGCACATTCTTATACTGGACATAAGTCTGTACTACTAATTTTTTTCTACAATCACAGCGACATTCAAAAATTGAAGTTGCTGTTGTTGGTAACATTGCTGAACATTTACCAACAGTAGGAAGGTGACTCATCTCCAGTCTGAGGGATCCGTACTTGTCTCAACTCCAGAGTTTTGGTTCCGCGTTTATCTTAACAAGCCGTTGCATGAAACACTCTGACTACTAAATGAAAATTGTCCCTCCCCTTTTAACGAAATTGACCCTCCGCGTATTTTTAACGGCTCAAATGTCTATGTACTATCATTTCATCAATCGCTCCTTTGTTTATTTTATATAAAAATGTAAAGCGGTATGGTCGTGTAGACTGTCCCATGTTCACACGCTTTTTATTGTTACGGACAGGCGAAATCTTAAGCTTCAAACTGGTCTATGCAATCAACGCTCTTGCATGATGGCCAAGGCTGACAGGATAGTTCATTGTTTACGGACATATCAGCTGAGATGTGATTGGGCGGTTACGGACACATCACCTGAGATGTAGTTCAGTGGTTACGGACATATCACCTGAGATGTGGTTCAGTGCTTACGGACATATCACCTGAGATGTGGGTCAGTGGTTACGGACATATCAACTGAGATATAATTCCATGGCTACGGACAATCGAGAGGCCGATAACTAATCCATGAAGCAAAAATAAATAAATAAATAGAGCATTACGGATATACAGAGCCAGACAGAAAACAGGAATAGCAACGATAGGTTACGGATCGGTTGTCTTTGATAATGACCGAGGACAGACCGATAAGAGCGGCATGCACGCAGAGATAACACAGAAAAACAAGCCGTGATAATCGCGATAGGAGATACGGATGCTTTCTTACGGATCTCTGCATTTTACAGTTGTATGCGTATTTTTTTTTCTTTGAATGGGTGGATGGGGAGGAGTGGGGGGGGGGGGGGGGGCACTTGCTTATGTTTTTACTTAGTTGACAGCATTTGAAGTTTTAAATACTTAGTACATCACTTTACGAGTGTGTGTTGAAACTAAACCGATGTAAAGAGAACGATTTCATTCTCTCTGCCGGGTATGTACGCATGACAAGCCATTATCGAGAGCATAGCCCCCAACCGGAAACGGCGATGAGTCGGTTTAAAATTAATGTACGATCCGACTGACACTGTGAATAGTATAACACGATTTGTTACAGCTCAACCTGAGGGCCTCCGGTCGGGACGGCAACTTAAACCAAAGCCGACCTTGAGATATGGTGTCCAAAAGCAATAGATGTGTAAAATTTCAAAGTCTCACAGTGACCCTGACCTTTGACCCAAGGTCACTCAAAGGTAGTCAGGTAGCGACCCTTCTCCATACAAGCCACATACCAACTTTGGTTGAAATCCGTCTCACTGAATTTGTGATACTGTGTCCACAAGAAAAGCTTTACACACTTTACAATCAAGCTAAAAAATTCGTCAAAATTCCAATTTTTAACGAACCGCCGAAAAAAATTGGTGTGCATCAAGCTACGGCCATGGGGACGAGTCCTGTAACCTATCAGACCAAATGGCCTACACATCTAAGAGGAATGAGTGGTAACTGACGGACGGCACCAGACGGACGGACAGAGCCCAATCGATAAGCCCCCCTCCTAGGCATAAAGCCCCGGTGAAGGCTATCAACAGCTTCTGGCACAGTTCCAGCATTGTTCCTATCGAGGATTAAAATCTCAGTGAAGAAGTCGAAATGAAGCTGATTATGCAAATAATAAATAACATTTTATTCATCTATTGCAATTTAGTTTCGCGAAGTTCATATAACATTCCGGCTCGTGCCATTCATTTTAACAAAATACACGAAAATGGCAGAAAACGTTTGGTATCCTTTGATATATTTCTCAAGTTATAACAGAAGCTTTTTTAAACTCGTTTTTTTTTTTAGCCCTTACTCTTTGAAAGACTGTGTGTATTCTAGAAAACATGAACGATTGCAGCTGTTACAGCAAGGGCATAACAGCTCTACTTGATAACGTTAAGATTCCTTTTGAACACACCACGGAATATCCATAACACTTGGTGGAAATATCGTAATACACACAGCAGCAGTGACACGTAGCCGTGCGGAGACCGTCTTCTCAGCCGATTCCCGCCATTTGCCCCGTCATTGTTCAGAACCTATTATTTGTCCTGTTACTGTTTAGAACATAACAAGTCACTTTCTGCTCTCACGAAAGGAGGAAGAGTAAGGAAGAAAAGCCATTTCTTTCTCACCTCTCTGACTTCCTGTCTGTTTTATAAACTTTACGGAACGGAGTGTCTTTGCAAGGGTTTCTGCGTTTCATTTCTTTTACTTTCTTGTTTTGTTCTTATCTTCAAGAACAGCAACGAAGAAAATACTAACTATAAACTGATCCCATGACCCGCAGTAACTACCCCCCCCCCCTCCCTCCCCTTTTTGTCTCCAGTAGCAGTATTCATCAAAGTTAACTGTTAACTGATTCCGTTAACTGCTCCGTTAGCAATCAGAAAATCCGAAAGCAAATGAATAAATTCAATCTATCAAACAAACAAAAAAATCCACCTAAACATGATTGCGCGGTACAGCTAAATCAACCGATTTTCGCTTCTTGGAGTACGCGTAACTGTGCAGTTAATTTTTGTAAATACCGGGGCAGACGATTTCAAAACAGTCTTCTGTTAAACAGCGGCCCGCTCAAGGCATGTTAAACAAAACAAAACTTGTGTCAGGGCGATTTTCGCGGCCTTGCTGCAGACGTGGCAGTACCGAACGAACTGTTCATCCTCCTAGCATGTACTGCGCCGAACCGAAGGTTACTCGTTCTCCAGTGCCGGGTTCATCTGTAGCATCCAGTCCACGGTCTCGCTGAGCAGATCCATACCGTAGTGTCTGACAATGCAAGCAAGGCTCGATTAACAACGCTACGCCTCTAACAAGGCTCTGGCGACAGAAATGGAATAAAAATGTGTTGGGGTCGACATTACCAACTTCAACACTGATACAGTTAAACCCGCCCCGACTGTGATTACCAACGTACATTTTATTTTTTTAAAATCTGTTAACTGCTCATGAATGGCTATTTATAATGGCTCCTCACGGACTATTTACGAACCGTTTATGTAAGGAGAATGTTTTTCTCCGTCCCACGCCCGTTCTTGATCTAGAATACTGCACTGCGCCAGATAATTGCGCAGCAGTTGCTTATGCAACACGAACTCCACACAAAAGCATGGAAGCATCACAGACTGGCTTAAACAAGGGAATCAAACGGCAAAGATACAAAGAGAAGAAAAAAAACAACCACTTTCATTTCTAAACAATGAGTCATTTCTTTCAAGGTAATAAATATGACAACCGCCATTGATGCGTTTTGTTTGGAACAGGGTCACCAATCCCACCGAGTCAACAAGTGTAACACTCTCCGTATGTGTAACACTCTCCAAAAGTGTAACACTGGAGATGCCACAAGTGTAACAAACGGGAACTTTCCGTTTCCGGCGACATTGCACTTAATTCACCCAGTCCTTGTCTTACCACTCCTCCCACTCATCTGCCTCCTGACAAGCTGATACCACCTGACCTCCAGACCAAAAGCGCTCTATATTCTATTACGTGTGTCCCCATTTCCCACGATGAAGGTTTCCCACAGCAGAATTCAATAAAACCTTTCAATACCATTCAAACAAAGCGTCACTGATATTGGTCCCCCCTTTCTTTTTGTATCAATAGTGAGCACGGTGAGTCAAAGCGTTAAAGTGACGGTGCCTTCCATTCTTTGCTAAAAGGTGGCATAGCGCTTATCCAGCTAACACAGCGAGGAGTCATCCATTATTCCCCCAAAGCAAACACAGGACCTTGTTAATTTAGAACAGGTCACATGCTGAAGTAGGGTCATTATCAAAACAAAAACAACGTGCACCCAACCATCACTACACGTCTTCTTTGTACCAAATACAGTAGGAAACGGACTATCAGGATGAGAGTGACACCCGGTGATGGACAGACGGACAACACCCAAACGGTTAGTCCCCCCCCCCTCCGGGGGATGGGGGGCTAAAGCCCCAGTTGGGGGGGCTAAAAAACGACTGTACACTGCCTGTAAAATGCTAAAATGTGAGCAGCGTGCAGACTTTTCCCACTTCCGTTTGCATATTGCTCATTTAAACACTGACTTCGCATGTGTTCTCCGCCGCGGAATAACCATCAGGGTATTTTTCGAAGGTCGAAGGTGTGGTTACAATATTGCGCAACAGACGTCAACTTTTCAACTCCGACCGTCCAAACGTCAAACCAACGTTGGGTATCGCCTATCCACTATTACTAACAGACTGTAGTTCCCAAAACGCCAAGCCTCGTCAAGAACTAATTATATTATAATCCAGCCCTCTGTCACACTGGAAGAAATTTAAAATCAATGCAAGTGTACCACAGGTGCAGCAAAAAATTGAAAAGTAATTTGAAAAATAAATCCAAACCTTGCAATATTTCTGAAAGTGCGGAACGTCTGACCCAGTTCTTCGTTATTCAACGTGGTCACAAAACCTCCGGCACATTTGCAGTATTGACTCAGATTTCCTTCTTTTATCTGAAATTTATTTTAAAAATATATATAAATATATATAATATATATAAATAACAAAATTACACATAAGTAAAATATCTCATTTGGAAAATTTAAACCAATAATACTGACAAAGTGTTGATAAATTTTATCAGCTTTTATTGAAACTACGCTGCAAAATGTCCCTTGTGGTATAATTACACAAAGTCGGGTAAATTTCATTCAATTATCTACAGTTTTAATACACATCTGTTTTATTTATGCCATAACAGTAGATTCTACACTTTGAAATGTATTTCACAAATGCATCGGGTAGGAAAATGGAAGACTTGGCTCATGGCTTAAGTACACCAAGCTTTCAAAGGATTTTCTGGAAACCTCATAAAATTTTACGTGAAGGGTGTTTTAAAAAAAAATCTAATAACCTGAAAAGTAATCCGAAATTCAAATTACTTAAAACAACATTATGCTTAAATATTAGCTTTTGCTCTTCACGAAAACGTCACAAGGCTCTATACCGCATACAGACGTCGCACATCAGGACGTCATCTTTTAACCCCCCCCCCCATCTCTCCACCACCTGCAACGCCCTTCCACACTCCCTCCCTCCGCATCCCCATGCCAGCAGACCACATGCCCCGTCGGGCAGGTAGGGCTCCGTAAGTACCTGCCGGAGTCCAGATTTCACCTGCCCGGGGAGGTCAGCCCTGACTTGGTAAGCCCAATATGAAAGTCACAAGTACTCACTGCCGAAAAACTGATACACTTATACTCCGTATATTTAAAAAAATGCCTCTAATAAAATTAAAAGAATAATTTGATTTACTGAAATATATCAAATTACATCTGCATTTCCTCAATACAAAATACTATAAATGCGCTGTTATATCCTTAACTAAGTAATAAATCCTACAAGTGACTCGTTGTGAAATGTTCCAGTGAAACTTAATTTTTTAGTCAATTCGGTTCAATTGAAGCTCGCTTAATTTGAACTTTTCTCTCGGACCCCAGCAATTGAAATGACACGTGATCGACTGTATCAGACAGTGCCTTGTGGATGACGGCGGGAAACATTTAATATAGAACATGTTACTTAACGCAGCCTAACAAGTCGTGTTCAAACTTTATGGAACCACAATCGGAAACCAAAGCTCTTGTGATTTGTTACCATAAATAAAAAAAAACGCCACCCCCGTTTTTTGGTTTTTTACACGGAATATTTTTACGACACCAGTAGTCTCGTATGATATAGCTTTTCCCAGGGGTTTGGCTGTTTCAAAGGTTTTTTTTTCCCCCTCAATTATTTATGATAACGTACGGTGCATTCCGCGCGCCGAGTTAAATAGCGGTGTAAATTCTTTACGATTATCTCACTTTTGCGTGCATTATTTACTCAACTATCTTTTGTTTTAGTTTCTGAACCAGTAAAAAATAAATAAATAATTTTGAAAAATCCATTTTCTCCAGGGTAGTGGCATTTTTAAACCACGTAATTGTGTTTATTGGACTTCCATACAGATGCGAGAATCTGGTCGAGGTGCTGCTTGATTTGAGACTAACAACCAGGGTTAGGAACCTTGGTCTCTCGGAATGAGTGCTGTCGTATTTGCGTGAGCATTTCCCTTTCCGTGCCAGATGTGAATTAACTGCGAAACAAAAGGGCATGTATTCATTTTCAGTTGCTACTGGCTTTTTTTTTCTCAATGTCGCAACCAGGCAAAATAGGGTCGTAAACGTGAAGAAAAATAATGATTTTTTTTTCTATCTACGTATCCCATGAAGAGACAAGAATTATGACGTGATAGAAAATACGAGCGTGCACCTGCTAAAAATGAAACGATCATCGCAAATAATGAGATCGAAACTGACACTGCATCTAATCTGCGAAGATTAGAACCAGATGCTTAGAAAACTCTTGAATTTTTATTGTACTTAACAGACAGAAAATAATGAAGACAACAAGTTAAACATTATTTCCGGTAAAAATGAAATTCCGCAGTTGACAGTTACACAACAAAAGCAAGGTGACACAACCTTTCTACTCAAAACAGAACAAAACAAAATCCACTGTATCTGCGCAATGCACAATATAATCCATTACGAAATCCTCATAATCCACCGCCAGAAATCCTCATAATCCTGAGCGCTCTAAGATGAATCCACTAAGTCCGTACGATACAAGAACCTTGTGAGTCCGAGCGCTCAACACGAGTACGTTGACCAAGTATGTTACACGGAAAGGGCAGGGGGGTGGGGGTGCGGAGGGGGGGGGGGGGACTCGATTACCCTAAGCGTTACACGAAGAACCTCGCGTACTTTAACGCGCTTGATAACAATGCACCGACCCCTGTGCGCTTAATAAGAATCCACTGACCCCAAGCGTTACATGAAGAACCTCGTGAACCTTGGCTCTGCAACAGGAACCCGCCAGCTCTGTGCATTACAAGAACGCGTGAGCCTCCGTTACACCCTCGCGCTACACGTCTGACCCGCGCGCTATACGTCTGACCGCCGCGCTACGTCTCTGACCCGCGCGCTACACGTCTGACCGCCGCGCTACACGTCTGACCGCCGAGCTACACGTCTGACCCGCGCGCTACACGTCCGACCGCCGCGCTACACGTCTGACCCGCGCGCTACACGTCCGACCGCCGCGCTACACGTCTGACCCGCGCGCTAAACGTCTGACCCGCGCGCTACACGTCTGACCCGTGCGCTACACGTCTGACCCGCGCGCTACCGCGGCGACTCACCCCTTTGCACTTGACACACTTGAGGTCTTGGAGAGCGTGGGCCATGGCCTTGCGTTGGATGGCATCCACCAGGCTGTGCTCGATCTCGCCTAGGTCGTACTCAGCCTTGCACTGCACACAGCACCACACGCCCCTGCAGACAAATCAATACACAGTTCCATGAAAAGCACACAAGCAACTTTGTGATTTGATTATATTTTACCTTAAAGAAAACTGAGTGCACAAAACAAGATGATGAATAGATAATAATGTAACGCAGGTGGAAGTTGAAAAAACAAGTATATCAGTGAAACTGATCATAGTCTCCCGCCGAAAGATATCTGAATAGGGAGCAGTACAACGGATTTTTTTTAGTACGGTTGTAAAAAAGGAGGAGGGTGGTGGATGGAATTTTGGTCAGCGAACAAAAGTGGAAGCATCGTGCCTGAACAAACAAAAATTTTGGTCATGTTGAAAGTTTCATAGTTTCGTCAATTTTTGGTCAAATCCAAAAACAACTTCACGTCGCACAATCACAATATATATATTTCTTCGCTCAATAAAAACTCAAAAGGCTGCCGTGCAGCATAACTGAGAAATTGCGCGTACAAAAGTTTCCCCACAGTACCCCCACATACAAAAAATTTGGTCAAGTTTGAAGTTTCACAGTTTCGTAAATTGTTGGTCAAATTCAAAAATTCCCCCAGACCGCACAACTGCAGCATACGTTATTACTTCCCACAAAAAATCAAAAGCGTGCGGTGAAACGTGAGTAATTGCGCGTACAGAAGTGGGGGCACTGATGGGGGACAGAAGGACGCACAGACGGCTCGACAGACGGACAACGAACGTTTCATAAGTCCCCCGCTCCGCGCGTACCGCGGCGGACTAAAAATAATGAACTTTGGAGGGGAGCGGCCAGGGTCGGCGAAGAACAGGGCAATATTCAAGCAGGAACTGAGGTGACTTAATGCAAAACAAACTTGGTTTACAGTCTGTGACCCGATGGCTGCATGAAGGGTCGGGGTTTGGGCAATTTGTTTTTGGGTAAACCTAGACCTGACCCCATTTTATTGTAGTGTAACCGGAATTTTTTATGTGGTTTTTGTCTTTTGCTTAAGTTGAAACCAATGTGAAATTCAAAGTGGTGTAAGGCAGTTTAGGATCAGTAATATAATTAACACAGTGCTAAGATCAGAATAAATTCACACAACATAATTCAAAATTTGCCACCTAAGGAGACGATTAGTCAACAACTTCTCGCCTCCAATTGGTTATCAAGCCCTCCCAGGCTGGTGCAATGAATGCCTTATCTAAATAAATGGCGCAATTCGGATATCGCCATTGATTAGTATTATGACACCGAATCGTGCTTATGAATATTCAGTCGTGAATCAAACCAAAACCCTTCAATCAAAATTGTTCTAAAGCACCCTGTTTTATTTCAGGACTCTATGTCCATGGCTGTAAGCCACATAGTGAGCGGCTAATCCAGCACATGAGACAGCAAGCAGGCAACGGAAGGGACGCAAAGACTGACCGAAGCGATTATCGCCATGCAGCGACACCCGGTGGAAGTCTTTCTAAAGCCACATCAAAACTTGACATTAAACACATTATTATTATTATTATTATTATTATTAGCAGTGGTAGTAGTTAAGTAGTTTTGATTGCGATGTAGCTAATCTGTAAGACAAAGAACGTTTGTATCTATCCACTGACCGCGTAATTAGGATTTTTAAGCGAAACGCGATCGGTATTAGTAAAGTTGGCCATCACAACCGCACTTAAGTCATTAATTAAGGCACGGAATAAGCCTCAAAGGTCGGCCATTAAATACCCTTAACAGTGCCATCAATTACACTATTCATTGCCCATTGCGGTTGGTAACGAGTATGGGAGACTGCTTCGTATGGCATTTCATTCCGCATGACGGCTGGTCCCCAGTCCCCTCAGGAACCACATCCATACGTCCTTGACTTTTGTAGCCCCCGTTCATCGCCTACCCACACACCATAGTCAGCCCCTGACGCACACACAAGTGGCGTACAGCTCTCCCTGTCACTTTATTCTTCTCCCTCCCCAACCTTAAGGCACATCTCCGCTGCATATATGTGTAGACCGAAATTTGGGGCAGATGCAGAAAGGGGCCTTAGCTACCTTGGTTTTTCGCACTTGCTGCTAACGATCTGATGACAATTCTTTCAAAATGGAAATGAACACAGAATGTGTCTTTCTTCCCTTTTTAGTGCCCCGCCGCCGCGTGGCGCGGAGCGGGGGACTACAGTATTCGGGTCTGTCCGTCCGTCTGTCTGGCGACACTTGGAAGCACAAATTTGTGCACGCGATATCTCAGCCGCTATTCAACCCTGGCTTTTGATTGTTGCTGCCGTGAGAATATATATATATTGAAGTTGCGCGACGTCGCATTATTTTTCGATTCGACCAAAAATGACGAAATGGCGACTTGTTGAAAATAGGCAATGTTTTTGTATTTCTGTTGCCTACAGTGCAACTTTGTGCACGCAATATCTCAGCCGCTATTCAACCCTGGCTTTTGATTGTTGCTACAGTAAAAATATATTTATTAACACTTGACAAGCCTTTGGATTGCAAGAGTTATGTGAATTTGTGCGAGCAGCCGTTCGTCCTTTTTTTTTCTTCTTCTTGACAGTTTTTCCGATTTTTTGTGTCTTCTTCTTCTTCTCTGACACTATAGGCCCTAGGACCATGAAACTTGGACTTATGAAGAGCTCGATCTGAACGTGTGCATGTCACTTTTTATTTTCGTCTTCGATTTCGTTTTCTTTGTTAAAACGCCATGTGAAAAGAGTGTATTGACGGCCACGGGGAAGGTGTGGCCGAGTGGTTAAAGCCGCTGTCACAGCCAAACGTTGTGTTGCTGTAGGTCGTGGGTTCGAATCCCGCCCATGGCTAGGAATCGCAACATCAGTTACACCGCTAGGGATATCGATGTGCTTATATAGTTTTCTGCCTTTCTACTTAGGAATATTGTAAAGCGCCAACTTGGCTGCATCAGATAGGGACTATAAGAAACACTGTATGAGCACGTCGAATTAATAGTAATCTTGGGTTAAAATAAATATGACTGTAATGTATATTCGAAACTGATGTAAAGCGGTTTGAGCAGTTGCTTCAACTATAAGTCGCTATATAAAAACCCACCATTACCATTATTATTATGTATTTTTGCAAGTAAATGCAGTGCATTTAACGTACATCACAGACCACAGTTGCTGAGCTTTGTGCGAGCTCTCACTGCGTAAACAGATAACACGGCGTATGCCTGCTCAGTCAATAAAACCTTAAGCCAACAAAAACCAAACACTACTCGGCTTATAAGACGTATTGAAGCTGTGTTGTTTGCAATATATTATTCAAGAAATAACCCATTGAAGGAAGTATTTTTGCGTTTTAATTTTTGTCAAGTATTTAACATTTCGCTAGCGAAATAAGGTTCTAGTTGATATTGTGTGACGTCGCATATTTTTCGATTCGACCAAAAAATGACGAAATGGCGACTTGTAGAAAATAGGCAATATTTTAGTACATGTATTTCTGTTGCCTACAGTGCAACTTTGTGCACGCGAAATCTCAGCCGCTATTCAACCCTGACTTTTGATTGTTGCTACAGTGGAGTTATGCGACGTCCCATTATTTTTCGATTCGACCATAGTTTGTCGCGGAGGACATTCATCAGTTTCACTGATAACTTGCCTTTATTTGACTTCATCTGAATCCCAACTTTTCCCCTTAAATTTAACTACTGCTATACAGTTTGGTATCCACAAATCCCGCACCCACCTAGCAACCACTCTGAAATCTATTTACAGGGTAACATGTGTTCAGAATTACAAATTTTATCAGTAAAAGTAATCGAAGTTACATCATCAATTGCTAAAAAAAAAATCATGAACGAAAAGGTCACAACATCAAAAAGTGTTAAGTTGTTTGTTTTTTGTTTGTTTTTTTTTGGTTAAGATAAAGACGAGCCCCTCGCTTTGAGATCGGGTTTTGTTACTGGTAATCACTGGGACAGGGCAGCTGCAGAAAGTTTAGAAGCTTCAACAGGATAACCTAGGCACCGGAAGTCAATACCAATGCCATGTAAACAACAAGTAGTTTGAACTTGGGCAGCCAGTGTACAAAAGATAAAGAGGAGATTTATATCACACACTTTCAATCGACACCTATTTAGATTCTTGGGGTGGGGGTACGGGGGGGGGTGGGGCATTGTGGTGCCAAAATGGTGAGATGCCTGTCATAACACAATATATCAGATGACGCACTTTAAAAGAGAAAAATACTCACAGATACTGCAAACAATGCTAACCGTTTCATAACTAGAGCCTAAGAGAGACACAATCCCCCCCCCCCCCTGTAACACGGATGCCCCATGAAATCGCTGCTGAAGTCGGTTTGCAAAGTGGCACAATACTGACATTTTGTGATGTTTTTCACAATTCTAATAGTTTTGCAGTTTTAAATTTTGACAAAAGCGAAGTTTTATATTCAAAACGTATTTCTGTAAATTTAAAAATCAGAAGAAAAGTTTTGAAGACATGGCGCTTTAACCGTGTGTAAAATTTCAAAACCATCCGTTTATAGTTTCGGAGATAAAACCCGGACACGACATTCCATTATGCGGATAATAATTACATAAAACGCTAAATTTTACCAAATTTAAAAATTCGGTCATTTTGACAATTTTTTATGACTCCGAAAAAAAATACGATGTCGCCTTTTCCGTGTGTGAAATTCCAAAACAATTCTAGTTTCAGAAATATAGCCCGGACACGCACGCGAACACGCGGACAAGCTCGTAACTATATCCCTCCGTGTCATGGGGGATAATAACTTGCACATATGGAACAGCTTGGCATCCACATGTAAACAAGTTTGCGGCGACAAAAAATCAATAGCTAGACCTGCTGAGGCCTGTAAATACGACCATGTCGTCCTACTTCTGAATTGTGGGTGAGGTCATGACGGCATTCACATCCCTTCCGTAGGTCTCCAAACCCTGACACGAAACGTAACTGAGACGAGTGGGGGGGGGGGGGGTATGTTTCCTCAAACACCTGCCTAAATCAAATGCGTCATATTTCCTAACATAAACAGACAACTCGGGTGTTTAACTTTCCCACATTCTAGCCTGTTAGACCTCATGGTGCACCATAACTGACATTGATCCCTGAATGAGTGACATGTTTCGTAATAGCTGTGGATGAGTAACGCACAAAAAGGCCAATTACGTAATTGACGTAAAAATATTACGTGATATATTTTGCTGTCGCTGAATCTAACACCACTCATCGCCTCCCCTCCTCCCCCCCCTCCCCCCACCCCCTCCCTCCACCTTCCCCGTTAGTCGGTTTTGATTCTGTGAAAATAGAACACTTTTAAAAGATATGAACTATTTTTCTTTAAATCCATCTACTTTGAGGTTGGACACAACAAGCAGAGCCCTCAGGAGGTCATCTGTTATAAAGGAACATTTTCTTTTTGGGTTTATGTCACTGCTGTACTAGTGCTAAAAAATCTGAACAAAAAACCACCGTTCGTTTTCCGTTTTTAACAATCATACACACTAGATCCATCCGAAGTGTTGATCGATGCCTCAGTTAACGACTACAGACGAGGTGAAAACATTACAGCGATGGGTTAGTTGATCATTAGCCGTCGGCTATACTACTTTACGTAGCTTCCTTCCGGTTATTAACAGAAACGCAACGCCGCTAAGCTACATGTCAAGCGCCAGTTTACGAAACTCAAAACAGACCGAATATAACGGGTTTCCTCGCTCCAGCGACATGAAAAATTGCAATTTGTAAGTGACTTTGATTCATTTATTTGGTTTCCTTCTAATTCAAACAATCAAAATACACCGTTAAGTGCTCAAGGGGTAAAAGGCTGATAAACGGTCTCTCTCACACATTGATCTATTAAAATACAAGTGTTGTTTGGTAAAGGCAAATACGGCGTGACTGCAGAAACCCACGCAGTTGCTTCGCTGTTGATCAGCATTTGGCCAAGACTGGCGTTCATAAAGTTTACTCCCTCTCCGAAATACGCATGAGGTTGCCGGTTAAAAGCTGGCAGAGGATTCGGAGAAGGGGGTGCGGGGGGGGGGGGGGGTGAGGAGGGCAAGGCTTGGGGTTACCACACAGCAAACATTCGAACGTGAAATGTCTCAGCTCAGCGAGAGTCACACAAACTACAACCCACCAATAATCCACTAAGACAAACAAGACAGCTGGAATAATCGTTACATAATCCGTTGAGTTCACTCTACCAAATAAAGCCAGTCAACATTTTTTTTTCTCAAACATAGACCGGAAATTCATCCGACTGAGAGCAGCCAGTCAGCCCTTTCTCTTTGAGAGAAACTGCTTCAATTCTGCCCTTGATACGCGGGCTTCTCCAGTCGAGCAATCTTTATTGGCCTCACTCTGAATTCAATTAGATAGCCATTAACTGATAACGGCGGCGAGTTTGCTCGAAACAGTGAAGTGAGTCTCTGATGGGACTTTTTACGGCGCTAACTTCAAACTTTTTTGTGACTTTTTTTATAGAAGCGGAAACGCTTGGACTGTGCCTCAAGCTGTATAGGAAAGGACTATGTTTTTAATGTCACGCCCTAGAAACAAGTATCTAGCTTGAGACGCAAATATCCCAGCCATGAAGACCTTACTGAAACTGTCCATGCTAAAGGCTTCCTAAAAACGAGCGAACAAATGCCACCGTAATAATTCCGTCCATTTAGGGGCCAAATCTCAGAATTTTGTCGAAATATAAGACAAGACGAATAGAAATTGATGCACGCTTTTGTTTCAGTTTCCGCGTCCAGAAGGCTGCACACTTCCCCCCGTTTTTTGATTTCCTGTTTTTTCTCCTTTTCAAAGCCCACAAAAATTTGGTCGGTGTTTCGGCGCGTGTGACACTGCACATGTCAAAGCTGTCACGAGAGAAGCAGTAAAAAGGCCAAACCACTAAAACAATCCCATTACAGTCAAGATACAGACCAGTGTAACCATGTGCTGACGTCAGCACTGAAGAAGACCCAGCGAGCACACACGTCGTCACAGTGACAGGTGCGCAATTGAATAATCTACTTCAATTTGGGTAAATAGACAAGCATTACTCGTAGGAAACAAATATGGCAAGCCAAAAAAAAAAAAAAAAAAAAAGGGGGGGGGGGCAGGATCGGGAGAGTCACATGAACACCGTAATTGCGTGTTTGGAATGCGACAAAACACGTCATGCTTACATTAATAGGGCACGACCAGCTAAAACAACGCTACTCGTTTTGACACTTACCACGGCGCACTCATCTTCCAAAGCAAAACCAAATTCAATTTCGCCACAGAGAAAGGGCTCGGGGTTTTTTAATGTACCCCTCGGGTTATCAAACCCTGAACTGCTCGGCAAGAGAATCCTTGTGTGCCACAGATTAGTACCTGCCCCTAACAGTTGTCATCCTTCATTGCAAATCAAAAACTTTCGCCTTCAGAGGAGGAGAAAAAGTTGACTGAACAAAAGACATGTGAGACTAGATTTCTTTTGTTTACGAGTTATCACTCGCCACAAGAGCGTTCTGTATCTATGAGGAAACACCACACATTGCAACCTTCAAGAAAGGTTCATTAAGCATTGAGAACCTAATTTACAATACGAGGTATTGTCCAATTTACAGCCGATCTTTTTACACTTATAAGAGAAAACCAGTGTCCTGGGGGCCCCCCCCCCCCGAGGCCTTTCCTGAGATCCTTACTGCAAATGTCATGTTCACCACCACCACAACCGCGTCACCCACCCGAGGATGTTCAGAACACAATCTACTATCCAGACCAAATGTCTGGATGCTTTCCCTGATGAATGTCCCATACACAGACAACATTATTCGTAATGCATCTGCTAGTCCATTATCGTGTTTTGAGTCACAGTAATGGGCCACTGTTTGTCTATTTCGTTGACATCTCAGCAGCGTCATAAGCTAAAAGCAAGCATCATGAATAACAGTAATTACTGTGCATGGTTTTTCACTGTTCACTACCATCTTCTATTATTTATTCTTGTTTTCTTTTTTCATTTTTTTGTGACCAGTGTTTTTCAAACGTTTTAAATGCACATTAACGGCCCGACACAATGCCTTTGATTTGAATGTATGGGGAGATAGAATTAACGCCCATCTATTTCATGAATGCACGTCGCTCTCATCTCCCGAATATTGATGATAAACTGCTAACAACAACACACCAGTCAATGTTATTTGCAATCCTTTTACCGAACAGCAGCTTGTCGTAGATTTTAATTACACTTGGGGATTTTTAATTCCCACAAATCTCCCATAATTTTTTTAATCTGTATCCGCCTGATGGATTTTTCCCGCCATGGCAGCTTGTCTCCGATAAAATGTCTGAGACCAGAGGCAGAACTTAGTGAGGCCCCTCGATTTCCCTTTGCCCTCCCCCCACCCCCGGCCCCGAAAATGTTTCCGATATATATTATATATATATATATATATATATATATATATATATATATATATATATATATATATATATATATATATATATATATATATATATATATATATATATATATATATATATATATATATATATATATATGTACTGAGCCCCGACTTTGCGCTCGGGGTCCTACATTTATCCTCTGAGGTGCTTTCCGGCCAACAGATACGTCAATTTTTGGCGAATCGTCAAAAAAAGTAAAAACCACGTGCTTCGACCAATTTTTTTTTCGAATCGCCAAAAAAAAAAATAAATAAATAAAATAAAAAAAAAAATAAATAAAATAAAATAAAAGTAATAGCTAACTGGATATAAATACCACCAAAACCTTCCATCAAAATTTTAGGACGTTTCCTTTCAATCCCAGGAGGATATACGTTTTCATGAAAATTGGTTTTTGGCCAATAATAATATTTCCATAAATTTCAGGCGAATCACGACAAAAACGACAAAAAAGCTTGTGATAGTTTCACGCACAGCATGAATTCCATTAGTGATTGGATGTTCCGTAATAAATTAAAGCTGAACCAAGATAAAATTGAATTCCTTGTTTTCGCAAGCCCAAACAACATGGATAATATTGTAGTTCACCAGCTTCACCTTAAGGACGCCATAGTGGAGAGGACACATGAGGCACGCAATTTAGGGGTAATCATGGATACAAACCTGGACATGCAGAAGCACATAAACGACATATGTAGAAAGTGCTACTACTACATTCGCTGGATTTCGAGTATTAGGAAATTCCTTACCGAAAATGCAGCCAAATGATTTGTTCACGCGTTAGTATTTCCCGTTTGGACGATGCGAACTGTATTCTTGTTGGTCTACCAAAGATCACGTTATTCAAATTACAATCTGTCATGAATGCAGCCGCTCCTTTTGTTAAATTCACTTCGAAACACGCCCCTGTAACATCTGTACTAGCGTCTTTACATTGGTTAACGATCGAACAGCGAATCCAGTATGGTCATATCATTGACATATAAGGCTCTGCATGGACTTGCCCCGGAACACATTTCAGATATGATAGTCAAATATCAACCGCGACGCACACTCCGTTCTGCAGAACAGGACCTTTTAGTTGTACCAAAGTGTAATCTGAAGTATGGACTAAGAAGTTTTAGTCATGCGAGTCCTACATTATGCAACGCATTACCAGGGAGCATAGAAACTACAAAGAACTTTAATATGTTCAAGCGAATGCTAAAGATTCATCTTTTTAGTAAAGCATATTTTTAGTGTTTATCGTGCTCGATTGTTCCGCTTAGGCATAAGCGCGTTATAAGAACCAGAATAGAATAGGTACCAAAGCCTGCCACCTTTAATCAGAATTTAAATAGATTAAGACCAAATATCTAGAGCCAGTTGTGTTTTCTGGTCTCTGGGATGAGTCAAAATTTTACTGATTTTTTTTCGCCAATACATCCGTCAATTTTTGGCCAATCACCAAAAAAGTAATGGCCGGGTATGCAGTAATACCTGCTATCTATACTCAAAGTTTGAAGACAGTAAGGCTATTTTTCTGCAGTTGGTTAAGATTTTACCAAAAAACATTTTATCGTAAATATTTTGGCCAAAAATGTATTAGTCGAGTGGACATTTACGTGTACGTTTCCATTAACCCCACAGGAGGATATACGTTTCAAAGGAAATTGCGTTTGGACTAATACTTCCGCCAATTTTTGGCGAATTGCCGAAAAAGTAATTGTCACATAGTTAGTAATATGTGCCACTATTATATAAACTTACAAGGCAATGAGGTTATTTTCCTGGCGTTAGAAAAGACATGCTGTTTCGCCACTATTTCGACCATTTTTTGGCGAAAAACAAAATAAACAAGTAAATAAAAGATAGAGAGAAAAAACAATAGCGAAGCAGGTACGAATATTCGTTTCCCAAATTCAAAATTTTAAGACGGTAAGATTATACAACTCGCGTTAGTTAAGATTTTAGTATGAAATTGGTTTTTCGCCAATATTTCTGCCATTTTTCCGAATTACGAAAAACAGTAATAGCCAATGATGGCAATCTCTATCCAAAATCTGAAGACAAAAAGGAAATTTCTCTGGTGTGTGCTAAGATATTACTGATTTTTTTCTGTATTTTTATTTCTACCAAATTTTGGCTAATAACGAAAAACAACAAATGTTCGGATGAGTACTAATGATTGCTACTATACCTAAAGTTCCACACAATGAAGCAATTTTGCTGGAGTTAGTTAAGAGTTTACTTATTTCTTTTGGTTTCTTGCCAAAATTTCCGCCAGTTTTTAGCGAATGGCCAAAACAAATTGCAGCCAGATGGACGTTTATGCACCCTACCTTCCAGCAAAATTTCAGAACGTTTCCACGAAAACCCCAGGAGATAGTTTTAATGAAATCTGGTTTTTGGAGAATATATTTCCACCACTTTCCGCCGAATTGCCAAAAAAATAATAGCCAGGTAGGTACTTTGCCCGCTGCCATCATTTAGTTTTCTTTTGTTACTTCGAATATACATGGAAATTTACTTCTGAACATTTTTCTTGCACTACAAGGATTTTCCATAAAACAAATCGAAATTGAACTTCTACATTCTAGTGAAATAAATCGGCCTTTAATAACTGTTGGTGCAAATTTATTGTTGAATTAGGCCAAGAACAAACATAGTCTTGTTTATCTGAGTCTCGTGAAAAAACCGACCCCGGCGGCAATTTTTTTATCTATAATAACTTATTATTAAAATAAGAATGTATCAAGCAAATACGAAAATCGATATTTATGTCACATTTAGACTGAGTTAAAAACGATGTGAAAATTGAGACAAGCCGGTGTGACATGAAATCTTCACCCCCCCCCCCCAAAAAAAAACATCCCCCGGTGCAGATTACATATGTAAAAATCACGGGGGTGGATATTACATTATGAAATATCCACCCCCCCCCCCCCCTTATGAAATATGCACTCCCGGGTGTGAATATTTCATAGCATGAAAAACACACCCCCATTGAATTTTACACATTAAATCGTCACCCCCTTTATAAAAGTAAATGGAGAAAATAGTTAAAATCTTGTAAAAAAAATACATTTTCAGATTAAAAATAAAAATGGTAAACAGTGATTTATTTAGATAAACACGAAATTGGTCACGTCTAACAATTGGCGACAGAGATCCAATGAACTTAGAACAATAGAGCTAGGATTGCATTTTGCATACTTCATAGGGAAGGTGAATTATACCAGTAAGTATTAAATCGCAATGATAGCAGGAAGCTACTTGTGACTATGATTGCAATCAGCATGGGAATTGCAATTGAACATTAAATGCAATTATACGAATTGAGTAGCTGGTATTAGAAAATAATTCAACCAATAATCACGGAGAAGAGGAGCTGATATATGATTACATGCGCTCTGATTCCAACAGGATTAGCATCATCGCCCAGAAAGAGAATTATCCCAGTGGCATGAACAGAAATGGGGAGAGGGGAACCGAAGTGGAAATTTTTGGCATTTGCTAGCTTAGTGGATACCCTCGTTTATGTGTTCGGTCCGTGTGGCACTTACCCTGATGCGTTACCAAAGTTTTATGATTAGATACTCTTCAGTTGGCGCAGATTATACGAATGTATGCATAACAGGAATAAAAGTGTGAATTTTCTTTTAAAAAAACGTGTTTTTTTGTTATTTCAGACAGTATTCTATGGGGGGTGCATATTTCATAGAGGGGGTGAAGATTTCATAATGAAATTCTCACCCCCCGGTGAATATTTCATGGGGGTGAATATTTAATGTCACACCGGATCTCAATCCCTTTGCCACACTAATACTACAACGGGTGAACGTTGCGATATACAGGCTTCCAACACATCTTCGTGCTGACAGATTACTTATTATTTTTCAGCTCCTCTGTTATGAGCAAAATCCATTTCAATTTGCGACGGCAAATAAATGGCCAATTAACCAGGTGTGGACTCGCCAACGCTAAACCGGGTCATATATCACTTGAGCTTCCTCGCTTTAGCCCCAACTCTTTGGTATGAACAGGATTGTTACTGTTATGAGTTCAGTTTCGATATGCCCCTTCCCTCACCAGTGCAAAGTGAATATTACTTATTATAAGTACGACAATATATATGTGAAACTGAAACAAATAAACCACTAGCAATCACGTAAGATATAAATGCCGTTAGATTAACGAGCCTCCTACGGTTTATCTAGCGGTGTGGTCACTGTGGTGAAATAAAAACATAGATATCCTACACCCTGGAACTTTTCTCTGCTCATATTTTCCATTATACTTATAACAGCCTCAGATGTATACTCATGTTACTTGTAATATGAGTATACATCTGAGGCTGTTATAAGTGTATACTCATGTTACTTGTAATAGGAGTACACATGTACCTGTAAACACTGCGTGTAACTGTACGCCTGCTAGACCACAGGGGTGAGGGCAAGTGACATAAACAGT
The DNA here is from genome assembly GCA_949752745.1 of Protula sp. h YS-2021. Lineage (NCBI taxonomy): Eukaryota > Metazoa > Annelida > Polychaeta > Sabellida > Serpulidae > Protula > Protula sp. h YS-2021. The sequence continues at coordinate 42,668,725 of OX457025.1, forward strand.
GGAGTGCGACAGCGGGCGAAGGTACTCAGTCCCCTAGAATTATTAGTGTTATAAACACGGTCATACCAGTTTAAATTCTGGATACATCGGTGCATATGGAAGTTGTTCAGAAAAAAGAGAAGACAGTACTATTAAAATGCAAACTGAAAATTCGTGAAGCAAAAGGAAAGGCCAAAACGATAGTTATGTGCAGAGTACAAGAATAAATGCTGTTTTGTTTATTTAAATGAGTTACATTTTTTTTGAGTTCTGGGTGCGATGAATCCAGTGTTAAATTAAAGTGTATAACGTAAATAAAGACGTTCTATGACCATGTTCGTCCATTTTCTGATTCCAAGCCCACAAAAGCACTTTTCTTACAGAGATTACGTCATAACCACTAATTCCAGGACCAGTTTTGCCTCAAGCCTGGCAAAATTTGCGCATTTAGTCTTCTCCCACTCAAGAGTCAGCTTTGAAATGAACAGAACTTTGGTCTTCAATTGCCAGGCAGTTTTCTTTAATTTGAGCCCTTTAACTTAATGCCAAGCTTTGTTTTGGAATTGGTCCCTTGGCCTTCAAATAACAAGGTCAAATGGAATATTTAATCCAGCCTGATCCCTGAACATCACTTTACAACAAAAGCCCCTTCATAAAGCAAGGTACCAAAACAAAAAGCGGGATTGCTAGCTTCAATCCGTCGAAGCAATTGAGTGTCACTTTGTGTTTCTAAAAAGAAAATAACAAGAGCGTGCGTAGGGAAAAAATGCCCCAGTTGAAGTCTGGGACTACGGTAAACTTCACATTTTTTATTGCCCCTTACCATGGTCCAAGACTTCATCTGGGGCATTTTTTCAACTTCGAAAATATATATATTTTTTTAACTTTAAATGAAATTCGAATAAATACTGGAGCGCCTAGCCAAGCCACTGCCGTTTTGCTTTTGTAAACAAAAGCAACCCCCCACCTCCCTCTTTATCACCCAGGTTTGGAAGGTGGTCACGATAGGTAGGTTTTACTGTGTCTTTTCATCTGATTTTGGAAGATAGCCCGTGAAAACAGATTTTGCTGTGCGTCTTTTTATCCGGGTTTGGAAGGTGTTCCCTAAAACATGTTTTACTGTACGTCTTTTATTCGGATCCGGTTTTTACTGCACAACACCGTATTATTTAAAATAAGAATTCTGAAGCAAATAAGAAACCAGATATTGAATGCCACACAAATTGATTTTTTCATCATTTCATTATTTTATGTTGCAGACTACATAAGTAAAGTAGAGGCTCAGTGAGGCAGGATCATCGTGTAGCACATAATGTCATTGGACTGTAGGAAATTCAATGAAATTGAAAACTGCCTAACAATTTTTGGCTGATTTAAAAAATAAGACGACGTTGCTATCTACAATATATATCTTTTCATTGCATAAAATTTCCAAATGCTGGATCGAATAGTTTCGCAGAATTCCTTTGGACAAAATCTATCTCCGTGCAAACAAGTTTACATAAAAATAAACATTTTTGACAAGTTGTATTTTTGACAATTTTTGGCCGACTTCAAAAAACAATGCGACGTTGCACATGTGCAATATATATTTGTTCACTGCATAACATTTCAGAACGCTGGAAAAAAGGTGGTTTTGCAGAACTCGTCTGGATAAAACCTGTCTCCGTGCTAACAAATTTATCTGAAAAACAACCATTTTTGACAAGTCGTATTTTAAACTAGAGTACGTCTCTCGGAGTACGTCTATCCCCCGTGGGCGATATGGTGAGTGTATGGCTGTTGCGTGTTGACTACGCAAAATTTAAAAGTGGATGGATAGGTAGACTTAGTGTCTAACATTTAAACGAATCAATCCATTAACCAGTAGACGCGTGAGACTGCCGTAGGTACGCTAAGTACAGCGCCGATTTTGAAAAATCCGCCATTTTGTCAATTTTAGTCCCATCCGGAAAATTCTTGGTCACTGCACTGCGGAAGGTCCCAAGGAATCCGTGTGTAGAATTTGAAACGAATCCATCTATCAATGTGGCCTGTAGGGGCGTGAGACTACCGTATATACGCTAAGTCCAGTGCCGATTTTCAAAAGTCCACCATTTTGTCAATTTTTTTTCCGATCCGCAAAATAAAATTCTTGGTCACAGCACTGCGGAAGGGTCCAGAGAAGCCGTGTACATAATTTGAAACGAATCCATTATTGTGGCCTATAGGCGCGTGAGACTGAAACGTGACAGACGGACAGACAGAGGGACGAACAGACAGACGGACAGACCGAAAAGTTCAAAACTATATCCCTCCGTTCCACGGCGGATAAAGACCGAAAAATTCAAAACTATATCCCTCCGTTCCACGGGGGATAACAATTTTTGGCCAATTTAAAAAATAATACGACATTGCACATCTGCAATACATGTATTTTTATTGCATAAAATTTCAGACCGCTGGATCGAATAGTTTCGCAGAACTCGCCTGGACAAAATCTATCTCCGTGCAAACAAGTTTCCTTAAAAATAAAGATTTTTGACAAGTTGTATTTTTGACAATTTTTGGCCGATTTCAAAAATAATGTGACGTTGCACATGTGCAATATATATATATTTTCACTGCAAACCTACCCACCCAACCAAGTTTGAAGCTGATTCTCTCCTGCAGTTATACTGAGGACACATTCTGCACGTTTGAGATCAAGACATCAATCACGCGTTGTCCAATATCCGACAAATATAACAGCTACTGGCGAACTCAATGATGTTAACAAAGTCTACAACAGTCACACACACACACACACCACATATACACAGAGAACTTAAACAAATAAAATGTTCTCCTCTACGAGACAGCCTTAATTAGAGCACCGTCTTATGTAGACTGGCAAGAGCAGAATCCTACATTTCTCCAGGATACACACCGATAAATCTAGTCAGGCAGACACACCCAAACAAATCCTGACCAATGAATGAATAAGACTGGTAAATACCATTTCTGTTTACCGCCGCATAACCGAATGCACGGCTGACGAACACCTATCGGAGGCAGTGACATCAGCTGGGCTAGAAAGAGGGCATCTAACTCGGCAATTTCCGGAACAACACAGGCATCAAAAATGGAGACTTCCTGTTGGGGTAACAATCAACAGGAAATACTTGCATCCGTAAAACGACAAAACCCTTGACTGGCACCATCTTTCACAAAGACATCCTACCTCATATTTTGTCTGTCTTTATGGACCGCTCAACAACAAGCTGCTACAGATCAAGCTCATTTCGTGGATGCTAATTAAAACGACACTCTGCGAACTGAAACCTTCAAAAGGGAAGTCAGACGCAAGCGGAATATTAAAGACTTCCTTGGAATTCCCATTCCTGAACAAAAATCTAGTGCTGCTCAATCATGAGTTCGATCATGCAAATTTTATCACACAATCAAGAACCACAAAAATGTGACTTCCAGTACTATATGGGTGGGTGATATACACAAGGGGTGAATATCGTTGAATATATTTAGGTTCGATTTCCTGCTTATGCTGCCAGTTACACGCTCCGGAGATATGGATACAAGGATCGACTGCACCTTCAGTCTTGCATTTAATCCATAAGAATTTGCGTTGAGAGTTGACAATAACTGAAAATTAAATTTTCAGTTAACCGGTAAAAACGCACAGCATGTCTTCCACAGCTAATGATTTATTTCACCGCCATATATATATATATATATATATATATATATATATATATGTATATAAGGCTATTTTAGGCATTATCAGGACCAGGTACCCATATATCATATATATGGCATTAGCGGGACCATATATGTTTTTTTATTTTTAATTTTCTAATGTATTTTTCATTAATTTTGAGTGGTTTTGATTGAGAGTCAATGTAACAGATGTACTATAATGTATAAAATAAATAATAAAAATTATTTAGATATTTTATATAAGATATAAATTCCATATCAAAAATATAAAATTTTGCGAAAAATATTGGAGTGCAAATGATGCCCTGATGTTAATTCTGTACAACAGCATTAAAATTGTAAGATTTCAAAAAAAAATAGGTCACACATAGTACCGAAGTCAAATTTATCGGGACCAGTTTTTGGTCCCGATAATTTTGCGGTCCCGCTAATGCCTAAATTAAAGGACAATCGGTCCCGCTAATGCCGAAATAAAAGATATATATATACATGATTGATTAACCGCTTGTCGAAACCGGTTAGTACTGTTGAAATGTCCTCCATCGTTCTTTCACATTTAACATCATCGGGTATCAATAAAGTGGTTAAACACCTAATTTTCGCAGCAAAATTAACTTCACCAGTAGCAGTAACAACTAGTAGACCCTTTGCTTTCAATCCCCGCTGAGTCATCTTCTTTTTGGTCGCCGTAGTCATTGCTTTTCTTATGCGTAGCGTTCGAGCGAGGGCACCCTACTGCAAAAACCCAAGGACACGTAGAAGTCCACTTCACATTTACACCTTTGAAATACATTTGTAACTCTTGACAAGCAAAGACGGGTGCACAATCTTCACATGGATTTTTTTTAAAGTACAAAAATACGCTTAAAATGCCGCATTTTCCTTTCCTTTTCGGAATTCAAGTTTTATGACTCATTTAAAAGACTATTGGTTAAAAAAGAGTGCAGGCCTATTGTGTGTACTCTGCCTGCAACACAATATTTCAGGGATGATATACGATTAACCAGGCCTAAGCGTGATTACTCCCAACAATATTATAAACTCTTAAAAAATGGATTCTACCATGTGATGACTTATCAAGTAATTTTTGCCCTTCCGAAAATGACCAAAAGTAACTAAGACCTGACAAAACTGACTGCTGCAACTTTAAATGTGTGGAATACATTTTGTACTTTTGAAAAAAAAAATCCCTGTAGCAGACGATCAGTATTGAACGGGATTATTTCGAACGAGCATTTATCGTTTTTGTGTAGTTCGGAGTTTCACCACTGAGCCCTGTACGTGCTTTAAACTGCATCAAGCACAATACTCCTCTCACAGCCTTTGAAAGCAGCAGAAATTTGGTGGAACGGGTTACAGTGCTGTCTTGTATTACAGCAAACTCCTCTCGTCCACATTGTCCATTTGGTCAGCATGCAGTTTCTGTGCAATGTTCGTGACGAAAAGCAATTGGCATAAAACGTGTGCATTACAACATCGATATGACACTGTGGACGTACCGATCCATTCTGGTTCATTTCGTATGAACGGCCTGCCGTGACAACCGTGCTTATCCGTCGGCTAAAATGGAAAATACAACCACTTCCGGTTGTTTTCATCCGTGAGAGGTTCCTTAAACGAAGCGATTATTGTCACGTGATACAAAGCACGACCAATCACTAATCCCAACCACTTTCTGTGTCCTCATGGGAGCATACCATCAGCTAAATCGACAGCCCATAACGCAACACTAAATTAACTGCCAAATTAAATTACTGCTGTTACTCAAGCAACTTTAGGCTGTAACACCATAAGGGAAGTCTGCTTTTGTTTTAAGACGAGACAACATATAACTGGAGTTAATTTAATAAAGGTGTTGACCCTGAGGTCAAAGTGACCCAGTACCATTTACGGCAGGGCTGCAAGTGCGGCTTCTGGTTGTTTAACCTACACCCGTACTTACTTTCGCTCACAATAATTAGTCTATCAACAAGCCATGATTATCAGTCGTGATCAAGTATAAACAGTGTGATTATTTTTGACCGGCAGGGCTTCGTTTCTTGATCCCGGGCCGGGGTGTAGTGTCGAAATCTGCTTTTTTTGTGCTTTAGTGTTCTTATACTTATACACAAACTTTTGAATGTTACAGTCTTTGCAAGGTCTCTTGAATCAAATCTACTGCTTTAAAAGAATGGTTTTCACAACTGAATCTCTTTCTAAGGGGGCATTTCGAAGGCAACAGGTGTAATATTTCTACTTTTACGATCGTCCTTCTTGTACCGCGATGGTGCTGCGTTTGAGCGGTAATCATCGAAGGAGGGTCCTTCCTCAGAAGTCAGAAGTTAAAATAGCACTTCTGTTTTCGGGCAAGAGCTCCAATCGCGTTTCACGAACTTCAACAGCCGCCGTATTCACGAAAGTCAAACCAACAGGTTAACCCATAACTTAACCCATAGAGTTAACGTCGCAGTTTAAATCAAGTTTAAACCAATGGGTTAACTTATGTCATATTCACGAAAGTTAACTATGGGTTAACCCAGTGAGTTAAACCAAAAAGTTAATCCTTCTTGTGAGATGGGTTAAACCAGCATTAAGTTCCTAATAAGTGATTATGTTATTTCATTGTGTTCTTTTTTTCTCTCTGGAAGGGGGAAGGGGAATGAAGCACAGCTGGGCTTGAAATTTACTTCAATCCCCTCCCTCCCCTGGACGATCCAGTCCGAAAAAGTTCTTCGAAATAAAAATAAACAAAGCACGATTAGTTTTCCCTTTCCAGTGAGTGCCAGTTTGTTGGAAAATCCCTGGGAATTATCTGTATTCTCCCCCAACAATGATGACGTATTTGAGTTAACTGCGGTTTATCTTATACCAAAAGTTAAAACAGGGCCAAACTTCATTTGTGAACGTTTTTTTTTCGCCCTCAAAACGCCACCATAGCCAACAAACAACATACGGCCGAAGGAAGAACTGGCAATATCACAAAAAATATTATCCATTGATATTTATAACACTGCACCAAACCATACTGATTCGTCGGATTGTGTCTCAAGGTGAGGAAACATTATTTTCATATCACTGATGAAGCCGCGTCTGCAAGTTTAACCTGTAGTCAACCCGGATTCTCAATGTTTACCACACAACACAGGATTTAATGCTTAATGCCACGCTCAATCCTCCACCCCCCCCCCCCCTCATCCCAGACCACTAAACCTATGTAACCATTTAGCCCCCTTCTCACATATCAAGAGCGACTCCCCTATTCGTTAAAGTGAGGGATGAACATTAATAAACCAGTTTAGCAAATGGTGTATCACCGGACTGTGCCTACAACGTCACCAGAATTTTTTTTTAACTATAACTGATACTAATGTTTGAAATCATGAAATTCAGGCAAATTCTAAATACGTGAAAAAAGCGAAAGCCAGGGACAGCACTAACTGGGAAATAAAATCCATGTAAAAAATTCCCCAGATCAATCTTTTACTGTCATTTGTACCAAATTTTAGAGAACTGCCGTTTCGCCAATACTTACCAGATTGTCAAGAAACGGAAAGGCCTCTCTGTGCAAACCAAATGCCTTCACAGCACAATATTTTGAACAAAGTATCAGGAGAAATAGTCTCAGTTCTTTTCCTGTGGCCCTCGTGACGTAGTTACCTGCTGATTGGCCTTTTCTGGGGTAGAATGAGTCCCAGCAAGTGTTTCATTAAGAGCGCATAATAGTGACCTTTACAGAGCTAACTGAAAATTAAGTTCAATGTCGTAAATTAACGCGGAATTTCCTGCCCTGCCATTCAGTGATGGACCCATTACATGCAGGGGAATCACAATAACGCTAGCACTACTAAATTCGTTACTCAATACAACATACGGGGATATCGCTGAATTCGGATATAACATGGGGGCTGGGAGAGGGGGAGGCATTCAGGATCATGTTATGTCCCCAGAATAGACGCCGGTTGCACTTATTAAGTTCAAATACCCAAATTGACTTTTATGGGAAACAGTGGAAGAAAAGTGATTTCGTCTGATGAAGTTGGTCAATTTTATTATGAAATTACGTTTACGCTTCTTGTTGCCTTGTCGGCACTTATGGACTTACGTTGTATTTTCCGCCACGTTCAGATACGGATCCCGGCACAGATCCAGATCCCGGATGTGGTTACACGTCTTGCAGATGACCTAAAAAGTAGGACATCACATTTCTTGAGATTTAAGTGTCATGGACCAAAAACAGTTAGGGCACAGTGCAGAGACACCGAATGGCCTCCAAACTGAATCGGATCATTTCTCTGCCGCTGAAACATTAATTCGGATAAACTTACAATGACTTCAGATTACATTGACAATGACAGTCCATTTCTCGTTAATTAAATAAAACGTTTATTTCCAAAGGATTCGTCTATTGTTCATAATTCAGACATTTCACCTTTGTTTGAATTTGATGAAGTACAAGACTCTTTTCATGATTAAAAAAAATAGGCTAAAACATTTCAAAGCGAACAATAGCCCAAGCTGAAGGCACACATAACAAATAAATTACTGTCATATGCAAGCAATTCAAACAACGTCTGAACAACAAATTGAATCATTTTCTCTTTACTAATTTTAGGTGTCCTGCTTCGTACTATGTAAAAAACATTTCCTTCTCACGTTAACAGTCAATCGTTTCTTCTGAAAGCAGTCTTTTGACAACACGAAATTACTCCAAAGTAATTCCATGATGGGTTTAGAGCGGAGGCCTGCATTTTCCCCCTACGTACTTGCTATTAAAGAACTGACAGAAAACATGGAGAACGAATCACAGTTATGGCAAGGGAATCCGGGTTCCTTCACACATCTGCCGTCAGACGACAGCATTGAAAGCGTGGTGGGGTGGAGAAGGGGGGGGGGGGGGCGAGTTCGTGCTTTAGAATAAAAGTTCATTGTAGTTTTTTTGTAAAAGAGGTCAAAATTTGCGTAAACAGTTTGAGAAAGGTTTCACTGTCGGCCCTTAATGAGGCAGTGCAAATCACAAGCGGGCATACTGAACTGCGGGGGAAGGGGGAGGGAGGGGAGGGGGGGGGGGGGGGGAGCGGGGCGACGTTTCAACAGCGACTTTTGAATTACGTACGGTTGGCAACTAAAACAGGGCAAAGGGGATGGGGGGGGGGAGCAAGTGAAGTACCTCCTCCACTTCCATTGTCCATATAAACCGAGTAAATGGGTTCACTATTTGGAGAAAAACACACCGGAAATCACTGAGTATTTTCCTGTTTTTGTGAAATCACACACTGTACACAGTATTGTTCCGACTCAATGCTGCATGCTGATTGGCTAATAACAAGCCAATATCTCTTGCAAGAATAATAGTGATTATTGTCATTTCACTGCAGCTTTCAACAATAAATGCAGCAATATCCGGTAAAATCTGGTAACAAGCTGCTGGATCTTAACCGACTATGAACCCGTCAACAAAACCGGACCGCAAAGTATGTTGACAAGGAAAGGGGGTGGGACTCAAGTAGGATACTATCAATAAACATTTACTACAGCATACTGAAAATTAAACATTAGGGCCAAAAATAGGTAAAACCGTAAAGAAAAACAACGTTTTCGTTTTACTTTTTGCTGCATAAAACATAAACAGTTTGCTCGAATATTCCTCTTCACAGTGCAGTAGAAATAATGTGAGTGTTGGTTAAGTGAAACGGAAATGATCCATGCTGAAAAGCTGAAGCGAATCCGGTATTAGTTTACTGGCCGTGGCAAACGAAAGTGGAAGTAATCCGGTAAAGCAGCACCGCAAACAAGAGCTGTGAACATATGCCACGCTATACTCACACATAAGAAGGCAATAGCGTAAACAAACAATAATAACAACGGTCACTGTTTGAGAAAAGGGATAGTTAATCTTCACTATAAAGAATACAACGTATAAAATGCTACATAAAAATATATATATATAAACTAGAACCTCACTTCGCTAGCGAAATGTTAAACACTTGACAAAAATTAAAACGCAAAAATACTTCCTTCAATGGGTTATTTCTTGAATAATATATTTGCAAACAACACAGCTTGAATACGTCTTATAAGCCGAGTAGTGTTTGGTTTCTGTTGACTTAAAGTTTTATTGACTGATCTAGCATACGCCTTGTTATCTATTTACGCAGTGAGAGCTCGAACAAAGCTCACTAAGCAACTGTGTGTGATTTGGGTTAAATGCTACGCATTTACTTGCACAAAATACACTCTTTTCACATGGCGTTTTAACAAAGAAAACGAAATCAAAGACGAAAATAAAAAGTGACATGCACATGTTCAGATCAAGCTCCTCATAAGTCCCAAGTTTCATGGTCGTAGGGCCCGTAGGGTCAGAGAAGAAGAAGACACAAAAAATCGGAAAAACTGTCAAGAAGAAAAAAAAAGGACGAATTTTGCTCGCACAAATTCATATAACCCTTGCAAGCCAAAGGCTTGTCAAGTGTTAATAAAAATAAATAAATAAATAAAGGTCAAGGCAGTCATACCTCAGGCAGGATGTAAGAGAGGCAGGGGTCCTTGAAGAGGGCCTGGTCGGAAAACTCGCCGATGCCGATAAGCTTGAGCAGGTCTCGCTTCATCTTGTTCACTTGATTGGTGATGTTCGAATCGAGAGATAAGATCTGGAATCGCAAGCCCACAATGACATGCAGCTATCGTAAACGGCTATCTGCAGTCCTCAACGGCCAACTGCAGTCGTAACGCGCAGCTGTTGCTGCTGTTTAAGCAGCCGGAGCAGTGTTACATAATTGATCACCACACACATACACATGACGTCACCGCAATGATGCATCACACACAGGAGAAATCAAGAATAAGAAAAAAAAATAGGTCAGGATTAAAACATCAAGACTCGAAACATGTGGAGGAGGGGAGACGAGGGAGCGGGTGCTGGGTAGGTCAGTCGGAGATCTGTTTTCTTTTCTGGGGGGAGGGGTAGGGGGGAGGGGTGTAGCTAGTCCACCCAGACTGATATGAAAAAAAAACCACATAATATGTTACACTCAACCACTAGAGAATCGCTTCAGTCTCCAACCAGAGAATCACCCTAATCTCCCGCCAGAGAACAGCTCTGATCTCTAGCCAGAGAATGTCTTCTGCCCCAACCCCCCCCCCCCCCTCCCCTCCTCCCTCCCCGCAACCCATGAGTTATGTACCGCACACGTACAAAAAAAATATGCTACAGATCTGGTTAATTTGCCGCAGAGCATCTGGGGTGGCCCATGTGGGTCAGATTTAATGTCTGAAGTGCTTAATCATTGTTCATTTCCGGTAAAAATTATGATAACTCCCTGAGGAAACCCCGAGCGAACGCAAGTCACATTACTTCCTGTGCAAAAATTTTTTAATAATGATACCAACAAAAAGGAACATAATAAAAGTCAATGGAAAAATAAACGAATACGTCAAAGTAGCAATTGGTATTGCATTACTCTTTATGAAAAATGCGTTTCGTTGAGGTTTAATGTCCTCCCCCCCCCCCCCCCAAAAAAAAAAACCTAGAAAATGGGCGTTTAAAAGTGACATCTTCTACTATAATACACCGGCAACAATTTCACGTTAATGAGTAGAAGTTCCGGTACCTGACACACGGCCTTGACAAACTCCAACGCGGGATTTTTCAACGACAGGTGCGATCCAGGAAGAAGCGGAAACTGCTCGGACAGGTCACGTGAGCTACCGTAGGACCCCGCAAGCTTCTTCTCGATCTTTTGTGTGATGCTGCAGAAACAAAAACAGTCTTTTGTCCCATATGTTTGCAAAAATGAAACTAGAACAGTTCCGACTTGGAACAAATATCCCCCCACCCCTTATGAACAAAAGCCATGTAATGAGGGAAAACAAATGTAATTAAATGCCTTGTCTGTTCTGCTTTAAGTAATCATGTGAATGAAATGGCTGAGAAGTAAATTTAAGTATACAGGCACTTTCACTTTCGATATGCGTGGTCTTTATTAAAGACAACTGTAGTTTTAGTTGGCCATAAAACACACTGTTCAGTTTTATTTCGCAAAATTGCAGTGTAGGTAGAATTTAATAAGCTATGCCATGTTAAGTCTATACTAGTCGTTGGATGAATACAATCGAAGTAAGAAGTGCTATGTGCAAATTGTCCAAATCACTGACTTATATGCAGTATATAACTAGACCGTTTTCGCTACGGAGTAGCAAAAATTGCACTTGAGGTGACAAAAATACGAATCTGAACTCTTAAAAATTCAGAATACGTCAAAATTCCAGTTTTTGACCTTGACCATGACCAATGAGGTCAGGGTCCCCGAAGCATCTCTTACACAACGTCCTTAAGGCCCAAAAGGTCGAAAATTAGCTCAAAAGCACATCTCTAACTGTTTTCGAGATAATGGTCAACTTACAGTTTTTGACATTAACCGTGAGCCTGGAGGTCAAAGTTACCAAGGTACCTCTTTCACAATGTCTTTCAGGCCCAAAGGCTTTCTAACCGCTTTCGACATGGTCAACTTCTGGTTTTTGACAATGACCAGGAGGTCAAGGTCACCGAGGTACGTCCTACTTATTTTCTTTTAGGCCCAAAGGGTTGTAAATAAGCTCCAAATCGCTCTATTCCTAACCGTTTTTGAGAAAATGGTCAACTTCCGGTTTTTTAATATGACCATGATCTAGGAGGTCAAGGTCACAGAGGCATCTCTTTCGTAACGTCTTTTAGGTCCATAGGATCGAAAATAAGCTCAAAATCGCTCCATCTCTGACCGTTTTCGCGATAATGGTCAACTTCCGCCTTTTGAGATTGCCAATGTCCGAGTAGATCAAAGTTACTGAGGTACCCCTTACATTTCTTCTTTTAGGCCCAAAGGATCGAAAATAAGCTCAAAATCGCTCTATCTTTAACCGTTTCCGAGATAATGGTCAACTTCCGGTTTTTGACCTTGACCATGACCAAGGAGGTCAAGGTCACTCAGGTGCCTCTTATATAACGTCTTTTATGCCAAAAGAGTTGAAAATAAGCTCAAAATTGCTCTATCTTTCTTTTCAATATACAAAGGTCACTTGACCCTGAAGAGATTCTGATCGCCAGCGTACTATACACTGAAGCGTATAGGTGTTCAAATGATAATCTCAGCCCTATATCTAACAATTCTTCGTGATAAATAAGGGCTTAACAAATATTTTGACCTCAGTTTGACCTTAACCTTGGAAGCCAAGGTGAAAAAACTGCGGATTTCACAACGTCTCATCCTCCTCTACCTGTGAGCCAAATTTCATCTTCCTACGTCAAATAGCGTAAACTAAAAAAAAAAAAATAAGAAAAAAGAAAGCGAATATATATATATATATATCTACTCTTTAGCAAATGGAGAATACTCAAAAGCTACAGTCAACAACACGCATGCGCTATAATCGCTCTCAGTTGGTCGATTACTATGACTACACGGACATCGTACCATGTGACTTAACTGCCTTAACTATGGGCTTAAATGGTAAAATTTCAATGTCCATTTTTGCATATAAAATGTTAATGAATTTCAAAAACAATTGAGGTGGACATGCTACATTATGCCTCTGCCAAATTTGGTCGTCTTGGCCCTAGCCGTCTCAGAGGAGTTCGCGTTACAAGGTTTTGGCGGAAAAAAAGAAAACATACGGAAACACTTTTCCAAATCGTACAAATTCAATAAATGGGGGGGGGGGGGGGATTGAAAATCCCCAAGTGTAAATAGATATCACACATCTTTTCAGCGTCTGTTACAATCGGCAATGGAAATATACGGGATCGCCACAAGCACGACAGTCGACAGACAGCTAACAGCAGTGCACTATTTACGCCGTGTCAAACAAATATACGCTGTAACAGTGTCTCAAGCGGTTAGCAAAGCGAGATAAAAATGTTAATGAAATGGCCGTCAATTGATTTTGGTCACACTCAGATGCAATTCCACATCTGACACAGTTGTCAGGCATAATGAAAACAAGACGGTACTAACCATCACGAAAGCCGGTATTATCAAGTCATTGCAGTTAATGAAAAGACTCTGAATGGAATTCGGAGAGTAAAGAAGCACAGCAAGAATTACTTGGTATAAGGAAATATCTTCCTAAATAAGATGACTGCTATTAACTGACCATTATGCATTATGTGTTTGACTTTAGTCACGGATTAGTGATCGACGTTTTGTTGCAGCAAACCAATCTCAGCCACTACTGAATGAGTCTTCAATGCTGTTATTTGACTGGTGCAGGTCAAACCATGCCCAGCAATATCTAGCTTTGGAGCCCTTACATTTTTGTCCCTTCTTTTTCGCATAGGAATGAAAACAAAGCGTAAGATCAGAATACAAGCGACTTCCTAAAGAATTTAAAATTGATCAATTTCCAAAGGTGTTAATGAAAACGACAGTTAAATTAATTTGACCATTCCATTACAAGGATGCATTTATCTACGCTCCAAAGATAATGAAAGTGAGCACTTTCTTTATCGATTAACAATGTTAAAGTTTCTGCTTAATAAAAAGTAGGGTTCGCAATTCGGTCAATAAAATCCGCTTGTCGATTTAAGCCATCAACAAAGTTTTCCGAACGGTCGGGAAATCGAGAATGCTACCGCCATGATCTGAAGGCTAAATTGCAACCATCTAGTACAATTATCTTAATTACATGTTTATGTTTAAATGGTCAGTTAAAGAGCCAATGGGGGTGATCATCAATGACAGGGTATTAGTCGGGGGAGGGGAGAGGGGAGTGGGAGTGGGAGAGTGTTCCTCGCTACGCTTCGGAAACTCCACACCAGGCGCAAAATTCCGCAACGACAATAGATTAATAAATAAATAAAAAGAAATAAATACATAAAAATAAATAAATAAAGAAGCCAGTTCGGGATAACTGCGAATCCTAATAAAAAAAGTTATCAACTTCTCTTTGAACCTTTTCCAGGGGCCGTTAAATCTGGAGGAATTATGCCCAGATACCGCTTACTGAGTGTCTTCAGTATGTTACGGTAACGTGGAATGATTCGAGCGTCACTGGTCGTAAGAACTGTCCTCAAAAGTTGTCAGCAACGTTTTTTCACTGGGACATGTTCCGCATAAACAAAAATAATCAAGATCACTCGGGAAAAAAAGAGGAAAACAATCTCAAAGTTCAGAGCACATGTAACACCTCATTTTCTACAAATTTTAGTTCATTTACTCCTATTTATTTTTTTTTTACCACTTTTTTAAGATCGGTGACTGTATATCAAAGCAAGCAATGCCACACTCATCTGACTCGAGAACTTGCGTGAACTGGAGAGAACTTACGAGAACATCTGCTGACAGAGCTCGTCCTGGATGAGTGTCTGGCTGAAGTGGACTACCGGAGGAGCTGCCTTTGGGTCAGCCTGTAACAAAATCATACCTCTTTCTACTGAATACCCGATGTTAATTTTTTTTTTCAAAATGTTCATTGAGTATTTTGCTGAAGATATATAAAGGTGAAAACAAAAGAAAAAGAAATGGCGGTATCACGTTTTACGAGAAACGTCCAAAAAACCTTTCTGAATGCTAATTTTTAGAGCAGGCCATAAAAGTACTATATCATTCTTCGACAGGCACGTGCGGCCATAAAAGTACGATATGAAATTAATATATCCATAAGCGGGAACAGGGTCGAAAAAAGCCGGAAATTTAGTGGTGCATTTGGCAAAAAAAGCCGGAAAGGCCGGATGATTCCCATGTAATGATATATATCATTCTTCGACAGGCTCTCTCTCTCTCTCTCTCTCTCTCTCTCTCTCTCTCTCTCTCTCTCTCTGTTATTTCTCCGATGCGGACTCCATTTCACAAAATGCATAACATGTATAAAGTGAACTCTGGCATTTGTGTTGGTGCCCTTCATACGATCTACAGGAAATTTTATTCACTGCATGCTATAACTTTTCCCAGAAACATCAAATATGAAATACGTGGATGAATTAATACGTTTGATGGGGTATCAGTTTCGAACACATTCTCGTTCAAGTGATATCACAACAAATAAAATGTCGCCTTAAATTATGCAAGTTATTGTCAGGCGAATCTGCTGAAGGTTTTTTTTTTATGTTGTGGAAACAGTTTTAGACCGGAAGCAGGTGGGCAAAAAAGTAACAGAATGCTCTGCTGAACCAAAAATAACCACTAGGTGATTCCGCGAAACGGAAACAAAGAATACAGGGAAGTTTTTAATTAGAGTACACTATTTTTGAACTAACCTGTTGAACAACACATGAAAGTGTTCTTTGACTCCAGCTAATTGTTACTACCCGAAAAGACACACACACACAACGTATATATACGTATACATCTATGTAGATTCAACAATGTGCTGCGGTCAACATTGTTCGTTCTCTATCACGCACGGTTTCTTAGATGTAACTTCCGTTACATTTTGACGTTAACTTTAGACTAACCAATTAAGAAATTCCCGGAAAAAGGATGGAACGCATCAAAGAAGCGGGTCGCTATGCTGCTTTCCAAAGAGGCGGTTAAGATTTGTTCCAAATATAATGGGGTATTTAGTTTACAAAATGAAACTAGCAAGGAAGGGCATTCCTTTGATTCTTTTATTTACAAGATTTCTAAGCAGTCTTTGTGAGTTCTCTTTTCCTGTACCCTGCACGCAAGATGCATTCTTTCTTCGTTAACCCGGAAACTGGTGTAATGAGCAAATATGGGTTTTTTTTGCCTAACTTTTTCAGGGTCATCGAATGGCCATCACGAAGAGCATTGCCTTTGCTGCTTCATAATCACTAGTATTTGATTTTATGGTTGTCACGAATTGCATAACAGTTTTGTTTTAAGAAACACACACACATAAAAAAACAAAAAACAAAAAAAAACAAAAAAAAAACAAAAAAAAAACAATCACGAGTGGGTGGAAATGACAAAGGAAAACAATGCCTGATTTCCGGCACATGAGACATAATGATGATTGAAAACATCATTTAGAAGATTGAAGCTATTCTTTTCGTTAAAAAAGTCACCGCCCCCCCCCCCCCCCCTTCCCAACCCTTTTGTGACGGATTGGCCTTTTTCGGTAGCAGTACTCAAATCGGTAAATCACAATTCGTGGATTTGAGGCTAAAAAGCATTCAACTCGTTACAATCACCAAAGCTTAAGAAATATAATTCGTTTATTTCCTAATTTATCTGGAGATACAGGCCCTAATGGCAGACAGCGAACGAACCGTCCAGCGATAGTTTAACGTCTTCCAATACTGACTCAAAAGTACGCAGAACACGACCTATCTTATGATTCCTTACAGAAATTTATGTACCCCGGTAATAACTTGTCAACGCGGAAATTCTCTCCCTTCCGTCACAGAACTTGACTTGTAATTATGTCGTCACCAGCCTGTTGCCATGATACCCAAATGTTAAGCGCTTCGTCACAAAGATTCTTCTTTCGCCACGAATGACTGGCCACGTAATTATGTCGTCTCCAGCCTGTTGCTAAGATACGCAAATGTAAAGCGCTTCGTCATGAAGATTCTTCCAACGCCACGATGACTGGCCACGTAATTATGTCGTCACCACTCTGTTGCTAAGATACGCAAATGTAAAGCGCTTCGTCACAAAGACTTTTCCATCGCCACGATGACTCATTCATGGGACCACACGTTTCAATCGGCGGTCGCTTAATTCGAATAAACATGTGTTTATTCATACGGGTATGGATTGTTGTCGTGGATCACTGTCTTTTTTACTGTTTTTCATTACGCAGCCCCCTCCTCCCGGATCATAATAGTAAAAGGGGGAACACAGCACTGGGTTAAAGCAAACACCCTTTATGACTACGGAATAAAAATATCGAGTCGATGGCTCACATTTCTGAAATCAAATACTGTCAATCTGCAATCCGTGAACACTGTCCTTTTTTCTGAATGGTTTTTCTCAACAACAACAAAAAAAAAACAAAAAAAAAAAAAACAAAAAAACTAACTAACGCAAACAGCGTAATTGAAAAGTTTATATTTTAACAGAGCTGGACGCGACTGGTTCATACAGCGACAGAACCGGATGCTACTGGTTCATACAGCGACAAAGTCCGATGATACTGGTTCACCCAACGACATAGCCGATGCTACTGGTTCACAGAGCGGCAGAGCCGGATACTTGGGACTCACACAGCGAAGGAGCCCACTGCTACTCGTTCATACAGCGACCGAGTCGGATCATACTCGTTCACGACTAGCCAGGAAAAAAACAGGGACATGGATTCGAGGCATCCCAGCTGTAAACAGGTCAACCCCAAGAATGTTCTAAAAGAGTCCTGTTATTCTGAACTGTCAATGATACTAAAATAAACTGCTACATGTTGTTAACATTTCTAGGAAGAAATGCACCAATTAACAGCAAATGTCACACTTTTTATTGTTTTTCAGCGGAACAACAACGGAGAAATTGTCCCAGTTTATAGCGAAGAACCTTTTGTTGCATCTTCGCAGGGCATCCTCTTTCACAACGGCTTTCATGACTTTCCTAGAAAACTCTATTCTCTGTCGACTGAAGAGAAATGGTCAAAACAAGTTAAAAGAGTTGCATCACTTGGGCAAACCTGGAAATATCCTGATTAGATCAGTTGGGCCAGGCACAAAGGACACATTAACTCACTTCGTTAAGACAGACAGCTGTGGCTTAGAATTCGTTTGGTGTCAATCAACGTACATCAGACGGACTATAATAAGGACTTATTTATGGAGTGAACAACCATTTGCTATCAACAGACGAGCTAACCACTTCCAAAAAGTAGGTTTAAAAATGAGCAAAAAATAGAAGAGAACCTTTGGAATCCGCATACCCCTTGCCAGATATGCTATTTGTAAAAGTGCCACAGGTAAATCTGTGATAACAGTATTAGGTCGGGCGCACTCCGTTGAGGATTTTGCGCCCGTGGCAAAACTTTTGCGCCCACAGTCACACATGTTTCGAAGAACTGCGGCCCAGAGAATAATTATTGTTTGCGCCCATGGTGCAAGAGCGCACCAAAGTTAACTCAGTCTTGTGACAGTATAAATTATACGATTTTCTTAATAATACTGAAGCAATTCAAGTCATTCCATCATTTGAAATCTGCTTGGCCTGAACCAGCACGTAACCCTGGCCAGGCCTAGAACGGCCCGTTTTTACATTCAACTACTGGCTTTGTCATTAAAGCACAAAGCGTGCTCTAACGACACCTAAAACTGATCTTATGGTTTAATATACTTAAATACTGAATTCAACTGACAATATTGGAAATGAACTACAACGAAAATAACTCGTTAATAGTGTTATCGGCATAAAAATACAGTAAACAGAACAATACATCAAAGTTATAATTGTTGACTGGGTGGTCAGATAAACAAAAAATCGCTAGCCTTCGAAAACGCAAGACCAGACCCATTTACAGCACATTATGACGTAATTACCTTGAGCCACAGCTAAATCACGCCAAATGTAGTGTAATCACGCTGATTATTGATCAATTCACTAATCAAAACTAAATTCATCTGTGTTTGCGCAAGCTGTTAGAGGTCTGTCAGGACGACGTGATCGCCCCAAAAGTCACGCTCATTCTACAGACCTTAAAACGGGGTCACACTCTGCGACAGGTGTTTGGACAAGTCACTCACAGCAATGGGCAGGTCGTCACTTTTGCAGGAGTAGTGAGAAGGGTTTCTGAGTTAGTTACTCGAACAGTTCTCAGTGAAAGAAACTCTTGGCCACCAAGGGCTGTAAGTTAACCGTGCTACAGTTAAGGGGGTAATTTTATCTGTTTTTTTTTTTTTTTTTTTTAAATCTGGTATGATTGCATATGTGTATAGAAGGACACAAAATATTCCACAGGAAGCGACTTGCGTAGAATTATTTTTAAACTGCACAACCCCCCCACCCCAAATAAACGCATTGATGGTATAATGGATACATCCATTGGACGTAACCTTTGAACTGATTCGTGTTTAACCATTGGAGATATATGCCGAGAGCAAGTCCTGCGCCGCACTGCTAAAGTGGACTTGAACAATTCGAGACTTAAGGACCCAGCTTTCAGACACATATAGCATCTTTTCCACTGAAATATTGTTGGATTTTGTCGTCCTCATTAACACAATAGCTCTGGTCCTAAAGCAGCTTCAAAGAAGGGTATTTTTCTCGTATTTTCAGTTTGATGGTTATAAAAACCACAGTTTAGTTAAGAAAACACGGGAGTTTACCCATAACACAATCGCGAAACGTTCCCCTTGATCACTGATTTGGCAAAACTGTTTTATTGCCGATAACAGTTTTGCACTTTCGCCTCCTGTGTCTTTTTACGCGGGTTCCGGCTGAAACAAAGGCATTGCATTATACGGTTTGAAGATCGGAACACTCAGCCTCCTGCCCATCACACGCACAGGAATGAAGGAAAACGCGGCCCATACATTACGTGAAAAATCGGAACGCTTCCGCTGTGATATGACTTTCTGCCAGTTTTTTTTTTTTTTTTATAAATGCCAGAGGTAGATGCGTGTAGATCAGTCCATTTTGTGTTTGAGAACCGATTCCCAACGATGCTCGGGTCCCTTAATCATTCACCTCCCGCCACATAATCACAAGAAATGTTATCAAGTCTGTTAAAGCAAGGCAAACAAATGACCTAGACATTTTTCTAACAGTGAAATAAATTTCATACGGAAAGTGGACAATTATTTTGGTTCTTGATGTTTCTTCGACATGTTCCCCGGTGCAACGCATATTTCAGGCCTTCGTAAAGCCTTGTCAAGGCAAAGCGTCTGATGTTCGTCAAATAATTAGCATTAAAAAAAATAAAAAAATAAACAAATAAATAAACAATTCAATAAATAAATGTAAAAAAAAACTGAGAAAAAAAAAAAGATTGCCGCATACCTGCCACTGCAAATAATGCATAGAAACACCCAAGATTGTATACGACTCTACGGGACAAAAAAAAAAATGCGACCATTTCAGACCGTGGAACGAATTTCACATGTTATGAGCAAGTTCCCTGACGAAACCACAGTTGCTGCATTAGGACTGCTCAGAAACCACTTGACAAAACGAAATATAATATATGTTTTCGGATGTCTTTTTATCAGCACTATTTCAGGGCTGTTTCTTCGTGTCTCTTCACACGCGTTACACGCGGAATTATCCTAAAAGATGTCACACCGCAAAATAACATACATTAATGCAGCCCATTACTTAGCTGACTAGAATCAAACTCACTTTGAAGCTGTTGCGGAATGTGCTTGATGTTTCAAGATGACCTGATGAGTGCAAAAGTCAAAAAAAAAAAAAAAAAAAAAAAAAAAAAAAAAAATTAAGTGCCGCTCTGACCCTTTTGCGGGAATTTACGACACCTTCTTGCCACCAAATGGGAGAACTTCACAGAAGTAAAACGCAGACGAGATCATCTTAAAACCAGGTGCAGCTTGCTGAAGTAACACTTCGAAAGATATACAGATTTTAAAAAACAGCGTAACGTTCAACCAATAAAATTTCATGGCTGTTTGTTTACAGTGGCGATAAAAGCCAAGAGCAAAACTCACTAAAGCTTAAAAGCAAAAACAAGTGAGTTGTTTAGTTTGTTTAATGACAGAGCCAAACAAAAGTCACTCAAACTACACCTTGGCGGTTTTATGACATCGGCTAGAATGAGGCTTTGGGCGGGCATGGATTGTTTTTCGCACGAGCAGCAGCAAATTATCGATGCGTTTTCTATCCTGCGTTGTCGTGTAACACCTAGGCAATGGAACTGTTCATTAAAAATTGAAGCTTCCCGGAGCCGGTAATTAAATTCAGACGGCTACGACTTTTTGCCTAGCACAGCGACACCTGTGACTGGCGCTAAAGGTCTCGCCCGGCAAACCGAAAGAGCACACGTAACGCCCTAAGAAAAGCAGCTCCCCCCTCCCTCCCCCCCACCTCCTCCATCCCACCACCCTCATGAAAAACAAAGCTGCCTTGAGATTGTGAAGATCCTAAAATACCATTTCCGAACCGTGCAGAGCTTGATGCGGAAATAGGCAAAGGTGTACGGGGTTTCGTTGGGAGGGTGGGGGGTGGCACCAGCGCTCTCCTCACGATAATCAACTTAGGTCACATTATAACCCTGCAGGCCACTTGAAAATACATTCAATTGAAAGTAATTGTGTAGCAACAGCAGAAAGTGTAAATGTGAAAGGAGAGAGGGAGGGGTGAAGTGTAAATGTGGGGGAACGGTTCGCTATAGCAAAGGGGGAAATCGTAAATGTTGGCTCACGGTTCAGTGCAGTAAAAAGGGGAAAGTGTAAATGCAAGGCCACGATTCTTCACAGTAGAAGGGGAAAGTGTGCATAAATTTCAGGATAACTCACATCAGGCAGTTTACAAAGAGCCTGAAAATTTCAGGCAGTTTGTAAACTGCATGGTTCAGTTAGCCACTTTGTGTACTGCTTGAAATTTTCAGGCTCTTTGTAAATCGCATGACTTCACAGTTTGGCTGTAACAGATATACGGGTACGGTTCAGTGATGTAAAAGAGAAAAGTATGAATGTAAAGAAATCAGTCAGAGCAGTGCTAGGGATAAGTTAAGTGTCAGGGAACCGTTAAGTGCAGCATAAGAGGTAAATGTAATCAGGGTGGCCACCTGGAATCCGAAACGAAATTCACCTGAGTTTTCCAGAGGGTTTTCGTGCAATGAATTTTGACAGCGCAGGTTTTCAGAATTCTAAAACTGACTGTTTTGGTTCGAAAACAATAGTCATCGACTCCGCATGATCCCACTATTTCTCTTAAAATCTAAGAAAAAGGCAACGTTCAACAAATTCTTACTAAACCCATCCAAGTTTGTAGAATAAAAATTTACGTGGAAATACCCTGGAAAATCTGGAATTTTCCAAAAATTAAATTCCTGAGTTTTCCCTGAGATTTGCCCGCATTTTCAAAATCTCTGAGTTTTCCCTGACTGGAAAATGTCGATTCGTTTTCCCTGAATTTCCAGGTTCGGTGACCACCTTGTGTAAATACCCATGAAAGGTTCGGCATGGAACGAAACTTGAACGAACCAATGGTAACAGCTCAATGCCGCAGGAAGTACCAACCAATCCCAACAACAAACACCTGACTTCACTACATTGGTCCGGTACACAGGCAATCGCACACGGCACCAGTCATAACGATACTCAACTGATCCCCTCCTCCTAACTCCCTCTGGAATCCCAGTCCAAAACAAACATCCCCTGGTATAAAGCCCCTCATTTCTGCAAAACACCCCTGCCCCCCACCGGCCAAAAAGTGCACCCACCTCCGAATTGATTAAAACGATTGCAATTAAGATCGATGAAATTGGTCAATCAAATCGAATTGCTATTGGATTACACTAAAGTACAACTGGATCACAACAGGATTACACTCGAGATAAATGAAATTAATCTATGCTAGAAATGCGTCCGTTGGAACACGGATGCCCCGACCGAACTGCCAAATGGTTTGAGGAATAGGGATTCCTAGAAGAGCAATTGTTTAGATATATTTTTAACTACAAAAATGATAATAAATGTATTAGGCCTCCTGCATGAAGGCTTAATAAAAAATGAAAGGAAATTGTCTAGTTCCAACCAGTGGGACTTGAGATATTGTGTTCACAAACCACTAGGTATGAAAAATCCCATGTAAAGTATCAAAGTCGCGTGGTGACCTTGAACAACGACACAAGGTCACCAAAACCTAATCAGCTCTAGAACATTACATATAGAAGCTACACACCAGGATTGACTGAAATCCGATTGGTAGAACTTGAGATGTTCAAAATCATAGCGTGAGGCACAAGATGACAGACTAGCGGACGGACAGACAGACGGATCAGTGAAAAACACAAAATGACCCTCCTGACCTTAGTCATGTCTGGGCATATAAATTAAACTGCACGTCAAATACACGTTTGATAATCAATACGATCACCTTTCGAGTGTCCTTCGTGTGTCTTTTGCAATGGAGATCAATGAAATTGATCGATCAAAATAAGGCGTTTTTGCTAGTTTGCCAATAAATATATATATAAATATATATTTTAAATGATTTATCCTTTTTTAATTAGGGAATTTACAACTAATTGCTGAAAATGAACAAATAATGAAAAGAAGCGCTTTGCTTTTCCCCAAAAAAAAAAAAAAAAAAAAAAAATCCGCGGCTGAGGGGGGGGGGGTGGGGAGAATAAACACCCTTCATTTGACTTGCCAATTTTACTGATAATTAAAGGCAACCTGAGTCTGGCTGTGGCTCTTTCGACGGACTGGGGTGTGGCCCTGTGTGGATCCGCCGTACGTCTCCTCCTGGTTCCTGAACACCGCCATAATGTACCCGGCCACGATCATCTGTACACAACGAGATGACTGCGATAGGTCACTGGAGCATACGTACATGGTGCCCTCTTCAATGAACAAATAGTAAAATGACGGTGAACGCAGAAAACTACACAGAGCGTTGATAATGTACTGGTGTACTGCTTTTCCAATTTGTCTGTGTGTGTGGGTCGTTTTTGAAAAGTCTTCTTTGTCTTTTATCTAAATTTATGTATTTACTCATATTGGCAGGTTTTTTTTTTTAGTCTGCATTTCACAAAAATGTTTGCTCTCAGGAGCAGCTTTTACTAGAGCGGCCAGTGCACACCAACATCAGTGTACTCGTCAACACTTTTATTAACCAATCATTGCTGTTTTGTTTTATCAACAAAAACAAAATCGCCTACCCAACCCCATCCTTTTCCACCGCTTTCCCCGTATTCAGTACTTCGTATAAATATATTTGAATATGCAGAGATGATGTGCCCTGTTACAGAATACCTTTATTCCATTCCTGAACGGGGTGGGGGCGGATACGTAACCTGACCTGTTGGTATCTTAACCTTTAATCGATATATACCTCCATTCTTTTATACTGGTCTTGAAGGTGGTCGCTACAAACAGGTTTTACCGTCTTTTTTATCCGGATCTGGAATTCCCTAATTCATTGGTGACTTTTTTTCACTTACCCTTGCCACCGCCCCCTCCCCCAGGCGCCATCTAATTTAGGTACGGCTCTGAAGGCAACCCTAACGTAACCCTTTTTACCTCTTTCAGGGTATAGGTCTGTAACCATAGTGTAGTTAGATCCATGATATATACCCCATTTTCGAACATTTTCAACAGTCAAAAAGCATAAGAAAGGCATCCTTCATAACTGTACAGCAGATGACTCGTCTCGATGGGAAAGTGGGGGGAGGAGTAGGGGCCATATTTGCACCAAAATGGTGAGCTCCTTCAAACAACAGAAGTTTCATTCTGCAGTTACAGTGATGATACATTTTTCACGTTTTCACGTCACATGACGTCAGAAGAGGTTTCATTCTGCAGTTACAGTGATGATACATTTGTCACGTTTTCACGTCACATGACGTCAGAAGAGGTTTCATTCTGCAGTTACACTGATGATACATTTGTCACGTTTTCACGTCACATGACGTCAGAAGAGGTTTCATTCTGCAGTTACACTGATGATACATTTGTCACGTTTTCACGTCACATGACGTCAGAAGAGGTTTCATTCTGCAGTTACAGTGATGATACATTTGTCACGTTTTCACGTCACATGACGTCAGAAGAGGTTTCATTCTGCAGTTACAGTGATGATACATTTTTCACGTTTTCACGTCACATGACGTCAGAAGAGGTTTCATTCTGCAGTTACAGTGATGATACACTTGTCACGTTTTCACGTCACATGACGTCAGAAGAGGTTTCATTCTGCAGTTACAGTGATGATACATTTTCACGTCACATGACGTCAGCGTTGTCCAATATGCGTACAAAAACAGTAGCAACTGTCGGACAAACCCAAGGTATAATCCCACCAAATTTAAAGCTGATTGGACTTGTCGTACTCCAGTTATTCTGTCCACAATAGATAATGACGTCACATGACGTCACGTGATGCGCTCTGTACGTCAAATACAACATGAACCGCCAAACCTACCAAAGGCATTATCCTCCCAAGTTTGAAACTGATCGAAGTTCCATTCTGCAGTGATGGCCCATTTTACACGTTTTGACGTCATGTGACGTCACGCGTTGCCCGACATGCGTAAAAACAAGTGCAAAAACACAATTAAATACGTTTTTCGTTGAGCATTACGTATGGCACTTTGCTGACATGGCATTGCGTAAAACGCTTTGTTGACATGTACCATTACGTATAATGTAATGTTGCTAAGGAGCATTGCGTATGTTTTGGTGCAACGGAGCATCGCATGGAGCGTTTCTTGACATGAAGCATTACATGTAACATTTTGTTGTTATGGAACATTATGATTACGTATGTTCTATCGACATGAAGCATTACGTATAATAGTTTGCAGGGGTTCCGGACAGAACCCCCCCCCCCCCCTGAGACAAAACCCCCCGGGACCGAACCCCATGCCAAAATCCCCCCATATGGAGAGGACCAAACCCCCCTCCCCACTCCAACAATTATATTTGAACGTTTAAGCAGCCTCCAATATTCGGTAATCGCTACTTTATGATTACTGATTATAAAGGTATAAAAGGTACATAATTGCAGTCATATTATCTGACGAGCTATGCTCTTAAATGCAATCAGAGCTTGTACAATTTACACCCATGTCATCTAGTCTGTATGTCGATTGCAACTAAAATATCTGAAGTACGAATACCTGTTATTTAGGAAATAGGATAGCGCTCACTGTTCGTGACTTTCGCAACAGAAACATCTTAGATTTTCTCAGAGGAATAGCCACAATATTCAGTTTTAAACCAACAGTGACTGTTGATATTAGCCAGTTGTAGTCATCGTAGTAAAACAGCTTTTGCAAAATGTTGTACAAATGAACTACATCTCAAATTATATTGGCATTTTGATCAGGTTGAGCGGGGGGGGGGGGGGGGGGGGGGTTCGTCCGATCGGGGGGTTTTGGTACGGGGGGGGGGGTTATGCGCGCGGGGGGTTTGGTCCCGGGGGGTTTGGTCCGGGGGTTTAGGCACGGGGGGTTTATTCCGGGGGGGGGGGGGTTCTGTCCTAGACCCAGTTTGCAGACATGGTGCATTGTTGTGTTTTACTGACAGAGAGCATAACGTTTAGCTTATATTTGACATGGAGCCTCACGTTAAAATTGGTCTGACATGATCCCGCTTCCGGCAAAAACTTGACCAAATTCCAGTTCATTTCGACATCCAGCTGAAAAAAAAAAGAAATATGTTAAAATGTTTCAAAAAGTATACATATATATGTTACAGGGAATCTGTGAAATTAGGGATTTCATGAAATCCCTAGTGGATTCATGTAATAACTTGCTCAATCAATTTCGATGTTTTTGTTGAGAAGTTTCATGTTTGCAATGTAGTATTTTACCAAAATCAATAGTAGATTTTGAATTAATATACTCAAAGCACTCGATTGCCAAACTATCATTCATGAGATACTTCAGTACCTGAATTTAGCTATATGTTTTATCCTATGTAACTTATGTCACATTGCACGCCAAATTCTGTTATTTTGGATAGTAATGTTATAAATTCCAATTCCTTTCGATGTAAAAAGGGACACACAGTTTTATAGAACCACTAAACATCCTTCCTGAATGGATAATTTTTCAAAATAGTTTTATAATCAATATGAGCTTATTCATTACACGAATTCCCTAGGGATTTCATGAAATCTCTAATTACACAGATTCCCTGTAACATATATATACTGTATTTCTGAAAAAAAAAAACGATCCTACATGAAAACTGTGAGGAAACAAATACCCTTAACTTTATTGCAGCGTCTGTTTGTGTCCACCAAGGCAACAGCTATTCATACTACGTCATTATTACTGACAGTGATCTTTATTTTTAAAACACAAGTATTAAGAGGCTTCTTCCATCCAGCCACGATGATTAATAACTTAACCGCGTCTCTGGAACAGACTCAGGCAGAATACGGTCAACTGAACTCGAACAAAAGTAGGAATGCTCTGTGAGGGAGGGTGGGTGGGGGCGCGGGGAATGAAATAATGAGAAAATATGACATAGCTTCTACGTAATTAATGCGATATATACGCTGATGTACCGATTAGGAGGAGGAAGGGGATGGAGGTGGGCAGAATTTTGGCCGCCGAAAGAACTAGATGTTGCTCTTCCCTAAGCTGGTGAGTAAACGTAAACAGGGTTATTTTTCATATAGGCCCAACTCCCTCGAGGGTCGACACTTGGCCAATGAGCAGAAAGCGAGACGCATAGCGGTATGGCGACATCGTGTGTTTTCACTTTAGAGAATCCGGGGTGCTGAAAGTTTGCATATCACAGGCCGAGTCTAGAGGGTTGTTTCAACCAGTTACAAGCCAGGGAAGATTTCGCTCTCATTTTCTCAGACAGTGAATGTGTCAAAAAAATACGCATGCAACCGTTTTAAACGAAAATAAACAAACTTTATTTTGTTCAAAAAAAAAAAAAAAAAACGCTTTATTTGACGCTGCTTAATTTGAAATTCGGACAACTTTAATAATTTTTTTGGTTCCAGACACTTCATATTCCCCGTTAAGGACTTCACATACACAACGATTTCCGGTTACCTCGTCGTCTTCCTCCTTATCTGATTGGTTCAATTCCTCCTGGTCGGACACGTGACCCAAGTCCTCGTCACTATTGTCAAGGTCACCATTGCTCGTTTGACTAGATATGACCGTCGGGTCTTGGTTCACTGCGTCCTTGGGCAGTTCTCCCTTAATGCCACCGTGGTTAGACTAAGGAGAAAAATTTGGTGCTAATATAAAAGCCAGATAATTTTCCTATTTTCCTATTTTTCTTTTTTTCTTTTTTAATTTTTGTCCTGAATTTTATAGTTCGATCAGAAAATATCCCTGAAGTACTTTTGATGTTTTTAAACAACGGAAGGGAACTGCAATTCTATATATAATGAAATCTTCATACAGAAAACTTGACAGTGTTCAAAATTTTAGATAGATCTAGGCGGAGAGTTGGAGGGCAGGTGTTTGGTTTTTTAATGGGTTTGGACCAGCTGTCACTCACCGGATCCATCCACATAAGGAACTGCCAACAACGCGCGTACGAGATATCGATCATGTGGTACAGGTCCTTTGATCTGATGCTGTTGGTGATGTACTCGACATAGCCCAGTGCGTCCACGATCTTACGCTTCTTGGTGCAGATTATGACACGATTGAAATTGGCGTAGACAATCTGCGACCCCAGTCTTTTAAACTCGGCAATCAACTAAAAGTTGGAAAAAATATCAGGTCTGATAAATTTTCTAGCCTTGTGTATCTTTTTCACTTATTACTTTGACTTAAATTTTAAACTGTTGTTATTGTTATTGCTGTTGTTACTATTATTATTTACAGCGGCTTGGGTTCAGTGCAAGGGTTACGTATGAATGCGACCTGCATGAAGACAGCTTCATCATGCCGTGGAGCCCGCGCCGGACAGCACCGTCGTAGAAGAGGGGGAGGGAGGAGGGCTGACCTCACTGATAACAATGTTGTAGAGGAGATGAGGGGGCTGACCACACTGACAACAGTGTCGTAGACGGGGGGAGGGGGAGCTGACCTCACCGACCTGCATGAAGAGCTTCATCATGCCGTTCAGCACGCGCCGGAGAGCAGGATCCTAGAGGAGGACGGGGTGGGGAGGGCGAGGGGGGAGGGCTGACCTCACTGCCCTGCATGAAAAGCTTCTTCATCATGCCGCACAGCACGCGCCGGAGAGCAGGATCCTAGAGGAGGGCGGGGTGGGGAGGGGGAGGGGGGAGGGCTGACCTCACTGACCTGCATGAAGAGCTTCTTCATCATGCCGTGCAGCACGCGCCGAAGAGCAGGGTCGTAGAGGACGGCGGGGGTGGGGAGGGGGAGGGGGGAGGGGGAGGGGGGAGGGCTGACCTCACTGACCTGCATGAAGAGCTTCTTCATCATGCCGTGCAGCACGCGCCGAAGAGCAGGGTCGTAGAGGACGGCGGGGGTGGGGAGGGGGAGGGGGGAGGGGGGAGGGGGGAGGGGGGAGGGCTGACCTCACTGACCTGCATGAAAAGCTTCTTCCTCATGCCGTGGAGCACGCACCGGAGAGCAGGGTCGTAGCGGAGGGCAGGGGTGGGGAGGGGGAGGGGGGGGAGGGCTGACCTCACTGACCTGCATGAAGAGCTTCTTCATCATGCCGTGCAGCACGCGCCGGAGAGCAGGGTCGTAGAGGAGCGCAGCAGGCGACCTCAGCCAGCGGTAGAAGTGCATGATCTGGTGGTCAGCGAACACGTTCTGGTACTGCGTCACGTCGCGGATCCAGCCGTGCACCATGGCCTTCAGGATCCTGCAAAGGCAGCAGTCACCCACGTCAGCAGAAAACACGTAAGGGTGAGCCGTATTCGTTCCAAGATCAAATTTGAAGTTGATCCGACTCTTCGTTCTCGAGATATCTTGCACACCACATTTTGTCACAACAGATTGGTTCATAAATATGAACACACAGAGAACGCTCAAGCACTACATGTCTTCCTTTAGTCGGGCAGACTTAGCGATAACTGTCTCGAGTCCACCCCCCTCCCTCTCCATTAAAAACTAGAGTTACCTGAACGTGACAGAGCAGAGGGCTGTTTCGTCATAGCTGGCCAGCATGGTGGCGGCCCCTTGTCCTTGCATCATGTCCTCCAACGACACTGGCTGCATGACGTCAAAACTGACACTACTGGCGCCCTCTATGTCATTAATGTGTGCCGACTGAAAGTTAATTAGTTTGACAGGTTGTTCCACTTAAAATGGTACAATATAATTATATGCAAAAGGATACAATCTTATTTTTTCACCACAATAGAGTAACTGTGAAGTCAGCGCCTAGTACCTGAACATGTTTCCGTTTGAATCAAAGGCAGTATTCACTTTTAGAGAAATTTCAAACTGAGGAGCAAGAAAGTGTATTTGCGCTATTTTAAAAGATAAACACTTTCAGTGAATAATACTTTTAAGTTACACCCGCCACTTAAGGTAAAGCGTCTCTTCTTATAACGGATCTGCAAAGTTAAGGAATCGGCAACCTATCACTAAGAACACCGATAGCTTGAACTTACTGTTAACTGAGTTGTTTTGACTGTGAACCACCATGCGTATATATTTTGTATACCCCAATTTTGTCCTTTTATTTTACATGTAGGAGTGTGTTCACGCTGAGTGACGGTAAATAAGTGGATGAGGGTGTTGACGGCTGAGTGCCGCTGATCACATGTACGAGTGTGTTGACGCTGTGTGCCGGTAAGTACCTGTATGAGCGTGTTGACAGCCATACTAGCCATGTCGAGCTCGACGCACACCGTGTTGTAGCAGCCGGCCTGGTTTACCTCCACACTACTGCTCTCCTCAAACTCGGTCATCAACCTGTCAAACATGTATTTGTCTTGTATCAAATAACTAAAAAAAAATTCCAGGTTAATCAGCGTCAACTATTATTTTAATTATTTATTAATTATTATTTATGCTATTTTAATTTTTATAACCTGTTATCGTCTGCTTCCTTCCCACCCAGATCTGGCCGCTCATTGGTCGAGCACCAGAGCACGTGGTTGTGTTTACGCAGGTGCCTGGCGAAAAACAGATCGCAGCCAAAGAGCGTCGTGTCCTTGGGCATGTTGCCCATCGGGATGTGAAAGTAGCGGCACTGCTCCAGCGATGCCTGCAAGGTACCCACCCACGCCTTAAAATGCAACATTCATTATACACAAACCATCCGGATTCGCAAAATTTGAAAGTCAGACCACACTAGGGTCAATCGACCAAGATGGGGAGACAAACCTAACAGTCATTATTTTTCTATATGGCTTCTAGACGTTTCGGCCCAAAACCATTTCGGCCCATAGACGTTTCGGAACAGTCCGAAATGGCAGACCTTTTCGGCCCAAGACGTTTCGGCCCACATTTGAACTGCCAAGACATTGCGGCCCACTTTTTTCCCCCCAAGACTTTTCGGCCCAGTTTGCCAAGACTTTTCGGCCCAAGTCATTTCGGTCCACTAAAAAAGTATTACTTAGAAAGGGTTTAAGATTGAGGCTCATGTGTTCATAAGTTATTTCAAAACAGCTGTGAAATTTTATTCTTCTAACTAACTCCAGCGTCTGATGGCTGGTGTGTTGGATTATTTTTCTATTGCAATTCCAAGCGCATTTCATACACCTACTCTGGTATTTGATGGGTTAATAGTTAATTAACTGACGCTGAATCAGCTCATAATCCTATGCACTTGATCTGGAGAGGATTATGAGCTGATTTACCGACTTCATACGGCGTGTGATGACTTTTTTTGTTGATTGCACTTCGTAAATTCAAATCCACACACAGTCAATCAGATGATTCTCGACTTAATGTGCCGGTTAAATATGGGTTTTTCCGTTGAAACGGAATTCTTGTGCGATTTTGGTCAGGTATACCACCGTCCCCTCCCCCCTCCATAAAGTAACTAGGAGGACCATAACCGCATTCCCTCCAAACCTTAAGAGACGCGTACCGAACGATTTCGAAGTATTTTGCTAGAATCGAAAAAATAATAAATATTACCATAGTTAAGAGAGGGGGCAGCGTGCCCCAAAAAGGTCAAAAAGAGAGATTTCAATCCAGATATAACCAGCAGTTTCCCAAGTGGTATGTTTTGTGGGATAGAAGTTTAGTGTCTCATGAAGTCCACAGTTTTACACACCATAATCCTAGACGCATGAATTGGTTAAAGTATATAAGACGCTGCTTTTAGTGAAATTATGGTGCCGTGTTTAACAGAACTTGAAATGACCTTATACAATCTTCCCGAGGCTGCCTATTGCGTTTCAGGTTAATTGCAATTACATACCATTTATCTAATTGATGTATGCTTATGTATGGCTTTCAGGTTTTCATAAGTTGAAAATTTCAATCGTTAAAGAAACAGCAGTATAAGCAATTTGAGATAATACATAACATACAATTTAAATTCAGATAGGAATAGATACAGTTTCGATTTTTAACAAACTGCTTTTGCAATGGCTTTGGACTTATCCATTAACTAAATATCTAACACAAAATCAAAACATCTGTATAATGATAGTTTAGTGGGCCGAAACGTCTTGGGCCGAAAAGTCTTGGGAAAAGTGGGCCGAAACGTCTTGGGCCGAAAAGTCTTGGGGCGCAAGTTTAGTTAAAAAATGAGTGGGCCGAAACGTCTTGGGCCGAAAAGTCTTTGGCCGAATCGTCTATGGGAGTGGGCCGAAATGGTTTTGGGCCGAAACGTCTTGCTTCCTTTCTATTTTTCAGAAAATGCACTCTTGTGCGACAATATTGGGAACAGCCGGAAAGGTACGTTTGAGAATAACTTCTATTCCAAGCAATCGCGCCTTTAAAAGAACTTAAAAACGGTCAATTAATTCGCCGTAATCAATTTCAAAAAGTGCATATTGTGGTGTTGTCTATAACTGTTGTTATTATTTACATCTTGTCTAGGCTAGTTATCATCTGTGATAGATTTCGTTGTTTCACTCGCTTTCCAAATCCCCCTCATAAGAAGGGGGGTGATGGGTGGTGGTAAGCTGTTTTTGTTGTTTTGCTTATTAAAACAAAGTAGGGGATGTGGGGTGGGGGTGGGGTGGGGAGTAATACCTGGAGAATCATGTCGACATTGAGGTAGTGCTGCACCATCCTGCGGGCGCCCACTCTCTGCCAGTCTAACACCCCGTACAGACCTTCACTGCAATTACAACCAACCCGCCTAATTTCCATTTTTTTCTTTTGTCGTATATATTTAGTTTTGCTTTTTATTTATTCTTATTCATTTATTTTAGTTTGCTAACTTATTTATTTGTTGCTTAAATTAGCTGTAAAGTGTCCGACAGAGCAACAATGCAAAAAAAAAAAAAAAAAAAAAAAAAAAAAAAATGGAAAAGAACTCCGTCTACGCCTTGACCACATAATGGGGTGCCTGGATGCCACGCAGCCAATCAGGCACGATCAGACTTGGACAAGCAGTGCCACACTAAAACATGCAAAACTTGGTGAACAGCGGAGAACTCACTCGTCAGCCACGTGGATGGGCACCATGGGGAAGTCCGTCAGCCCAGGCATGTAGCTCGTCAGGTGAGGGAAATCTGAAGGTCAAAATTACGCCACTTTATTGTAACTTTGAATGTATCCATCACAAGGAATCTGTGTTAAGGCATGTCATGAATTCGTGTATTGTGTAATCCCTGCGCATGCTCACCCAATAAAGCATACACATGAAACTTCAGTATTTGAGAAGACACTTATTAAGGTATTATGCGTGACGTCTTCTGTGAAAAGCAAAGGGATTTTGTTGAACAACTGACAGCATCGCAGCACAAGCAAGATGTGTGTTCTTACTCAGCATATCCTGTGCACTTTCATGAAAGAAGCTCAAATAGAGCAAAAAAAAAAACCAAATGAATGAATAACCGAAATATCCGTAGTTTCGGTTTGGGGCTCGATGTTCGAGGTTCGATCGGGGCCCGGTTGCGAACCTTATTGATAACAACAGATTGGGCAGCTGTTATGATACAGTAAGATTCGCCGTGGTTTGTGGTATCAGGAGATTTGGTCGATTCGGCCCAAAACCAGTTCGGCCCAATTTGGATGATTCGGCCCAGGTTTTTTTTCACCTGACCGGTTCGGCCCAAAACCAGAACCGGTTGGGCCGAACTGGTTTTGGGCCGAAAGGTCCAGAAACCGGTATCAGTAGCAAAGATATGAAGCAGGAAACTGATGGAGAAGTGAATGACTGACTATTGTCATTGTGACCGAAGTTAAGTTTTGCATCGGTACTTCAGTAGTTGATTTGAAATCGTTTGCAAAATTATCGCTTTGCTCTTAAATGTTTCAAACTTCTTTATTTATTATTTACAATTCTACAATTCTACGATTTTTACAAATTTCATAAAATCCTTAGCTACAGAGATTCCCTGAAACGCACACTGACGTAAAAAGAACGCGTTTATATATGCGAGAGGCAATATCGGAAGGTTAAGTTTTCATATGATTTCGTGATTTTATACATGTAAAACAGCAAGGACTACATGACGATTGCTAGCGCCAGACGAACGCTGTCATACGTCACGGGTACGTCACCTAATGTGGACTGGACGGCGATGAATGTGGGCCCTTTCTTCTCATCCTTGTAGGCGGACAGCAGGCGCTGCACGTCGCGGTACACGTGCCGCACCTCCTTCTCGACGCGGATCTCAAACGTGTGGCCCGCGCCCGGCAGCAACTCCTCGTCCACCTTGCCCAGCCTGAACAAAATCACCCCCCAAGGCATTTTTTTTTTTTTGCAAAAACGACAAATAAATCGTTCCATTTTCTGCAGGTACTTTAGGTTGTCAAAATTGGGTGTCTAGGCCTGAAAAGCTACCTCACATACTGAATTCAATTCTTAGAAAGTTGCTGAATGCAAAAAAAATAAATAAATAAATAAATAAAAAAAAAAAAAACGCATCTAAATTATTTTTTATTTTTAAAACGCTTTAAGTAAATCACTTAGTCGAGATTACAAAGGGCATGAAGCACCCTTTGCTGTAGTGTTTATTAATTAAACTGCAATTGAGACTAAGTGGCAACTTGAATAAATGTCTCTTCCGACGGCTCCAAACTGCAATCAGCATTTTGTAACTATCCTTTTCATTTGCACACGTCTACTCTAAAATTTGGTGAAGGCCAGGGGTGTATTTTTGGTGCTGCCCTCCACTTGCTCTGTGATGGGTGCCAGCTTATGCAGTTCCAAACAAGCATACCCACACAATCCAAAAGTACCTCACAAAATTAAATAAATAAAAAAAAAATACATGAGCGCAATGGGAAGAACCAGGGTAACAGGACTTGGGCTAAACATTCCGTGTGCGAGCTTAAGTGCTTAAAGGGGCCTTAAGGTCTGGGAATTTGGCTAATTCGTGCCAACTGCAACTTAATTCAAATTTCTGGTAAAACGAACCATTATTTTGCTGGTTAGTGAGACTATTTTCAGCATTGCTCAGAAATGGGAGGGGGGGTCCCTTTTTTAGCCGGTGATCGGTGATTTTGTTAGCGGCTATGCGGCAAGCAGGCCACGCGACACCCACTCACTTGGTGCTATGCTCAGCGTTGTACAACGCGTTCATGTTAGGCATCTGATTGGTCCGCACTGTGTCCACCACAAACACGCTCGCTTTTTTCGACATCGGAAGAATACCCCGAACATCTGTTTCTGCCCGCTGCAAAAAGTGTAACACACGTTTGTGAAAAGTAATATTTATATATTTTAAGTTTCCAGGATGAAAATCGACAATAAAATCTGCTAATTTTGTTCCTTCTCGCTGCAATGTACTTAAGTATGCCGTAGTTTACATTTCTATGTCGTGTTTTATATATGCTTTTGCCATACAAAAACATTTTTTATTACATTTTTATTAAATTACAAAGTACGTATATTGTTTAGTTGTTAAAATAAAATCGCGTCACTCACGAGATGTGATGATATAGATAGATGTGCTTCATTGCGCCCGGCTCTAAATATGAATACTGGGCCAGCGTTCTGAAATCCAGCGAGTCCAGCTCAAACGTATCCGTTTCCTTGCCCCCCAAAGCACGCACGTACTCCCTGCTGACGGTGCACACACAGCCGATAGACACCAGAGCGCGGAACTCGAGGGGCACCTGGGTCTCGTAGACACCCTCTATGTCCGGTGACGACAGATCCGCATTGATTTCACTGAAAAAAATACATCAAGTGACGTCATGACGGCTTCTTACTTTTTTTAGTTATACAAAGATCTCGCGTTTTTAAGTTAATATACTATGGCCTTGTGTGCCATAACATTATTTTTTAATTTATTTTCTAGTTAAATTGCGAAATATCATTACACAATGCTCTGATCTGTTTAATTTTCATTTGCACATTCACATTTCTAACAGTATTATGTGAATAATACAAATTGTACTTGATATGTTCTTGGTAGATATCCTCCGGTACTGAGTACTCATACAAGTGGAATACCGGGTGAGCGCGCGGCAACAGCCTATTCGCTTTCCGCCACACTAAAATATTAAAGGTTTTTTTTTTTTAATTTTGAAATTTTCTTCTGATACTTCAAATAGTCAAATGCTATCGTTTTATTATTTTTTATATTTACATATTTTTTATTATATTTTATACCAAATTACAACTGGTATATATCTATCAATTTATTAAGTCGAATCTGATATGTAATCACGCGGGGAAAAAAGCAATTATCTGCACATTTCTTATAAAATAAATCTTATTTAATAAATCCATTATCACATTACATTATCACATCATCGAAAAGAATTTATCAAATACAGGTCAAGGAAATTTCTCCACTCACTGGCGCCTTGCCCTTCTTTTGGAGTTTTCTGATTGACGTAGAATATTCTCGGCACTGTCAATTTGACGGCATGCAAATCGTGACCAATCAAAGCCCACAGCTGTAACGTTAGAACGTAAAGATATTCAAAAGTCAGCCGTTAATAGCCATAATCTAAAACACACGAGTAAACAGCATTTAGGCAAAGCTAAACAAGTAGGTCAAACAATAGCGCGCTTCCACAAAGCTACATTTGATGTGGCAAATCTGTTTCACGCAAAACACATTTGATGTCGGATCTCCTGGATCTTTGCATTCCTCTGGCCTACCTCCGCAATATAAAAAATAAACATGATTTTTTTTTTAACACTATCAATGTGATACCCATTTGATGCGTTAATTTTTAAATCACCAGTTCTCAGGTTATTCTAAACGTCGCCCCAGAATATGTATCCGTACCTTATACATGCCAGGGTGCCCGGTCTGGGCTATCTGCACCACCTGCCACGGCTGGTCCATCATGCTTCGCGCCGTCCTGCGCAGGAAGCCTCCAAGGCCCGTGCTGGGACCACTGCGGATCACTCCCCCGCCCACGCTGTCGTCTGCTCCTATGTCCAGTCTCCGGCGCTTCCGGCGATCGGCACGCTGTTTGGCCTGGATTGCCCATTTCTTCTTGTGAAATTCCACCCAAGCTCGCCTCTCATCCTGAGGGGTTAATCACAAAACAAAAAGTCAAGTACGTAACTTAAACTCACTGAAATACCGAATGGGACTTTTCTGACTAGATTTGCCCGAAGACAATTAGATATTTTGTACATTTTATGGTAACCTGAATTCTGTGCACCTTTCACTGTATAGTGTTACGTAATACCGTTTCTCAGGTCATTATTCACGACTGAATTCAAAAAGATCCATTGAAATACACGGAAATGGCCGGCGCCCTGCTCACACACCTTGGTATTGCCCATGGGTGGCGGATCGCCAAGGATCTCGCGCCAGCTCTTGCTTAACTCCTCCTCGGTGGCCATGGTGGCGCCGTCACGCTTGCGCTTGGTGGCCACGGGCTGTAGCGGCGGTCGGTTGGCAGCAGCCCGGCCCATGTCCTCGATGTCCACGCTGCTGCCAGTCTGGCTCTGGGAGAACAAGTCCTCCGACTCCTGTCAGAAAAGATGCGCAGTGTATCACAACGGGGTTCGGACAAGTCGGCACTTAACCAAGTCGGCACCAAATGTTGTCGGCACTTTTTCGGACAAGTCGGCACCACTTTCTTTGGACAAGGCGACACT
>OX457025.1:42707196-42777505 GCA_949752745.1 Protula sp. h YS-2021
AGGAGACGCTACGGTTTCACAGTCGGCACCCAAATTTTAAATATGTTTACACACCATTTTAATCGTCGAAAAATTAAAATATCGGCACCACAAAATACAGGCTTTAATCCAATCAAAGAACTCTTGCTCACCACAAACAGGTTGGTGATTAACCTTCACAAATTCCCAGTCACTGTTATACTCTATCAAGTTATACAACTTATTACTACCCCCCCCCCAAAAAAAAAAAAGAAAATCCTGATCGTGTTTCCTTTTCTTAAGCCCGGCCTTTGGCATATCTTACTGATTTTCTGCTCGTATTTACATTTGCCGTCAATATGCGCACCATGCTTTCTTTCTTGGCCGTCGTCATGAATAGATCACTGCTGTCTCACCTGCCATCCTATACCTGACCGCCGGCATGCACATCGCACTGGTTTCTCACCTGTGTCACGCTTGGTTGGACCGCGGGCATAAACATCTCACGGATTTCTCGCCTATGACATGCTAGACTTGGCCTTCGGCATGAACATCTCAGATTTCTCACCTGTGTCATGCTGGGCTTAGCCGTCGGCATGAACATCTCACTGATTTTCTTCTGCCTGAACACGTCGTTCTTCTCCAGAAGCTTTTTGTGGAGCCAGTCTGGATGCTTACAGCGCGGCACAGGGTTCGACACCTACAAGTAGATTTGAAGTGGATTTACTGCAACACTCATTTAGCTTACAGACTACTACAGGGACAGCCCCGAACGCATGTCAGTGCTGCTGTAAAAGGATGGGCTTGGACAAATGAAATCGGTTAATCGCATCAGTTAACTGCATGTGTTCGAAAACCCTTCACCGTTGTTTTGCATTCGAAACATCCCAGATAACCGCATATATCACTTAAACGTGTAACTTTCTTTGGAAAATATCTTATGCTATCAACCGGTTTCCAGTGTGCTTTTTTCTATCATGGTATGTGTATTTTCCAAGTTTTCATAAAGTAACTTAACATTTTCAGCAAGTCAACGAGGAAGAACAGACGCTGCAGAAACTTACGCTCTGCAGTGCTGCGGGGATGGTGATAATCTTCTGAATCGTCCCCGCAAACCTCTCAATGTAATACTCCCAGTCTAAAATCTACAATAAGAGGCGAATGGATAATCGCTGTTTATTTCTGTGTCCAACTGGAGTGGAAAAGTCGGAGGTGGGGTTGGGGGGGGGGGGGGCGTGGGCGTCGTTCACACTGAGAAACTTTTAAGGGAGTCTTATGGGGTGGGGTGTGGGGCGGGGGGGGGGGGGACGGCGGCCGTAAGAGCATTTTCTTAACGTAGTGTCGCTTCACTACCTGCGTCATTCACTCTAGGTATTGCCACTTAACACTCGATAGGAGGGGGGAGGCGCTGGGGGTGGGGGGGTGGCGGGTTTCGAGGCGGAGCACGTAGAACACACATTTCGGATGTACATATCGTGGACGCGTTTCATCCATTTCATCAGGTAGTGTCCCTTTACACTCGAGGGGCGTGGGGGGAGGGAAAGGTGAGGAGGGGGCGAGGGAGGTGTAAGGCTCACATCTCGGATGTCTATATCGTGGGCGTCGTTCACTTTGAGCCATTTCTTCAGGTAGTGCCGCTTCACACTCGGCTCTGCTTGGAAAATTGCCAACGGAATCGCTCTACAAATAAAAACTTCAAAAAATTACCAGTTAAAAGCCTTTTTTAAGATCACGAGCAAACATCGATGTAAAACCTGAACAAACATCGAAGTAAAACCTGTTCCATAAATTGTTCATTCATAACAACAAACCGCACTCTTTTTATTTTTGTCCCTTTCTTCTTCAATCTTCTTATTTTTGCGAGATGTCCAAATGCAACATGCCTGCAGACTTTTTTTCACTGAGCTGCCATCAAAGAGCTGGAGAACGTCAAATTACACCTGGAAATCGGGACGGGGACTCACCTCTCAGTTACTGGGGCACCCTCGGGCTTTTTAGCAATGACAAATCTACAGGCGAGACCTGCATCTTTGACCATCTGGTCCCCAAGGAACTGAAAAACGCCAGTAGAAAACATTAAGCCGATCGTATGACCGATTGGAGACATCGATCTCACCGAACACATCGGAATGTATTTTTTTGTATTCGTATGGACTCAACAACCCAATTATTGTGCAAAGGTTTAATCTTCAAAACTGGTCGCAAGCACAATTACAAGATGTTTATGATTCAGTGAACACTAAATGAGCTGAGGAGGGCGGGGGGGGGGTGCGGCGGGGGGGGGGGGGCTGGTGTCTTGGTCGCTTGTTGCAACCTAATCCGGAAACGGCCGGGCTCAGAGACCCCCAACCGAACAAAAATATGTGAGCTCTGGACAGAACCTTTGGGCAGAAATGCCAACCCTGGTATAAACTCAGTAGTAACTGAACCATCGTTACAGAGGTAATCCTTTATTTCACAAAAACACGTTGGTACGCTGAAACAAAATTTAACCTCGGGGAAAAGTTCAAGCTATACAGGATAAAGCAAGGGGTGGGGGGGGGGGGGTTAATGGTGGGCCGGGGGAAGGGGGAGCCGACCTCTGCCAGTCTCCTTGCCGTGCTGATAGATGTCGACTTTTGTTCACCGTAGTCCTCCAGCTTACGACTCATGCTCCGGTTCTCCGAGATCAGGTCAAACAGCTCGCTGTCAGGCATGTTGGCTCCCTTACCAACAATACAACCATTTCTTAATTATTACACTGTATTTTCAGTGACAAGCTTGAGAAATGAAAAGATGGAATCTGAAGTTTTTTTTTTGAAAACTTGTTTTAAGGAAGAAAAGATTTTTATACGATTTTCCCCGCGGACAGCATGTAGTTACGGCTGGTGTGACATCGCAAATCGTCACTGGCAGCCAACGGGTTACCGCCCAGTGCGGAAATACCAACATATCAAAGCACACTGTGGAAAAAAAAAAAACATTGTACTTATGAATGACTTAATATTGTTGTCGTTTTTTTTTTTTTTCTTCTTCTTTTTTTTTTTTGGGGGGGGGGGGGGGTCTCTTCACACGTGAACGACTGATGGCCCACCTTGCTGTACAAGACATCCAGCCAATAGTCAGCGACTTTAGCCACCGAGGCGTAGCACTCTTCCAGCGTGCCGCCTTTCAAGAAGGCTTCAAACACGGACGACTGGAATATCTTGATGAGCTGTAGCTCACCTCGTCGCTTTACCTCGAATCCCTGCACAACCATTTCCAGAAATTTCAACTTGACTTAAATCAGGATGGACACAAAAATTTTTTTTTTTTTTTTTTACTTTTTAGGTTATTTTCAGTTTTTTCCCCCATGACTTTTCAGTTCTTTTCCTGACCTGAGGGGACTCTGTAAATAACGCTGTCAATAGTCCACGGTTTCTGAAGATATGTGATTACGTGCTGCATAACTGATTTTGTACAACTTTAAAAAACAATTGGTCGGGCTCAGTTTATTTAAATAGAAATACAGGTGCATATTTATCCCGGGTGGCACTCGTTCCGGATGGCACTCATTCCGGGTGTCATTTAATCCTACTTTCAACTGGAGCCCAACAGTCAGTGACTGATATGTATCATTTTTTCCTGAACAGTAACCTGACTTCAAACATTACTTTCATAAAAAAATAAATAAAAGATAAATGTATAAATAAATAAATAGATAAATAAAAAAAATACCTTCAATTCAGCAAGCGAGCCATCGAAATTGAATACAGCATATCTCTTCTTCAGTTTCTTGCCTTCTTCTTTGGACGCTGGCAATATCATGGCCAAGTAAGGACCGTCCACCTCGAAGAAAATCGAGTTCTCGTTTCTCACCTCGTACTTGAGTTCTTGTGGATCTACTAACTCGTGATACTGCTCGTTCGTGAAAAAGTCCTGCGTCAAACAAAATCCAGAAAAAAAATCAAATATTTTTTATTTCTTATACATAATTTCTAGGAGTGATTGGTCGATCTAGACTCAATCTACCAATGCAGTTTATTTTAATTATTGCTTTGATTATTAGTACAAAAATTGACATTTTTACCCGCCTAATTCTGTGCAAAAACATAAAATTTTCCATAAAAAACTTCACTCAGATAAAATACACCTGCGATCGAATTTTCTTGAAATAAACCCGTATGAAATTGTAAACACTACAAGAAGTGAACTGACCTTAACCATGACGTTAAGCATGGCTCCCGGGTAAGATATGGTCACTTTGGATTTCTTCGGATTCGTTGTCTTCACCACGTAATTTTCAGGAAACGTGGCTGGCATAACGCACCAAATTCCATCCGTATCCAGCTCCAGTGGCCGTCTTCAAAGTTAAAACAGCACTTGTGTTTAAAGCTTAAGATTGTAAAAGCTAAAATAACTCACACATCATAGGTTTTGGTAGAAACCGAATGTATGATAAACATTGAACCAAACAGTATATTTGGTACAGATTTTGGACTAATATAAATAATGTCTTAGTTTGCATAAAACCCTGTGAACTGTTAACGTGTCTTTTGGAGACAGATGAACAATACTGAACTGTTTACTGTGTCTTGCAGATGAAATGTGTAACACTAAATTTTCAGCTACGAACAGGATATCAGAGTTGTTGACATGAGCCGGGGCAGTCAACTTTTTGTTTAGATCGTTTGGTTGTTTTTCGTTTGCGGAAGGGTAGGGGGGGGGGGGTTCCATGCCATCTAATAAACGTTGGGCTCTGGGTTAACATTTGACAAGTGATAATAAAATTGACCATGTTCAACCAATCACAAGACAAGACGTCAACAAAGGTAAACAAATCGTGTTTATGGCAACAATCAACCAAATGGCGACGCAACAGAAATCGCCTCTTCTTTTTTTTTAATTCACAAAGGACATAAAAAATCTGGTTCGTTTAAACGGAATACAGCAGCGCCAGACTAAAACAGTCCCATAAACTAGATGGAAAGGGCTGGGCAAAAGTAGAACTCGGAATTTCAAAACACCCACGAATTTTATGCACCAATGGTGGATCTTTGATGCGGACATATATGACCTCAGTTCCGGCATTGTGGTCACCGTTTTATTGGCTATTTCAAAGCACGTGATTCTTTGTTTACTTTTGGTGTCCGACGCCTTTTCCTATAGCAAACAATGTGTTGCTCAACGGAAAATTGTGTTGGGATATCCTGAAAAAAAAAATAATAACAAGTGGACGCGTCCGTGTTGTATTTGATTTGTCCATCGAATCCGGGTGGCACTTACCCAACTTGCTCGACGATTTCCCGAGCTTTCGTGATGATATTCGCGCCCGTATGACACACTATTCCAGCCATCTCCATGCTGAACCAACGAGATCTGAAAACATTAAGAACATATTCAAATATGGATTCGAAAGTAATGCGGCGATGAGAAAAGATTGCACGGTTGCCACAGAATTTCCAGAATATTTTTTCTGAGACCCTTTTCCTCACTTTTCCTGACTTTTTGGGGTTTCTCCTGAACAAGGTCTTAAAATTGACGGCAAAATTTACTCTCCAAACGGTTTATAATTTAGTATCAAAAGTGTCGTTTATTCCGTAACGTCTACTGATTCTTAATTGAAAGGATTACTTACTTTCAATACTTTTTAGATTTTTATGCAGTCTTTTAAAATCCTGCACCAAGGAGTGCCAAAATATCAAAAATAATTTTTCTTTATCCATCTAACCACTTTTTGCACGTTTCACGAACAGAACCCGTATGGGCTACTCTCTAACAGCCATACCCTTTGCGCATGACGTAGCCGTAGAACGAGTTGAGGATACACTTGTGCGCCAGCTGCAGCGAGTCGTACAGCACCACCATACCGTTAGCGCGCTTTATTTCTGCCGCATCGTTCTTGCCCTCCGCCTCTGCCAACTTTCTCTTCCACACCTAAAACAACCAAACAGGCAACAACACACTTCATGGAATGCAGCACCAACAAACCCTCTTTACGTAGAAACCAATATCCCAAGGCATTCCTTTATTGAAGAGTGGCTCAGTAAATTGCCTTTGCGCTATAATTTTTTTAAATGATCACCAAACAACTTAGTCAAATACGAATCTACAGCAGCTAAATGAATTATGCTTCTAGTTGGCAAGCAGCTGAGATACCCGCTGATAAACACTTCAGGACCCCCTACCCTCCAACCCTACGCGAAATTAATCACGCCCAAAAATGACTCGGTCTTCGTGGAGAGTGTTTTCGTGCTGGCAGACCCCTACTCCCACCCCCCCCCCCCCCCCATCTCTCTTCATGGATGGCCTCTTTACCTTGACGAGGCCCTTGAACTCATAGCGTCGGTCCCTGAACGCGCGCACTGTGTCGACATAGAAGGAGTTCTCGCGCTGGCAGACGGTCGCCACGCGCTCCTCCTGGCGTGTCACCTTCGTCTTTTTGTACGCCTTCCGGCAATAATCTAAATACACCAATAAAATCACACATATGTCTTCATACCAGGTGATGCAATTCGGTAGCTGATCCAAGCCGTCATCAACGGGGAAAGTTACTTTGGTGAAATTCAAACAGATACGATATATTTGATCCTTTAATATTGTAAACTGTAACAGAGATTATCAAATAAGACGTTAAAAGCAATCA
Source organism: Protula sp. h YS-2021 (assembly GCA_949752745.1). NCBI lineage: Eukaryota > Metazoa > Annelida > Polychaeta > Sabellida > Serpulidae > Protula > Protula sp. h YS-2021. Next base: position 42,713,759 of record OX457025.1, read on the forward strand.
TAAAGCATTCACCCGCCAGCCGTTTCTTCTCGTACGATGCCTGTTCCTCGCGCGTCAGTTCGTGAAACGCCCGCGGGTTTCCGCCAGGGAAATTTGGCGGGAACTTCTCATTCTCTAGCTGCTGCTGTATACGATGGTATTCATTCCGCGATGCTGGCACTGAAAGCAATTTAAAAATCATTTACATTGCTTGCATTTAAGTACACCTGTTCCATTTTTAAATCTTCAGCGAACATTGCCTCAAACAGCAGTATTTCACTTTAACCGAAAATTTTGGTCGGAATGAAAAAAAAAGACCATCGAAAAACAATCCAACTTTCTCCATAACGAGTACGATTAGGCTCTCTCAAATGGTCGTGTTGGTACAACAGCAGAGGGGAGGGGGGCATGGCACACTCACTGAAGTCGCCTCTCCACGTCCACGTCAGGTGGCGCTGGCAGGCCGCGCCGGGCTTGTTGAAGTCACATCCGGCGCACGTCGCCTCGTCAACAAGGGCGGGCGGCTGAAGAAAAAAAAAGCGTTGCTAAGTCCATGACAGGAGGTGGACCTGGGATGTCGGCCTTCTGATGGGTTGGCCAACATCTCCAACCCGACATCTTTTGTTCTTGTCTCTCGGTCCTCAAACCACTGATCTTGAGCCCCAAAATTTCGTGTTCTTGCCCCTCACTTTACACTAGTCCTAAGTTCATCTAACCTCCCCCCCCCCCCCACCCCACCCCACGTAGAAGCAGATTTTAGTCACCGTTGCCCTGGTAAGAATGTAGGTTTGATTAACCTGAAGTCTGTTTGTCAGGATGATATTTGGATACATGGCGCCGACATCCAGATGGTAAATCAGCGGGTTTTCAAGGCGGTTCGGGCAGTCCCGCAGCATGGACAGCCTCTCCACAATGTCCTCGCAAACCTGCAACAAGTAGGGAAAAAAGGCATCAGGCACCCGCGCACATCGTTGTAAACATGTTCCTTCCAATTATTGCGACCACGAATGTCGTTCATTAGAGAAGCTACAAACGTCCGCCGCATGTGTGATCACGTCTTCATCTCATAATCGAAAAACATTCAACTTTCTGTTCATTTAAAAGTGAGTCAATGACAGAAGATGAATGCTTCTTATAAAATACGGGCACTCCGCGATTGTTTGGTTAAAACAAACGCCAGTGCTTGATGGAATCAGGACTTTCTAATCCCGCCTTTTTACTCCTAACATACCTCGGATAGGCTAAAAACTTTTTTTTTCACTTAAAATTGAAACATCATAAGAGTTAATTACTTCATCGAAATTTGTGACAGTATCTAACGGAATGCCCTCCTCCACTTCGATGGCGTGCTTCATGGTGCGTTCTGTGTGATCGATGAGATTCTGAAAAGCTTCAGGCACCTGAAATAATCAACCAACCAAGCCCATCTTACTTAAGGCTGCAACAGCTCGAAAAAATTATGGTATTGAAAATAAAGATTTGCGAAACTGTTCAAGGGTTTGGCATGCGATTAAGATCTTTCTTTTTTTTTCATTAGAAATACCTTTGACTTAAAAACTTCACAATAACATTCGTTACACCACAGAAATGCACATTGTCATCAAACGGTTCTGCGCAGCAGCAAGCAAAACCGGCAGTGGGATAACGCTCCCACGTTGTGCTTGACTCTTACGGTAAGGCCAACAGATTGAAACTCAGTACAGATTTTTTTACCATTCTAAATCTGCAGGGTATGTCGGCCCGGAAGACGCCCGACTCCAGGGCCTCTACGTGACCCCCGACGTACGTCTCGGCGTCCAACACGTGTCCGTCGTCAGTCAGCTTATTGAGAACCGACTCCTGCTTATTGGGGAACACAATGTTGGCGTGGTAGGCTTGCACCATGAGCAAGGCCTCGCACAGCGTGCCAGAGCCTTTGCGCAGCACCTGCAAATCATAGAAAACCTCACGTCAATATCATACAAAGTCAACCGGATAGAAGACATAAAGTCAACAAGCATCTTGTTCAGAAGTCACAGTCTCATCTAATCTAACTTCAACACTGCACTTTTTGAATAGCAATTTACACTGAAATAAAGAAAAAAAAAAGCTCTGTACAAGCCAACAGATAAGCCTGAAGTTAAACGTGTATCTTCCTTTTGTTTTCATACATTTTCAAGCCACCCAAAACCAAATCAAAAAAAAAAAAAAAAAAAAAAGAAGAAGAAAAAAAAAAAAAAGAAAAAAAAACAACAACACGGAAAAAAGACCAGTTAATTCAGATAAACCACTGCTCGCTCTTTCGAAGCCTCACCTCATCCGGTTCCATGGGAATGATGGTGCAGAGCGCGAAGATAAAGGGATGGACATATTTCTGGTAGAGGTAGAACGTGGCGACGGCGTCTGACACGGAATAGTTAGCAAGCACCTGTGGCTGCTCGCTGGCCAAGCGACACATGTCCTCCGGGTCTAACTCGACGGGGTCGTAACGTAACTTCGCCTGCAATCAAACCACACGGCAATGAGGCCTAACTACCAGCTCAGTTGGTTACAGTGATGTTCTGGTAATATCAAGGTTCCCGATTCAAGTTCAACCTGGGCTGTTAAACAGGGGAATGTCTTTCGCTCTGCTTGGCTCAATAACATGAATACAGCAGGTTACATTTACCTACCCTAAAAATTCGCTATTAGCAGCATCCCCTTCTCAAACAATAAGAATAGGCCCCTGACAGACCACACAACCTTGGGTGTACGACAGAAGAATCGCAATAGGATTTACACAGAACTGTGGTATCAGTGTCGCACGGCAAACGCCAACGGTTCTACACAGTATACATGAACGTTTGTCGGCTACCGACATCCTAACTGACTCATAAATTACAATACTTTTAATTACTACTCTTTTTATTACTTTATTCCATAATCACTTTAACCGCTTCCCGGTGTTTTATTGGAATGGGGAGTCCTCAACAATCACTAAAACACACATTTACGTATAAACCAATATTCTCAGGACAATACGGTTACTTTCTAGCTCGGAGACCCGTGCGAGCCCAGCCTCTGAATTCAAGGGCCTGGAGCAAAGTATTGGGGCCCTTAAATTTGCGTTAATATCCAAAAAAAAAAAAAAAACTTTTTGGAGAATGTCTTTTTCTGGTGTCCCGCGGCACCCAAGGCCAATTTCAGTTTTGCGAACGAGCCCAGATTTCCCCAGATAGTTAGTGCAGCAATTTGATGGCATGGAAATAATAGAGATGAAGAGCCCAGTATGGGCAATTAACTACCAATTAACTCCAACTCACGAAAATAATTTATTTCAAAATTTCATCCTTTATATTACTGCATACCTTTGGGGTGTACAAGTCCTGGAGAATTAAAGTAGAAAACAAACCAACAAGCGAACTGCCTGGGTCAGCTCTAGATGAAGTGGTCTTGAAAAAGCCATTTCAAAAAAAAAGTGGTCTTCACAACACACACTTGTGTAGTTACCTTGGCGACGGCCTTGAGATTCTGACTACCGACGGGCAGGTAGCTGTCACGCTTGACCCACTTAAAGCAGTCCATGTGCACGGCCGTGCGGCACTTGTACTCGCCCTGGTTGTCCTTGCTGAAGCCAATCTCACTGTTCATGTCGATGTCGTGAAACGCCGCGCGCGCTTCTACGAACGGCCTGCAGGAGAAACGCCAGCCAAAAAAAAAAAAAAAAAAAAAAAGACTAGTTTTATATCAATAGCTAACAACCCTGCGTAAAAGTATTTCTTCTTCGAATATTCTCTGATAAAAAAAACGTGAAAACTTGCTTAAGGAATCAGATTAACACTGGTTTATATTCCGTTACCACACGCAGAAATCACGATTCTACAGCAGAAGCCGGCTTCAATAACCACTACAATATCGTACTTAACAAAACTTCATGAAAAGATATACTGCGTCTGCTTTCAACCCAGAGAGGTGTTTGGAAATATGCAGAATTCGATCATCATCTTTCATATTTACAACTGTTCAACAGGACTATCATACCAGTCAAAGAAGTCTCCATTATACGTCACAAATATGTTTGGCTTCACGTCAAGAATGTGACCAAAGAAGCGCTGAATAACGGCAACCTAAGACAAGATGGCAGGGCAACAATTAGCCGATAATACTGTTTGAGTCAAGACTGTAATTAAAGTGTTAGTGGCCGGTGAGAAGATGTTGAGGCTACTTTTTTGTATGACTGGCGTTTTGATTACAAAATAACTGCAAGATCAATCGACATTTGCGATCAGATCAACATTTTTACTGACTTGCGCTTTGACCAATCAGATTATGGCATTTACCCGAATCATATAACAACAAGGTATGTGATATTATATCATATATAAAACATTATTACAAATGCGCCAAACTGTTAAGGGTACTGGGATGTCAGTAATATTACTCTTGACATTTCATGTAGCACCTGTAAGTATAAAGTAAACTAAAACATGGATTTCATAAATACTATTTTTTGAAGTCAATACCTCGTCCGGTTCGTTGAAAATGATGAAGGGTCCCTCAAATTCCGGTCGGGGGGTGTACTCAAAATCTTCCACATCCTCCGACACAATCTCACGATTTGTTATCAAATATCCCTTCAAACAAAAGCATACTGCATTCAAAGAATCGTGCACTGGTCTCAGTTATTATTTAGTTTTGCTTTACCTTTATACCGGTAGTTTTAATTTTCTCAAACACAGTACTCTTGATGACACATTGTGAACACTGAACCAATTCGCCACTGGATTTTTTACTGTTTTTGTAGAGACACAATTACGTCCAATACAACGCAGCACATATGGCTTAAATACGGTCATTGGTTTTGAAGGAACTTGGATACAGAACAGTCATGCAGAGCAGTTCTTTTCGTCAGTTGCATTTTGTCCTTGCACAGACAGCACGAGTACGCACCTGACCGTCGACCATATACGAGATCATCATGATTTGGTCGGTCTGGGCGTCAGGAAATTTCAAAGGCAGCTTCGTTGTCTCAATATCATAGGCCAAAACCACAGGCTCCTAAATTATAGTTTATTGCCAATCACTTAACAAAAGCTATCTCATTTACAAAATCTTCAAATTGCCAGGAGAAGACGAGTAAAATATTTAACCTCATTTCATTATTTAACATGCAAAACAAAAATTATCTTTTCAAAATAATGTAAAAAATCCGTCTCACTACTGTCATTTTATGTTTTTATTTTTTTTATGTCAAATAACCTCAAATAAAACAATAAAGACATAAGAACTATTTTTATAGCGCAGGAAGAACACAGAAGGCAAAGTGTTACGGGTCTGTCGACAAGGTCGGGTCGATGCCTGATGTCTGGTGGCGCCTGCCCCCTGCCCCGCACCGCGTACCAGTGGCCCACGAAGATCTTCAGATCGATCGACACCCGCACGTGGAACGGTACATCGTACTCCCTGTCAGTGCACGTGTACTCTTGTTATTTCAGGTACTCCTCGAAAGTATCCAAAGAGATACTAATTCAGCGATTAAATCTTTTTCAAAGTACAGTGGGCGCGCCAGAAAATTTCAAGGAACAACATTTAATTTATAATTCTATCACATTTGTCTGTCAAAAAATAATGTATATATGAATTATATACGGTAGACCCTCTTCGTAACGACATACGCCATAACGACATATATCGGATACATCCGAAATAATTTCTCGGTCCCCGGTTTAGTTAAGACATCGTTGCTATACAGTTTAAGTATATGAAGTACTGGGTTGCATTATTTGACGCGACTGTACATAAAGATAAAACAGTACTTCACCTTAAATCAACAATGTTTTCCATCTGATCTGCTATCTTCTTGGATACACTTTGTCCTTCGCCAGCCAAGTGACTATGTGATGGTTTAAAAGAAATAAACATGCGGTTTTTGATATGTCTTTTTAATAAATCTTACTGACATTCAGAGCTATCCTCACCAGTTGTTAGGTGCAGGCCCTCAGTGTTCACACGCCTTCATCTGTGTGTTTTTAAATATATGTACTTGAACTCAATCGCGACAACCAACTAAGAACTTACATGAAATGAGCACTTTATCGAAATGAACGGCACAATGTACTGTTAAAATACGCGGTCAGATGCACTTCATTGGCAGGCACAATTTTTTTTCACACCTTTTCTTTGTAACCGAAATAACATGTGATTTCACAAAATGTCCTTTTGATTTTGCTCATGCTTATTTAACATGTTTTCTTACTTATTCATTCCTGCACATTTTGGGTTGCTTTTTTTTATACCGTAGATCTAGCAGGATTCTAAACACCCTAAGACTCCCACGGCTTCCGTATAATGCCTCACCTGGTCAGCATTTCAGTGTAGGCGTCATGTGATTTCTCCCTCTCCTTATTCTTACGTATTGCGGGTTGAATTTCTCGCTTGACCTTCGTCAAATCCTCGACCGTTAGAAACGACAGCTTCAAATACACCCTCTTGAGGCCCACTAAGTGATTTGGCTAAAATAAAATACAGAAGAACCTTCCTGCAAACAGTTCGCCTGATGTCGGTGCAATGGTTTTATTGAGTTACTGTTATTTATTATTAGCGTCAGCCCCTTCATTTGACGACTTTGTGGTAACTGATCACAAAACTCGGGGGGGGCCGAGGGAAGAAAGTGGGCACGAAAGCTCGACTCTAAAATGGTGCACGAAGAGATTATTTCAAATACAACAAAAGCTTAAGTACTTTCGTGAATTTAATATCAGCAGGCATTGAGAAAATACTTTAGATATGAATCATTTGCGCATCATAAATAACTTTATTTCAAACAAATTCCGAGAACTGCAGTTTCTCATCCTTTTCTTTACCAGATCCAGGTCTTCTTTGGACAACGTTTCAATGGATGCTATTTTGCCTTGAAATTTGCGCGCCAGGAACGAGGCCACTTCTCTCTCGCAGTCCCTCTTCGCCGCCACGTAGAAATACGGTTTGTATGGCAGCGATACCTTATCAAAATAAAGGCAATGTATTGGCAAACGCGGGTCATACGCACACATCCAGTTTACAAAACTGAAATCAATGGATTATTTATTTGTTTAATATTTCACGGGTAATTATAAAGCGACTTGACACAGCTGCCAAAAAATGAAGCGCATTCCTACCTTAAACCTACTGCCATCTTCTTGTATAAAGTAATAATCTACAGCACTGACAAGCCTCTTCTCCTCATCGTGAATGTCCGCCTGAAAAAGAACAGATGTCTGCCTTAGTCTTCAACTTCCTTTTAAAAGTATTCACCACTCGGCAAGGGTCGGTAACAGTCAAATAAACACCTATTCAGGTTTCAAGAAAACATCTGTTATTCAACTCATGATGTTCTTTTACGTCGGCTGCTTTTTGCATTTCTCACTGTTCTCGCGTATTTTCTGTTTATATGCACGACCACATACTGGATGCATGTTGATGAGCCAGCCAAGCTTTTCTTGTGGGTCCCTGTATCGATCAAATCCATATTTCTTATCGATCTCATCATTGAACTGGGCTCGTTCCAGCCGTCTCTCTGAGTTGTCTTCTCTAAAACATAAAAAAAACAAGAGATTCACAATACTGTCTGTTATACACCCATTTCTTTAAGAAAAGCGGAAAAAAAGCCATTCTTCTACCAAGGATATCCAAGTCACCTGCCCACCAGCCGAAATAAAACCGTTTTACAGAACTATATATTCTAGTTTATAGTTTTCTGAAAATGTTTCCAGTGATGTCTCACGAATTTTTAGCCCCCTCAACCATTTTAAGCAAAAGTTTAAAAAACTGGATTTTGATGGGAAATTGAATTTTGTGGGTATGCAGAATAAATTTATTCCTATTTCTGCATCTAGAAGAAACCGAAAAGCCAATGAGCAGTAGATCGAAACTGATTAAAATTTCTGTGTCATTGGACACCAAAACCAAAATTGTAGCTCTAAAAGGTATTTTAATATATTAATATGGATTCTCCAAACAGCCCAAACAAGTACAGGAGCAAGATCGTTATTATGCGATAGAGAAATCTTTGATTTTTAACCAGCGTGGATCCACTGTTCAATTGCATCTAGCTTCTCCTGCAGATGTTAAAAAATGTTGTTTACACAAACAACGCATAACCTCTTTATTTAAATTTTTGGTCACATGACATCTAAAACAAGGGCTGCAATAAATCTGATCTTTTTTTCAAAAAAAAAAAAATTCTGATTTTTTTCTTTCTTTTTATTTAAATCAATTTTAATAGCTGAACTTTGCCCCACCGCTCAGTACATGCAAATTTGTCACACTAAATAAAAACGTTCGTATTAAAAAGCGTCGTTTCAAAACGAATACAACTTTGCTATCCAATTTCTTGGCTTTGAACACAACACGAATGTAACCAGATTCTGAATTACTTATTCTACAATCTGACACACGTTTCACAAAATAATGTTTAAGCAACTTATCAAAAAGGAGTGAGAAACTGGGAAGCTCCCCGCGTTATTTTAGATACTTACTGTTTACTTATCGGATAGTGATATACCAGGACATCTTTGTTTGAATACGTGTAAAGTGAAGTGGCATCACAAGAACGAAAAAAAAACACTGGTTCATTAAGTACTGTTAAGGAAGAGATGTTTCCAATGTTTGTTCAAGGATTTCTGTTAAGTACGCATGGACCCGACCTTTTTCATCGGGCCAGGCCGGGCCAAGATGAATTTCGGGCCATCTCGGGCCGGCCTTTTCCAGGATACATTTATATTTGTACCTGGCAGATATCTTTCAATTTTATTCATTTCAAATATATCTTTGGTCACTTTACATCCCATTTTTTACGGATTCGAATCTATATCATCCAGAAATGTGTTTTAGCATTTATCTCACCCACGAATGGGTGCAGATAAGCTTTAAAATTACCCGGAGGGTTTTCAGGCTGGTTGTAATTTTAATGGTGTAAACAAATTTCAATTATTGTGGAGGATTTGTGGTTATTTCCGTGATCTTTTCTTTTAAAGAAAGCATCAAACAGAAGCTGTATATCATTTTCGTTGTGCTTTGAATGCTTTTAGCAAATGTCTATAATCACTTGAGGGGTGTTGAATCTCGAACAAAAGGGAGCACAGTTTATTTCATGAATTTTGCAATTATCCGTCAAAAACTTGTTAACTGATGTCTCAAAAAGCACGGAAAAAAACTACAATTTAAATACTGTGGGTGTACATAATAAATTTGTGCTTAATTCTATATCTACCAATTATTTGAGCATATATTTTATGGATAATCTATAACCCCTTCATTTGAGCTTTTGGGCACTTGACTTTGGTCACATAATATTGAATGCTAGAACGTAAACAAACATTTGGCAAGTGAGTGTGGAAGCTAACGTTTCTGCACTTTAATGAAAAAATGATCTTTCCATAAATAATTGAATAATAGGGACTCGTATGCAAGATTCACGCCTCACATCAATTGAAGTCGACCTTATTACAAGGAAGAGAGAGTAATTGGGACAAAATTATGGGTTTTAATGATTTTAGTGAAATATCCCTCAAATTACACGGAACAAATACATACCACTGACAGAGGAGGTCCAACCATACATTGCTGATACAAAACACAGCAACTTCCTAATGCACCGACAATCAAATACACAAGGGTATAAATTGTGTTTTTAAGGTACACAATACACAATTTTTGGGAAATAAAATGTCGGCCTGAACGTTAACCATTCACCTACAGCGTTACAAACGATGTCGCAGAACCAAGATGGCGACGGTATGCACGTGAACCAACCACCAACAGTGATACAAATGATGTCGCAGAACCAAGATGGCGACGTCAATAAAAAAACAGCTGATCAATCTGGCTAATTTTATTAAAAAAGGGATACTTTTGATTTTATGTTACAAGATTATGAGATACACTTTCTCAAGTGTGTGGCTCTAAGGATATCCATTAGTAAAACGAGTAAAGCAGGTTTCAGCCCACTGCGTCCAATGTCTCATTCTACCATTCGTCCCATTCTACCTTCTGGGCCTTGTAGGAGAACAATGGAAGGCGTCATAGATCTGACAGGGAGATAAATTGAGTACGTGTGAGGAAGAGCTAATTCAGAGCTATCGCCTGAGGTGCCTCAAAGTCAGCACAGTTCGTTATACAACATATCGTTATACATAGAGGATTTGGAGCGGTAGCCTAGCTCCAACAGCCAGCCGCTCCTTGGAGCTACGCAGCAGCCTTGATTGATACAGAGTAAATGTAGGAGCTGATTTGGAGTTGGCGAGTCTAGCCCTGGATGGCACCTTGGTCGTCTTTTTTTCCTAGAAATATAGGAAGACTGTCCTCTGGGACTATAAGCCAAATCACACTTTGGGCGTTCCCAATAATAAAGCACCAAAATTCTGAGTTTCGAATAAAAATAACCGGGTAAAAAAAAATGAAAGATTACGCATAAATATCAAATTTCTCTTGCACCAAAGGGCAATCGGGTTTTTGACAACCCGTATGCTATTTCAAAAATTCACTGAAAGTTTTAACAAGCAGTTTCAATTTCTTTTATCTTCGATGTATGAGCTGTTTTTGCGATATTTCTTCTATATTTTCTATTATTCCTTTAATTTTTTCCCCCGTTCCCTCGCAGTCGAAATTCAAAATTCTTAGGCATTTTATTCGAAACACCCAAAGTGTGATTTGGCTTGTGAGGCAAAACCGAAGTGGTCGATAATACAGGATTTTTCAGAAACCACTGTTAATGTAACGTCTTACAAACTAATTTTTTGCACCTGGGGCGTCTATCAGAATCTTGATCTTTCTCGGACTTGTATTTGCCACTGTTTTGCAGTACCATTTTAACAGTCTGAATAGCAAAATTCCACTTTTACATTTCGCGCGAAGCAAAAGTATCCGCACACTGGTTGTAAGTCTGTCATGCGAAAAAAAGTGTTAAGAAATCTGTGGCAGTTCAGCCAGAGCCTTTTTTAAAGGTATGGCTGAAAAATTGCGTTAGTATTAATTTTGCATTCCCTGCATTCTCTTAACAAAGAAAGTACAGTGAACGCAAACCCTATGTTAACCACCAGGAGTCGGATTTGCCCCCGTGCCCATTAGATTACCAGACCGGCGCTCTAACCTTTGCAGCTAACTGGTCCAGATAACTCTAACAATTTTGATAAGTTAAGTTTGCTTTTGTTAAATAGCTAGACGTTTTGTGGAGATTTCTCAATGACGCAGCAATAGCAAGACTATCACACCAGAAAGTGACTGTGATATCACAACGTGAAAATTTTATTATTATTATTATTATTATTATTAGTAGTAGTAGTAGTAGTAGTAGTAGTAGTAGTAGTAGTAGTAGCAGTAGTAGTAGTAGTAGTAGTAGTAGTAGTAGTAGTAGTAGTAGTAGTAGTAGTAGTAGTAGTAGTAGTAGTAGTATATTTTTCAGTCATGGCACTATGACATTCTCATTTTCGGAAGTAAACTGTCGAAAACGAAATGTATTCCATTATGACTTCAAACTATTTAGTAATAATTACAAACAACCTTTTTCAATGGGTTATCCTGTGTACACAGAAATAAAGACAAACAAAAGGCACAAAAGAAACGCAAATAAATACAGTAAAACTGGAATGAGGATGGGCTTGCCACGGCCGTGCATTTGTATTTACAATGAATTTAATACCAAGCTCAAATCTGTTTAAAAACGTTGGATGAACAGAGCTAAGCTTAAAGCAGTTTGGCTTAGTAAAACTCATTAAAGTCGCTGCATGAAAAAAAAAACAACAAAATCCGCTTTAAATAAACCCAGTTAAATATAAGTGATTCAGATAATCTATTTATACCTGGTGAAGCAGCTGTATGAAGCGAGTATAAATGTCTCTAAGCACCACAACAACTCAGTGATAACCGACAGTTAACGAACCTAAAGGGTCTGTTAACTTTTTCACTTGAACTGGATGCTTAGAGTACAGTTAACCGACTTTTTACTGCAGGTTAAAACTTTGGTTTAACTGGTGCAGTTAACTGTTCGTTAACTACAGAAGTTAATCTTTCCTGTTAAGTGCTCAGTTAACCGTGCAGTTAACTTTCTCAATACGACGGCGGGGCAGATCACTACAAAAACATCTCCGACCAGTCCATTACCCACTACTAAAGCCTATTTCAGAGCTATTCAACGGTGTTTTTCAACACTTTTGTTCCAATAATGCATATATGTTATCCATTTGTAACATTAACACTGTTTTGAAAATTTATTGACGTTATGATTTCTTAACAAAAGAGCTTCTACGTTTCAAAATGAGACAAATGAGGATGGAGAGTTAAACATTACAGACTTCAAATTTAATTAAATTTATGTAAACATGCTTTAGAACGAAATTAATTAAAGCATTATTTACGAAATCCCTTTTTTATTGCAAAAGTGACTCATATATTTGTGAATTTATTAGAATAATCTCTTCTATATGTTTTCATGATACTTCAGGAAATCAAAAATATTATAATAAATATATTCTATTTAAGGAAAAAAATATCGCTTCGTGATTGATTCATAAGGTATTATTTTCCCTTAATTGTCTGTGAAAGTTCAGTAGATAACGCTTCATTTGAACGCGTACTATTTGAAGTTCAGGTCACTTAAAGTATGGTTTGCCCGAATTCCTTCCATTCATTTAAGGCATATAATACTGATAACATTGACTTTTTATTTTCACCACATTTGTATGGCCCAGTATTTTATTTTACACTTTGTGATATCCTCTTATATTTGGTTTATTGGAAATTTATATCACTGTTGCCCTTTATGTAATTCCCGAGAAAGGGTGGAGAAGAAAATGAAGTCGAAATCGCTCAGTCTCTGACAGATTCCGACATAACAGAGTAATCACAGAGTAAAGAGACACCAAAATCTGGAAGTTCCTTTATGCTTATATGAAATGAAAAAATTAATGCCCCTTTCCTACTACTTTTAGGAGTGGAAGTTCAAAAATTAGCTTAAATTTTCTCGATCTCTTACATTTCTCTTATATTACAGGTTTTTCTGGGGAAAATTTGACCTTGAGTTAAATAACCAAAGTCAACCAAATTTTCGTTTTGTAAGATCCCGTCATCGTCCATATATGGATCAAGGTTTAGTTTACTAGCCAAATCTGTGTAGGGGGACAAGTCTAGACATATTCTATGTTAACCGTAGAGAAAAGAAAAAGTCCCAGAAATCCAGTTTCAATGACCTGTCTTTATCAGACAGCACAAAACAATTAGCCAAATCAGGAGAGTATTTCAGGATAAAAATTAAGACTGTACAACATATCTTTATCTAACAGACTGATACTTTCCTCACATCAACCAGATAAAAAATTTCAGACACTGCCAGTGCCCTGGCTTAAACAAGGTCACTGTATTTGTTCACACACCATTATTCATATAAATACAGTAATGGAAGAGATAAATATTGTTTTCCTGTCTTTTTCGAACGAACTCAATTCGGTGGAGCACACTCAAGGTGTGAAACATCGAATTATCAACACATCAACCGCGTCTGTGTAAGGATATGACGATATGTAAGCTGGAAGGCGATGACTTAGACGGTTCACAAAAACATCCACTTGTAAAATCTCATAAGTCCATTTCCATGTGAACAATCTCCCTTGTCCTGGAATCCAGATTAACGTTCTTTCTGTCTGCAATATGAAAAGCATGAATAACAAATCCATTATGATCACCACACAAGAGGACCTCTTTGGTGATATGACACAATATTGGTGGCAGATCACGTTGTTTGAACAAAAAGAAACCACTGTCTAATTTTCAATTAAATATTGGACAGCATAACCTCTGAGAAGAGTGGAAAAAGACTGACATGCCACTAGGACAGCATTGTATTTAATACATTGATGTGAAGTTTCTGGCTCTGGTTGGGCCACTGCCACAGACCTTGACAAAAGAAGATTAAGTCAGTGCAGGACGTATCTGTTACGAATAGTCTCGACGGAGATGAGAGAACGGCAGACCTTTGTGAAGACTGGGTTCATGTGACAAGAAGCCGAGGGCTCTTAATGCTGCGACGTAGAGCTTGAGACGATGACATGGAGACCTGGTTCAACTCAATGCCGTCAGAAAGTTCAAACTCGCAAAAGTGGCTCTAACTTAATTCGACGGTTTTTCTATTGATATACAAAAAGAAGGATTTCCAGTGGGGCTATTTCAGAACTTAGTGTAGAGACTGCTCGATTGTAAGGCTTGGCAACTTTGAAATCAGGAAATGAGTTAGCAAATTCTTACTTTTCACGATATCCTGGAGAGTGAAACTGGTCAAGGCAAAGATAACTGTTGTGATGGTTGCGATGATATGATGGGCAATTCATAGTCAAAGTGTTGCTTATGCAAAATTAATGGCTAAAAAGTCTATTTTTTGGGTTTTGCGACTTCTGCGACAGATGTATTGATGCAGATTCCGTGGTTATCTTCAGGTAAGGACGGTTGTTGAGATGTTTTTGATTTTTCACTTTATGAGCGAATCTAACTGCTGTTTCGCTCCGTTGAAGTGGAAAGTAGTAAAAGGAGTATATGGTTCACATCGACTTCCAGGTATAAACGGAAGAATATCCCATCATTAGTTATACAAGTCATGTAGCGCATTTATTAACTGCTGAGTGTACAACCCGACGCATGAGTGACAGACACGTGATAAACCCCGGACTGCTTTATATGCAATTCGATATAGTAGCAACTGACGTGTGATCGATGAGCTACATGAACAACCAACTCTTGATACATGGTCATTTGCATATACGTGAAACCGACACGTCAGCGAACCCACATATGGCACACATGACTTGTGCATATGGTACATGTGACTTATTTCATACAGGATCGTGACATCCATCACCCGTCACTTAGGAGTGACTGAGCTGTGAAATATCTCTAAAATGTAAAAACCTCAAAGTAACTACCCGGTGATCGACCCTCTACCGAAGTTACATTCCAAGTGTGTGAATAAGAAAGGGATTTTTCTCGGACATGATTGCAAAGCTGAACTTGACGACACATGAATGACCAGACAGAGTATTGAAGTAGACAATGTTTCTGTTGCAGGTACGTCGCAGTCGCATCTAGCTCTTAATTACACATAACCTACGCTGTAATTTGCGATGGCATGGAATAAGGTACCGAACCAAATCCGGTTTGATAATTTCACGAACTAGACGGTGTTGATATTTGCTATCAACAAACCATAACCTTCATAGGAACCACGATGAAATGTAGATATTGAGATAAAGACACTACTAAAGATAACAAATATGAAAAAGAAAGCAATTCACTGTGAGGTTGAAAATCATTAAAAAAACTGTTGAACCAAAATCGGTTTAGCAATAATTCAGTCGGTTGATTGGCAATGCAACAAAGTTTACTAGTCGCTGGTTGAAAAATTTTTGCAAATCCAGAATAGTATGTCACCGGTATAACGTTTAGAAGATGTAGTATTAATCCAGAAAATTTTATTATTGTTCGCGATATCATTGCTAGACTGTAGTTTAGAAATTTTAACTTCTTTAATAGTATTACACTTCCACAAAGACCATGGTTTTGAAATGGTCTGTTGAATACTTATACTATTCAAATAAATGTCGCGACAGAAGTACCTACTGTATTAATCTTCATACTTCATACGTAATTTATTAAAAGCTTACATTTAATAAAACTTAATATTTTATGTTTTTTATTTGGCAATATAGAAGGGCATACGTTTTTTTTTGTGGTTGAAAATTTAAACATTGCAGGCTTCACACTCCCACCATTATGCTATTGTGTATTTTAATGAACGTAAAAAAAGTTTGACTTTACCATATAATATTTAATGAACTGCTGATATCGACTCTGTAAATATGAATCCCTTTAGTAGATTGAGATTGATCTGTTTAAGTTGTTTTTTTTTTTCATTTATCCATTTAATTTCACCCTTTCTCTGAGTTATTTACCTGTTCTGCTTCTTTTTAAGGGATGTGTAGCAGACAGAGCATGTACGTTTTGATTTCATTGTTTTCAAACTCCGCTGGATCACAAAACATACATTCCATTTGTAGGGGGTTTGTGAGACATAATCGTGAGTTTGCTTACAAAATTTAGTTAGATTGTACCGATACCCACCCGCAAACCTACCTACCTGCCCTTCTTGCACCTTTTAATATTCCAGTTCTTTACTTTCCTATTACAATTTGATTTTATTGGAAATATGATTTGAAAACACGTAAAGAATATTCAAATGATTTGCTGTCTACCAGTTGTTTAAATAATTATGACTATACCGTTTCAAGGTAGTTGTTTTAATTGCTTTATTTTTTCAATATCAACATTTAATTTCAATGTTTTGTGTCATTTTGAATTTTTATCAGAGCTGAGGAACACAACTGTAGTAGTGTTGAAATTGTTTGCATTTTCTTCAGTGACTTCATTGAGTAATTATTGTATTTAATTAAACCGCTCAAAATAAGCTCCTCCCATTCCGTCATGAGTAGGGAAACGAGAAATTCCAGATATTATGACTGACATTTGTGGCATATATGAGGCACAATGGACTGTGTGAAATATAAAGCCAAGCTGCTTTAGATGTTAATTTCATAATTTCAACTTCATTACTATTGTGGAGAAGGAATGGAGTGAAGTGGAATTGTTTGTATTTGGTCTTGGACTAATTTACATAACCAATAGGAAGCGATCTATAGTTTTTAAATTAATAACATAATGTTTGTGTATATTCTAAAAATAAACGTTATTTTTATTTTGAATTATTATAAAAAATAAACGCTGTTTTGTTTATATATAGCTTGAACAGCAGGCTGTGTTTTCTCGTAGCGTTCGTTAGTGCATTGGAGGTTTTGGCGAAAGCCAACAAGTAGGTGTAAGATGACAGTTCCTCTATCCTCTCTGGTTGAACCGACTCTCCCTTTCTGATGGATCGACTGACCGCACAACCTCCACCCGCTGATTGAACGAATGACTCCCTTTGATGACGACATTGATCAAAACGAGCATAACCCATTTCCAACATTTACTATCAAGACAGTGAAGTAATAACATCATAAAAAACAAAAAAAAATGCATATTCCAAATGAAAAAGTGACATGTACATGTGTCATACAGTGTTATCAAACTTCGTTGAGTTTGAGGGACATTTATGTAAAAAAAACTGCCAACCTTTCGTAAAGAAAGAAGACTTATTACTTGCTTCAGGGTCTTCGGCAATAGTATTCAGATCATACATGTGATGATACATTTAAAACACCAATGCAAAACATATACATGAAAAGATTAGCTGGTGAGTCTGATAAGCCTCCTGCAAAGAAACAAAAGAAGAAACAAATTAAGATACAAATAAAGAAGGATGTATTGCAAGTGGGTAAAGGTAGAAGAAAAACACTTGATGGACATGCACATCAGGAAGTGTTTGAACCTGAAAATTAATCCGACTTGCTACTTGAAATGCGAAAGCAAGAAAATCGCATCATACGACATTTAAAAGATAGATTACACAATGGAATAAAATGAAACATCGTCGTTTTCGCTAACATCATGAAAATAACAACGAATGAAGAGTGAGTGTTCGAAGAACGAGCAAAAACTCATCCGAGCATTCAGACTTTTAGAGCGTTCAAAAATGAAATAAATATTGATGACGATTTGCCAAACGCATTCAAGGATATGTTCAGCAGGTTTGATGAGCATGAACGTCAAGGATCTGGATGGTTGCTTGATAAGATTCTCCAGATTGAAATACACAGAGCTACATTAGAACAATTACAAGAATCCAGTTACTTTAAGTTGCCAAAGAAGATAAAAATTTATAAGGGTGTTATCAACATCAAGAACACAAGCAACAAGTGCTTCCTATGGTCTATATTAGCTCATCTCCATCCGATGAAGTTCAGTATACAAGTATGAACTGCTTGAAGTTGAGCTTAATGTAGAGAATGTAACATTTCCAACATGAATTCATCGAATTCCAAATTTTGAGAAGAAGAACAGCAATGTTTTTGATTGAAAAAATCAAATTGCGGTACCAATCTACATGACTCGACATGACAGTGACAATGAAATCAACTCATTGCTTATCAGAGACAATGAGAAGAGACATTATTGTCTGATTAAGAACTTTAGTCGACTCATGAGCTACCATACATAACATGATGGCAAAACATTTTACTCATTCAATTGTCTGCGTGGATTTATGTAATAAGACCTTTTAGACAAACATCGTGAAGTTTTTGGAAAGCATTGCGCACAGCGATTGTCATTTTCAGAGGATACAATCACTTGATTCAAGGGTATTGCAAAGCAACAAAAGGCACTCTTTGTCAGTTATTCTGACTTTGAATGCTGTATGGAGAAACCAACATTACAAGGCTAGTAGTTTTGCCTATGTTGTCGCCATCGAATATGTGAAGCGTGATCCTGTGCTTTACCGTTGAGACAATGCTGTTTTTCAAAAACATTTTGGGTGAATATGATAACATTGTGAATCGATTAAACTATCCAAAATCCATTGACATGACTGATAAGGATAAGAAACCGCTTGCTCAAGATACTCATTTCTACATTTGATATGACTTGATGGGATAGGATAGTGTGCGAGATCATGATCACATCAGTGGAAAATACCGTGGAGCAGTCCATAGTGAATGTAGTCTTGCTTAAGAAAGAATCAACAAGGAAAATGTAATTCATTCATCATCCCTGTCCTAGTCCTCAACCTACGAGATATGACAGTTATCTTCTTATGGAGAGTCTAGGAAAATTTAAAAAAACTTGAAACTGTCAGTCATTCCCAACGCTGTACATTGCAAGTACATTGCAATTACATTGCAAGTACAATGCAATCACCATGGGCAATCTAAAATGCATCGACTCCTAACAATTCATGGGACCATCCTTGCAAAAATTAGTAGCCAAATTGGCGGCTTAAAGCAAAGATAAGTTTCAGAATATGTCTGCTCATGTGTTTGACAGTCAGCATCAAGAGTTACTTTTGAGAAAAGGAGTATATCCCTGTGACTATGTTGATGAACCTACCAAGTCTGCAGAAACCAAACTTCCACTACAAGAAGACTATTTACAGTCAACTGACTGAAGAAGGAATTAGTGATGAGGATTATGCTCATGCACAAATGTTTTGAATGTATTCCACTGCAACAACTTTGGAGAGCATCATGACCTCTATCTGAAAAGAGATGTGTTGCTGTTGGCAGATGTGTTTGAAAATTTTAGAAATATGTGTCTCAGCACGTATGAATTGAATCTTGCTCATTGCTATACAGCACCAGGTTTGTCATGGGTTGCTATGCTGAAACATTCAATTGGAATTGATAGATGATATGGACATGTATCAAATGATATAGCAAGGTCTGGCAGATATTTCAGATATTATACACAAACATGCAAAAGCCAACAACCTTTACATGAAGATGCCGAGGCAGGATATATTTTAGAGGTAGATCTTGCATACCCGGATGAATCCATGATCAGCAGAGTGACTGTCCAGTAAGTGCTGAGAAGCAAACTGTTCAAATTAGTGAATTGTCTGAATACAGTCAGAGCCTGAGAAAGCAGTTGGGATCGAAATGTAAATTTACGCAAAAGTAGATTCCCAATCGCAGTGACAAGGAAAAGTACTTGGTACATTATCCAAATTTGCAGCAATATGAATCTCTTGGACTGGAAATGACAAAGGTACATTGAGCCGTTATGTTCCATCAGAGTAAATGGCTAGCTAAATACACAGATGTCAACACAGAGAAGAGAGAAGTGGTCAAAAGCCCATTTCACAAAGACAATGCTATATTTGTTAAACAATTTAAAATGTGAGGAAACGATCTAATGTAGAATTGATTCAAAATGAGAGACGTTTCAGAAAGGTGGTGGCTGAGCTTACGTTTCACAAATTCCACATTTTCAATGAGGATTTGAAGGAAGTACACTGCAGCAAATCAGATCTAATTTTTTACAAGCCCATTTAGGTTGGGTTTACTATTTTAGATCTTGGTAAATCTCTCATGTATGGTTATCACTACAATTACATGAAGGAGAAGTATCCACAGACAAAACTGCTGTTCAGTGACACAGACAGTTTGTGCTATGTCATACCAACCAGAGACATTTGCAAAGATATGCAACAAGACAGTCAACTTTTTGATACAAGTGATTACCCAAAGGACCATTTCCTGCATTCCGCTGTGAACAAGAAAGTGTAGTCGAAAATGAAAGATAAAACTACGGGAGTATCCATTGAAGAGTTTGTAGAGCTTCGACCGAAGATGTACAGTTTGCTGTATGATGGACAAGAGAAACGTACCGATAAGGGCATTACACGCGGGTATCAGAGGCGAATGTACAGTTTGCTGTATGGTGGACAAGAGGAACGTACTAATAAGGGCATCACACGCGGCTATCAGAGGCGAGTGACACATGCTCAGTAGAAGTACATTTTATTTAGGGAAGAGCAGTTATATGTCGTGAGAAACATCATTCCAAAGTCATAAAAATCAAATTTGTTTATAGGAAATTGTGAAAATTGGTCTATCACCATTTGATGATAAACGCTATGTGTTGGATGATGGTTACACCACGCTGGCTAATGGGCATTGTGCAGCTCATAGAGTGTCAGTGCATGAGTTACAAGGCGCCCAACCTCAGACATAGCAATCATTATACACCAAACTGTTGAAGAGTGAAATGTCTGGAGTGAGTCAACATCCACTGACATCTACGGTAATGCCTACAACAAAGTCTGAAGCAGCATTTACAACAAAGTATGCGACAATGCCCATGAAAAAGCCTGAGTTGAAGCCATTGCAACAGCTAATGCAACAGCCTCCAAGGCAGTCACAGTTTAGAAAGCGGAAACTGGAGCTAAAGGCAGAACCTAAAGCCAGGCTAATATTTAAGCCTAAATCAGAGGAAGGACCAGAGCTTATAGCTGCTGCCGCTGTTGTATAACCTGAGCGTAAAGCTGCCACTGCAAAGTCTATGAAGAGTATGAGTCTAGATGATTTATCGATTATGATACCCATCCACAGAGAAACATACATTAAACTGGTGAAATATCTCAACAGAAAGTGATTATGAACATTCAAGAATATATCACGGATCATGCTTGTGGGAGGATATATTCTATCAAGGGAATTTCGTTGTCATTGAAAGAATGACAAATATTGAAGAAGCAAAAGACCTCATGGATCAAATACTTCAGCAGAATCATGCGTTTAAATCCAGTGACATTCAGCAAAAAATTAAGATATTTTTCCTCTTTAATGTCAAGCTTATGAGGTTTGAAAGGACTGGTTCACCATCGGTGTGAAGTTACATGTAGTTAAGGATAAAATGTTCAAAATTGTATGAATTTCTTGCCACTGTTCCAGCAAAGGACTCATTATGAACCAGTCTAATGACAATATCTTTTGATAATTGACTGAAAAAGATGTTAGCGGCATGGTTAAAATTTTACAATTTTTTCTGGTAATAGGAAACTTGGCAGTAGTTTTCATCGATGCATCTGTATGCCCTAGTTGAATAGTTGGACTAGTCCTCACGTTGCAAATGGTTAAAAACATATCTCTCACTTCTACCTTAAAGGTATTATTTGCAGTCATTAATATATATTTATCATTTTGCCTACGCAAACGCAATTTCATTGGGAAATACTCATATCATTGAAAAGATAACGATCCTGTTCAAACAAGTCCACTGTTAAGACCCCGTAAGCATAAATTCACAACTTAGACGCGTATGCAAATAACGATTATGTAAACCAATATTTTCTGTTTAAGGTAATTCACAACACTCAGCATTTACATGAAAGCCTGTTGTAAACGTTTCATGAATGGATCTTATCATCGCATGAGAATTCATCGATCCAGCAATATGTTTATAGATAAGACGCATGGAGACTTTCTTTTAAATCATGAATAAGGTGAGAAATGATGCTGTCTGAAATCAATCGATCGTCTAGAAATAATTCAAGATTGGGCCATAAGCCATTGAGAAAATCATCGATGGATGTTACGCTATCATTTACAGCACAAAGTGTTCCATCACGCTTTTCAATGCTGCATACATGAAGTCTACTGTTCCTTAGATCTAATACTGTACTTGCAGGAATATAAAATACTATTGAAGCATTATCTTTAATGGCACTGAGTGGTTGCTAGTGTTCATTATAACTGTTTGCTACAGCAGTTTGCGTTGGGGGTATGTGAAGCCATTCCAATGGAGAAAGACTACTTTCACAAGAATAGTCATGGATGTCTAGTCATATATCTTTTGATGTTGCTTCTTTCACTTTCTTTCGCCTTCTAACAATTTTCGTTGGTGTACTTCGTTTATCAATAGCCTCAAAACTTCTTGAGCTACACGATCAATCACGCCTTTAACCACATTTTTGAAGCGTTTTTAAGATGTAGTGCAACAATTTTAGCTCCTGCCTTAATGAGTGGAATAATTTTACGAGCCAATGTCCCCAAGAACAAACCAATACCAACCCCGTATTGTATGCGTGCACCTAGTAAATCAAGAACTTCTTGATGAAGAATCTACATGCTTTCATAATGCTTTTTGTCAAAAATGAAGCTTACAGATCTCTTTTTCAGTTTAAAATAAAACATTATGACCCGTGTCATTCTTAATATTTATTTCTCTCATGTAATATTTTGATGTAATAACAGGTACGTAATGATGTTCTTCATAATTTTTCATAATAGTAGCACCATCATCACCTTTAATCGGATAAGAAAGTAGTAAAGGAACATAATAATCTATAACTACTTGTGGGTCGCAAAAACTGCAGTACACACAAAATGTTTCATATCTGCTTGATGTTTAGCAGGACCAGATTGTTTACACCATTTATCTGGTATAAATCCTAAATTTTTGTCCAGTTTTATCATACTTTAACCGAATAGTGTTTGTAGTAATAGATCTGTGAAATCATTATTTATTGCATTGCATATTTCAGGTATAGATATATAGTAATCATATGGAATGGTAACTTCATGGAACTTATCATCTAATGATGACCGGTAATCAAGAGCATAGTCTACTCCTTGCTCTTTGTCGTCCATGTGTGTGAGTATTGAATTTCACAATTTCCTTTCAAGTATAATGTACCAGGAAAATGAATTTGATAATTAGAGGCTTTATTAGTAGAATAATAGTTCATACTACCATTATTAAGTAAAGTAATGTAAAAACTTGTTGACTCCATGATCACTAAATAATATAAGCGCGCTGACAGTCTGAATGCGTATATACATTACTTTGAGCGCGCGCCATTCACATTGTATGTAATGTGTACGTCGCATGCATTGCATACGCTGCGTACATGGTTCATATTGTTGTTGCGTATTACTTCCCCTTGACAACAAACACTTACATATCTTATTTGTACAGGAATATGAGTTCTAGTTTCAATTTCTTGACAACAACATAACTCTTTAATCCATGTTAGAAATATTCCCATCCTTCTGGAAACTGGCTTTGTTGACGCTGTTTCCTTTCGTTTATAATATCTTCACGATTTGTCTTTCTACCATAAACAGTTTTTAGGGATATTAGGGTCTACAATTTCCTGAATAAACTGCTTAAAATCTCTTGGTGGTACTTTTCTTTCTTTTCATCTTGTAGCAATCAATGCTTCTCTGAGTAAATAAATAATGTTGGAATTTTCAATTACATCTCCAATTTTCAAACACAAGTTCATTCTCATCTGTCCATCTCTTACCATATTTCTTCCAGAAGTTGTGCTACTTTCACATGATATATAGGTTAAAAGATTTCTAGAAATGTGAACTGTTGTGACTTTTCTGATTTTCTGCAACAGCTGTAGTCTCTGCAGCTGCAGACTTTTTTTGCTGTTGTGATTGATTTGTTCGAAAATGAAGGCCAAGAAGTGAGACATTTCCGTTGCAGTTTCATGATTCTTAAGTTTGTTTTCTTGAGCTTTAATACCATCATTCTTGACTTGATAGTAATTTTCTATACTTTGAGCCAATATACTTATATGTTGACTATCTTGGATCTTTAAAGAGAATAATATAACGTGCATGTAAACTAATATTACGCATTTCCTTTCCTTGGTGAAACAGATTGTGTAGGATGAAAATAATACTTAGATTTTTATGGCTACTTCCAGCATTAAACAATCTGGTCATGCGTTCATCACTGCGACATTTGGTTATGAGATCATCAATAATGAGTAAGTTATTCTGTGTTGTCATTGAACGCTTTTCAATTTCTTCTGGAATACCTTGATGAAATGTCACTTATTTCATGTCTTTGCACTGTCACGGATGTGATCCAGTTTTGGGCCAGATGAGCAAATGAGTGGCCGGTAGTCAAAGAAATACAGTGAAAAGGCAGATATTTACACAACAAGTATTTTATTTATAGTATAAACACCAATAAATATGACATAATCCATCCACTTAAACTAACATTATCACAGTCCTGCCCAAAGTACATGCTAGATAAATAAATAAATACACAGATAAATAAATAAATAAATACAAGCAAAATGTCTCACACCCTGCTGTGTACCTGACACTGTTCCAAGGCGAAACTCCCACAAATTGCACACTACTTTGACCCGAAACTTCACGGTAGCAAGGACGTAGCGCCCAACGCGTACAGTACCGTGAAATGCGTATTCACCAGATAAGAACGCATACAGCGTCCCAGACATGCACAGTACCTGGACACGCAGGCTTGCGGCACGCTAACTTGCAACGATCACTCCGTTTGGACAGCGACTGTTTAAAACCGATAGCGCACTGCGATATGCGACGCGTTGTTACTACTTCAATGCAACTGAAGTATCATCACGATCAGCTAGGCGGACGGACGTACAGACCAGAAACTACATCAAGACTCCAACAGCATTGCCTCCACGGCTACCAGGAACACACGGCACAGGTGCTACAAATATACCTACCTCACTTTTACCATTCAAATAGCATTTCAATATATATGCATTCAAAACAATTACTCGAAGCCAGTTACAACGAATGGACAATTCACAGAAATCCATTTGAAACACCCCACATATCGAAAGCCAAACCAATGTTCTAGGACAACTTCTGACAGATAATGTGCCTTTAAACCCGTGCAAGGCATTCATGTTTCAATACTCACAAAATTACATGTAATAATTGGCATTTCTATACGCTAAATGGCGTAGCAATAAAAACCATTTTACACGAATTGCCTTGACAAATCACAAGTTGCCCCATGTTTTGTTTACACTCTATAAGCAGACACTAGCTAATTTAATCAACATAGAAGGCGATAAATGCCTGGTATCTTCTTCACAAGAGTTTACACCTTCACATAACTTTACATGTCTCGTGATTCTAACGAATAACCATCACTTTCATTACAAAACCTTTTATTGATGACTTCCTTGAACCTGATTCGCTAAGGTTGCATTTGTTTGCCGTTATCAAGAATACCACGCTGTGACTCTGCGAGGCTGCCGGTAATGTGGCAGGTTCCCATACATCCCGAATCTCCCGGGAATTTAACAAATTAAATAATACTTATAAATTAATATTTTTGTCATATTTGACGTGCACAAAGGCTGATCCGCAGTATAGAGTCATAAAATATTTTAAGAAAATGGTTAAATGACTTTTTGCTCAATGAGCGCTTTTACAAGAGACGTTTTTTCACTACCTGTTGGTCTAGAAACCAGATGTGTAAACGGATGCTTCACAGCGCTTGAATATCAGTTTCCTTTATCCAACTATTAAACTTTTATGGCCAGCCTAACCAGTTGACAAATAGTTCTTTCACAAGTCGTCTTTTTGTGTCTTGAAAACTTGTTTCAATTTTGTATACGTATTGAACGTCTTTTGTAACAGCTTGTAATTCTTCATAGAAATAACCATCAATATCTTCGTCTAAGAAGTCTTTGACACGATATTCTTTGCTTCTCACAACGATGTGTAGCAATGAACACTTGTCTATTTTATATGATGATCCCTTTGAAATGCGTATTTCATGTGTAAAATGCGAACATTTCGGCCAATGTTAAACTTGTAGGGTTTTGCCTTTTTCGTTTATTTCAATTTCAATTTGTCAATATACATATGCTTCCACACTTTGGATTCAATCTTCTTGGTAATGTCTGCCGATGATAATGCATTTAACAAGGTTCCACGAGGCCAATGATTGTAACTGTAAACTAAATGTTATAAAATATCTGCATACCGATACGTTTGCCGATGATACATCATTCCTTTCAGAGTACGTATGACTCTTTCAGTAAAGCTGGTTTTTGTCTTATTCTTGGTGGTATGTGCGTGAATGCCTTCTTTCTTTAGAAACTGCTTTACTCGTCTATTCTTAAATTCTGCTCCATTATCTGAGCTCAATGTTCTAGGTCTTTTTGTTTCTTGAAATATTTTGTGAAAGGCGTGTATGACACTAGTATGACTTTTGTTTGGAATTGGTTGAAGTCATAAGGAACTTCATTACTTTAGCTATGTGTTTCATTCTTCAGCTATGTATTTCGCTTCATATTCATATCTTGACGGTTATAATAAAACTGCATTCTCATATTGATGCAAAGTTTCGCTTGAGTTGAATGTGTGTCCATATTTTTTTAGTTTTGTTGGAAAAAAGTTTGATAGAACAGCCTTATAACCACGAAGTAATAAAACATTCTTTATGTTGTCTGATCGCATCTCTTTTAGCAAGTCAGATCGATTTTCAGGTCCGATAATTTCCAGTTGTGCATATCCACCAAAACTTATTCTTGTGCCTCTACCGACTTGGGCTTCATCCGACTTTCTTTGTTTCTTTGCTGACATGTTTCACTTTTTCCAGTAATATAACAACGGTATCACTTGAATTTTCCAAAGCATGTTCATATATGGCTTCTTTTAAAATTTCTGTCACCTCTTCTATTATTTTCTTCCTTTGAAACAACTCACATAAGATTAAATTGCCTAGATATAAGCACATTGTCGCTATGCCTTCAACATTTCAATGACTAAATTTTAAACATTGTTAAATGCTTTTTATTTCTTACATTTGTGACAAAAATGTTAAATTGATGTATTTTCAGCTTCTCCTTCTTTACACAAAATTCCTATACAAGTTATCATGTGATCTTACATTCATTACCCTGCACCGAGCGTGATGGAGTTGTAGCCTTCAGTAAGTTTATCATACTGTTGAAACTGTATACAGAGTCCACCATCAGTTTTAATAACTTTCATACTATGATCTTTGGACACGTGTAGATGAAATCCTGGTATTGATTAAGACTTAAAATGATCCTTAACCACAGCTTGATCTTCAGGAGATAGAATAATGTCAATTCTCTTGCTCATCCTTTACTTGACAACAAAGACTTAATTCGTTTCAAAACATCATAAAGGCTGCATTAACATTTTTCACATGTAAAGTTGTAACGTTCAGTGCATTCTACATTAAAGACAGAATATTGCTGGAGACTTTGGTGAAAGAATTGTGCAGAGCGATCCAATAGTTTTGAAGTTAGGTGCTCTTGAAATTGGCATGTCTGTCTTATATACAGTATAGCGATAAAGCCATAAGGTGGAAGTGGGGGTCACAAAATGAGAAATGTTCAGAATTCTCTGAATCGAAAAAATAAACTGAAAATCAGAATTTTCCCCCTGGGGAGGTGAAAAAATGAAAAAAAAAACACGTAGAATAGCCTGAAACGAAAAAAATACCAAAATCAGAATCCCGCCTGGAGGAAGGGGGTTGAGGTCGGTCGATCCACCAGACGCAGGGTTTTGGGGGAGGTTAGTCGATCCAGGGGTTGGGGGGGGGGGGGTCGGGCGTCTCGAACAGAAGTATTACACCTACTAATGACGAAGAGCGTCCCACATGAACGAAGTATTGGATTACTGATAACATGGCACTTATTCATCGATACCAGCCTCGTGACTCTTATCAATCTACAATAAAGCAATAATAAAAATTTACGTTAATGAGATGCAATTTTTGTTGATCCTTCTAACTGGGTCACAATTTCATAATAATGTTTGGTAAATTTAACACCTGGCGTGGCCTTTGGGTACGTTTTTTTTCGAAGGTTTTGGTAAACCAAGAGACTCTCGGAAAAACGAGAGGTATTCTTTTGGATAATTTCTCGTTAACTGGAGACGTTTTTTGTCTCGGAACATTTCTTTGCAAAAGGGCAGATGCAAGATGACGGAAATGTAAACCAAGCCATTTCTACAACTTATTTGCCAACATGCATATGAAATATAGACATTTACTGGTAAAATGTTCAAGGAAGATTTTAGATGTTATTGCATTATGTACAGTGAAATAAGAGGACCTTTAGGCTTAACCTCAATAACTATAGCTTGAGGACAATCTGTGTCACCACTGACCGTAGGGACTTAATCAGGTCAAACAGATCATATTTCAACCAATGTCCCAATAAACGATTGTCACAGGATATATTTCTGTTCATAAAAATGACATATTTATCTGAAATAAGCACCAAATAACTAAATTTGTGCTTCTTATTTCTCGATTTTTCTTTTGAATTTTGTCTCTGGAGCTTCTCTGGTCTGTTTGGAGAGCGGATTCTCAGCTTCATGAGAGGCCCAAAAGAATGTACCCTTTTTAATTGATCTGTGCTGCAGATTGCAGGTAAACAATGATGGCGGCCTCCTTGCTCAACAAGAAAATTCTGAAATTTATTCCGTTTTACCAAAGAATTGGGTAAGGCCAAACTGGATACATAATCATTTATATTAAGCATATAGGGTTATGCATAAACGGGATGATTATAGAGGGTGTACAGGTTTTTTGTTGTCCGGTATGAGCGATAATAAGATGTTAGGAATTAACAGTAGTGCTTTCCGACAATATTCGTCATTGTCAGCCATTTAAAAAGCGAAGTAATGTGTGTCGGGTTTGACACCTCACATATCTGGCCAAATAACCTGGGTTGATTATTCCGTACACATAACCTTGACCATCGCCAAATTAAAAACTGAAAGCGTAACAAACTTATCTACCAGTAGCTCCGAGTAGCTCTGACTTGTATAACATCGTATATCTTTCTGTCAGAGCTACGAAGCCTCCATTGCTCCAATCATAGGGGTCAATTTCATATTTTCTGAGGCACGAATCCTGCATACCAGCCTCTATTATTCAAAGATCTACAGAAAGTTCAGGCCCAATATGCCCTTTTTGTAAAACAGGCATAGTTTTTAGTTAGTCCTAGATGACTCTTGCAGTCTTCCTATGACAGCTAGAGTCATAGTTCCTATAATAGGAAATGTCATTGATGTCAATTTTCAAATCTCGGCGCACGACTGGGGCCAACGGCGTTATTTTAGAAAGGGTGCATCACATAAATGGCCCAATTATAAATTATGGCGCACAAGTTTTATGGTCAGATAACAATATTTTACTGAGAAAAATATGTGTTTTCTTGAGATCAGGATATCGAATCCCTCATTATCGCCCACAACAACAGTGAATCCACAGTTGCAAAACCACGCTTTACTCTAGTTTGGGAGTTTCGCTGAGGTCGAAAATAATGCGCCAGGATACTTCTCAGTGTGCTTTTAAAGAAAAGGCCTGCCGGTTTGAGCCTCGGTGTCCTTGAACGTGCGCCGAAAGATTCAGAGCCTCAAAAATTGAGATCAGTGGCCATTTCTATTGAAGGAACTGTGACCCTTTCTGTCCTAGGAAGATAGAAAGGGTCCGCTGGGACTAAGTTTTTAGTGAGCTGTATATCTTTTATTTGTTCATAAAAGTGCAGAAAAGTTAGCTTCCGCATCCACCTGACAAATGTTTGTTTACTTTCTGGCCTTTAAATATCACGTGACCAAAGTCAAGGGACCAAAAATTTAAATAAAGTGGTTATAGTTTATTTGAACAATATATATTAAATAGTTGATAGATGCAGAATTACGTATAAATTTATTCGGTACACCCACCATATTTGACTTATTATGTTTACGTTCTTTTTGAAATATCAATTTAAAAGTTTTTTGGTGGATAATTGCAAAAAATTATTGTTACTATTTCACGTAAAGAAGTATGCTCCCTGTATACAAACAAATGTCATTTATTGCGGGAGATTTGGGGTTATTTCCGTATTATTTTCTTTTAAAGAAAGCGTAACACAGAAGTTGTATATCATTCCCGTTGTACTTTGAGGGCCTTTTGCAAATGCCAATAAAAAGTTATGAGTCGTTGAATCTCGCACAAAGTAGCCACAGGGGTGCCTCAAAGCGAGCGCAGTTGACTTGCTTATCGTTATATAGCGAGGCTTTGAAGTGGTGCCTGGAAACTTTTTAGCGCACCGCTTCTTGGAGCTATACCGTAGTAAGGCAGGGAAGGTATTTCCCCATTTTTGTTTGCTTTATGTGTAAAGCTTGAATAATTTTATTAAAAAAAATAGCAGTCTTGAAATTACTCAGTATACCTACGAGGTCAGCGAAGTAAATTCTTTCGAAAAGTAAAATACTTTTGGGCGGTAACTAGTTTCAGTGGACCCTTTCTTTCTTCCAAGGAGAGTTTTTTTGGCTTGTTTTCAAACGTATAAAAACATGTGCAAAAAGCGACGCAGAGTTATGCTTGTCTTAAAACTGCTGTCCCAAAAAAAACAAAAACAAAAAAAAAACAAAAACAAAAAAAAAAAAAACGACAACAAAATACTGTCTTAAAACACAAAATGGATATTGATGACAATGACGATATGATGTTTCCAATCTTCCAACTAATGCTGGATACCAGTGACTCAGCTAGCATTGTGATTCTGTTGCTTGTGATGCTATGCTTGATGTAAGTGTTTACAATATGAACCACAAGTAATTTATCCGGTCTAAACTCTTACTAGTTGTTTGTCGCCATTTTGATTTAACAGATCAAATTAGGGCTTTTACGACAGTCTGATGTGTCTCAAGCTTTTTTCCCAAGACGTTTCAGAATGTCTTAAGACATTCAGAATCCCCAAAAACATGAACAATGGTCTCAGAATGTCGTAAGACATTCTTTGTTAGAGTTCCATAATTCTATAACTCTATAGGACAGAAAGGGTCACAGTTCCTGTAATAAAAGTCAGCATAAATATTTATATGTCAATCACTTTTTTTTTTTGGCGAATCGTCCAAAAAAAAAACAGAGTGAACAGTCATATAACATTTGAAATGTTCTGAAAATTTACAATCAAAATGTTTTGAAAATATCGGTTTCGTTTTTGCTCTCCCCCACCCACGTTCCACACATTCAGACAGTTTTCCTTGCCATTGTGTCCTATATCGCATTAAAAGTAAAACAGTAGAACCTTTATATGACGAACACTCTCGGGACCGAGGAAATGTTCATTATATAGAGGTAGAAGGTGATTTCTTAGGCTCAGATAAAACAAAATGATTTGTTTATATTTTGCACTTTAAAATATGAAAAGGGGTTGCCATACGCAAGCTTTATGGGGTACGCATCTATTTATAGGTTTGAGTGTCACTGAAATTTATATGAAATAATTATGTCCACACAATTCTTATCCTTTGTTTATAGTGCGTGTAAATCATTTGGGAGAGAAAAGGCCTGTGAAACTCATGCAATTATCTTAA
This sequence comes from Protula sp. h YS-2021, assembly GCA_949752745.1. Lineage (NCBI taxonomy): Eukaryota > Metazoa > Annelida > Polychaeta > Sabellida > Serpulidae > Protula > Protula sp. h YS-2021. The sequence continues at coordinate 42,745,312 of OX457025.1, forward strand.
TTAGACTTGATTTCCACCTCTACGTGTAATGTGTCATTATTTCAACCCTTTTGTCCTAATGTCCCCAACTACTTGGAGGCGATGATCACATAACTCAGGCCGCAACAAAGAAAACATAACAAATCCCCCCCCCCCCCCCCCCCCACTAATGTGGGCTACACTGTGTATGGGGCAAGAAAACGGGTGATTGTATAAACAAACTGGGTAAATGTACCGGTAAAATGTCTTGTATTAACTAATTAGAGGTTTGTTTTACACTGACATTGGCCATTTGGGACCCCAGCAAGTGTTCACTGTCCAGAGTTTAGAGGTGTTTGCTAACGAGAAATTACAATAAAATACCTATTGTTAAGCAAATGGCAATATTTGAGACCGAAAAAAAATCGTTCATTATATAGAGATAATCACTAACGGAGGTTTTATTGTAATGCAATTGTGACCTATAGCGTGTGAAAAAGTAATGCCATTGTGTTCTCAATGCAGATTGCTGCGATGTGTGGGTCAACAACACAGCATCAGCACTGCCGCGCATCCTCTGTTCTTCAGATACACTCCCTCCTTAGCGTAAGTTTGTGCTCAGTTAGCCTGAGCATTTCCTGTTTAAGTTTGACTTCATTTCTGACACCTTAAATTACCCGTTACCAACTGTAGTTTATATTAGCTATATATTTACCTAATAGTCAACTATAAGCTTCTGCTATTTAGCTATGTATTGGGTTATATTTATAAATAATGATATATATATATATATAATTACACAAAAGACTAGTATAATTTAAATCAACTGAGTTATTTCATGATTTAACTCAAGGTGAACAAAAATCATCAGATGTTTATTTAGTTATTTATTTTTTTACATGTTGAAGTTGAAAAAAAATATGCGATTTTTTTTATATGTGCAGAGTTAAAAAAAGGCGAATGTTTTTTTTCAGTTGCGTTTGACTTATTTGAAACAAATAACAACTGCTCAGAATCCAAATTTTTCTCAGTGACATATTCTAAATTAGCCATACTATATATTTTCACTAGAGAGTTGATGAAGGTTGCTCATCCCAATGTCGTGATTTAGGTCGATATTTTAAGATGATGGTAAAAATATATATATTGCAGGTGTGCATACTAAACCTAAAATTGGAACTTTAAAATTGTTACGAATGTGTGACTTGTTTGTTTTATATTTTAAGGGCAGAACCATTGAAGAAGAAGAAAAAGGCAGATGTGACATTGATACAGGAGAGAGAGAAGAAAAAGAAGGTCAAACTTGAAAAGACCATAGCCAAGATAAAGGATAAGGGGAGACGGCTGAAACCTATAGAAGAAATAAGAGGCTACGATAGCATCCGAAAAACCCTGGAGTAAGTCCGTTGGGTCATTCCATTGTTCGTGGATGCTTGTGCAGCTTTTGGACATTGGGTGTCACTCGCCCAGACTACGGTGTTTACCCTTGAACATTTGCCTGTGAATAACATCTCTAGTGATCATCCCCGTCCGCGAGTCATGAAAAAACCACTCTATTTTAAAATGCAATTGATAGTACTTGAATACGAGGTGCATTTGTATGATTAACCGAATAACTTTTCTGAAAACTTTGGATGCAGTTTTTGCATGTTTTCTTCCTAATTATTTTTTTCTACACTATTTAAAAGTCAGAGGATCAGGCAAATCCCAGAGCTCACAAAAGAAGAATTCATTGCAAAAAGTGACGAGAAAGAAGAGTTTATGAAAGCCTCGTGGGAATACCACTGGGAAGCCAATGTCAAGGAAAGCCGGGCTATTTCAGCATGTTTTGCGTCTCAGAAAAAGGCCCTGCAGGCACTTAGGGAGGAATCGGAAGAGCTGTATCAGCTGGCTGTGCAAGTAACGCGTGGACTGCATTTATTTATAAAAATGCTAACAAAAATAACAAATAAATAAATAAAACATTACTTAAAGAAGCGAAAAAAATTAAATAATGTAGATTTTGCTGGGAATTTAGTAAACTTTAACATGGACGATAAGAAATTAATGGCGATAAAAAAATGAAATCCTTATTTTTGACCTGGTTGTGTGATCTGTTCAGGTCACGCACTAAAACTTGGTGATTCACTAATAGACGTTGCAAACGGGCGTTGTTTAAACTTTTATTATCTGATGAGTCGCGCAGTCAAATATCTATATCCCACACATTTTGTACGCTGTGTTTTATCTTTCTGTTGCAGCCCGACCCGAATTTAATACCATGGAAGGCGAAAGGACCATCGTATACCCCGTCTTTCACCGGGTACGCTCCACCTGTAGGCGAAATACACGACGTGACGGACAAGTTTGACAGGACCTACGTCAATAAGGAGCACAGTCTGGTGACTATGAGAAAATCTGTGCAGAAGTGAAGAAGGCCATTGGACAGTTTGGTAGCTTGTGCGAACTTAACCTGTCTTGTTACATGGTTGTTGGTTGAAAGGTGCGGGTGAGTGGTAAGGCGGTATGGAAAAACTGTTAGGTGGGAAGCAGTGCTTTATTGCCAGACGTGTTTGTAATGAACGCTTAGGCAAAATGTACATCATACAGAGATGTTCATTAACGAGAGGTGAACTTTGTAACAAAGGATGCAAATCTGATAAAGTAGTGTTCGGCTGTTAAAAGTTCACTTGTTGGAGGTGTTCATGAACGGAGGTTTGCTATGCGCCAGTAGTTGTGTATGTACAAGCGTGGCAAAATCGGTGGCGACGCTTCGCTGATGTCTCAAATAATGTGTGAAATAAACTTGAAGTAAACAGAAGGCGAGGAAAAACCTTGTTTCTCATTCCCCCACCCGGGTCACTGAAATCGCGAAAAGAAAAAAAACTCCCCACCCGGGTCTCTGAAATCGCGAAAAGAAAAAAAAAACTCTGTATCTTCCAAAAGGTAACTTGAAGTTGGAATCTCCCAAGGCTTAGAACACGTATTTGGTGGAAAATGGAAATTCTTTTTTTACTTTTTAGCCGCAGTCAAAATTTGGCTGAAGGCTATTGCCATCGATTGTTCTGTCCATACAATTATGCGCTCAGCAGTTTTGTGTGAAGCATTTGTGCTACAGGTTTGAGACGTTATACATTGAAAGAATATATATTGCAGATATGCAGCATCTAGGTTTGATTTGGATGGGCCGAAAGTGTTTAAAATGACAGCACTTTGAGAAAGTGTTTCGACAACCCGGCCAATTATCAACTCGGCACCTTACCAACTTGGCTCTTTTTAGACAGCTTGGCCAACACTTTTTTGGATGGCTCGGCCCACTTTTACCGACTCGGCCTATTTGTGAAAGATCAGTCCGCCCATAATTTTTGTTAGTTCCCCGCCGCTGCGTAGCGCGAAGCAGGGGACTGTTGAATTCGAGTCCGCCCGTCTGTCTTTCCGTCTGTCGACGTTTCGGATATGATGTCTTTTGTGCGATGGATCTCAAAGACTACCCGAGGGGTTCAATTTAAACCTTGCGTAGGGAAAGAATATAGGGTGTACTTGTACAGCTGGGTATAGGTTTTGTCGGCCGTTGAACAATGTGTCCTAGAGACTTTGTCGAAAATCCAAATATTTTAGGCCGTCAACATCTGGATAGGATGTCTTTTGTGCGGTAGATCTCAAAGGCTACCGAGAGATGCCGTTTAAACCTTGCGTAGGGAAAGAATATAGCTGTGCACCTCAGTATAGGTTTTGCCGGCCGCCGAAAAATGAATTCCTTGAATTGCACGCCTGCGGGGGACTTAGTCAGTTTCACTGACAGACTTCATGTTGCTATTTTACAGTTTACTGTTTGAGTTGTCACTGTTGATTTTGATTAGAACTAGCAGCCCTTTTATGACACAGTTATGATTTTTAATACTATTTGATTACGCTATGAAAGACGGGAGATGTTTCTTGTGATATGCATTGTTTTTCACGATGCCTGAGATGGTTGCAACTAATGAATACTTCTGTATTATCAAATACCATTGCAACTTCTCCTGCCGTCGATTGAATTGCATCGCCGAATACCAGAGCTCGTATTCTCGAGTTTCATTGGTACATAACATTAATTGCATTCAATCATGAGTACATTTTTCTTAGAGTAACTCATAAGCCTTTACTTTATATGCTGTCAGTACTTCTCGTTCATAAAAATAAGACTAAAAATACCTTGTCTCGTTCTCAGAAAGTCACAAAAGAATGCATTGAATAAATGTTACATGGGAATGCACAGAATAAACGAATGCACACAATACATACATTCATTTGGATAGTTTAATTTGTGCACACCATGGATAAGTGTTTATCGTGCAAGTAAATTATAAGACACCGCTGCTGGATGAAGATCAAAACTGCCAGTGACGTATTTATTGGGATTCTTTAATGATGTTATGCACAAACGCTTGTTAGATAATATCAGTCAGACAATGTTGAAGATTGTAGTGTGTAAGATAAACGCTATTCAAAAACAGCTTTTTTCTGAAGAAAATGTAATATGTGATGATCTTAGATGATGATCACGTGAAATTCAGTTACGGGTGTGATGTGATGGATATCTTAAAATAAACCTATATAATAGTAAAAAGTTTGTTTTTTGTGTAATCTCAGAATGTCATTCACAATTAGAAGTGGTTTGTTCTGCTGACTCATTCATAATCGACTATGAACAAAGCACTAACACTTCCTCGAGAAAGACGCTCCAAAAACCCATATATTTGGAGAAACTTTACTATAAAAATGTTCTAGGCGGAGTCGTGATTCTCCAATGGACCGAGTTGCACACCTACCACTTCGCCGACAGTCTGTCCAGGCTAGTCAGTCTTTATGGTACTAAGCATCGCTCTGGGTGGGGGGCTTTGCGTTTCTGATGCCTATGTTTACATGTAGCAGTTGATCAGTGACTGTGTGACAATTAATTCAGTTGGTTAGAGCTAGACTAGAAAGCATAATAATTACTGACACTTGGAAAGTCGAAGACTTACGAAGGGTGTATAGAAGTTGCACGGAGCAATGTTTCGGACCTTTTTTCCCTCATTGCTAGTCATTTTGCCTTTATTGCTCCTCTAACCATATTGGTCCTAGGACAAACAAATTTCGCACATATGTAGTACTTGATCTACAGTTGTGCAACTCGCTTTTTTGTTTTATTCCGGAAAATTGCAACATGTGCATCCCAAACACAGAACTCCCCCCGCCCATTCCGTCAAAGAAGAAAAAACACTTGTTCCTCACAACAGGTACAGAACCTTATGGTGTCTCCCCTTTTCGGGCCTACTAAGCAACAATCCACCAAGTCTGAACTTTCCCCGATGTTCAGCAGTCGAAAAATTGGGTACAAAAGATTTTTGTGTAATCACGTCATACGCCTTTCTTAAGTAGAGCTTCAGTGAGGCAGGATCCCCCGTGTAACACATGATGTCATCGGATTTTAGTTAATTTGATGCGATTTGCCAGAAGAGATATAACAAGTGCCTCGAAATGACCTTTCCATTTTGAATGCAAACATGGAAGTAGACACGGAGGCAAAATGACACGGAGGCTTATAATTTTTGTAACATATACATCGTATAAAAATATTTTACACATGTCGTTTTGTGATAATGTCGAACAGTGAACTACAAAGAGCTATTCGAAGTGCTGGTTTTGCCCGGGAGCTGAACATGTATGTTGTATTAAAATCGACGGATTCTATTCAAACAATATAGATTTCAACATTGCGTGAACTCCAGTAAGGTCATATGTTAAAGACGCTAGTTGAACAAAATAATAAAATGTTGCAAGCAAAAAGTAGAAAATTGTGAATGCTTAATTTCACCGACGGCGTCCTTGATTACAAAATAGTTCCATTATATCACTCCGAGTTTCACCACTGTGCAAACCAACGGAACGGAGACTACGATTCCTCGTTATTTATTCAGGTAAAGGGAACAGAACTTTGGGCAGTGAACGAAAACAACAAGGACAAGTAAACTGAATTTTTTTTATTAAACGTTTTCTTCTCGCAGTGTTTAGACTTTAACCTAACCGTGCATAAGTTCTTAACCATTTTTTTTTCAAATTTCACATAGCTGAAAGACATTTTATGTCAATTTTTACACGCAAGTATACAGCATGAAAAATATAACTTCATAATAATAATTTTTTGTGAAACTTCGCACCGTGTGTTTTTGTTGTTAAGTATTTATTGACAAACAGCAGTCAGAGAACACACTTGAATAGTTTTTTTTTTCAGCATAGCTTACACGGTTAAGACGATGCGATTCCTGTGCTGCTTGAGGCTTAACATATGACGCCCGGGCTTAACATATGACGCCCCACAGGTTTATTTTACAAAATATAAAGCGCACATACTTACGAGAGCAATTCAATTAGTACTAAACTCTTGCGAATACTTGATACAAAAAACGGTGCTGAACAATAAATATAAGAAACGAACACAGGCTTGAAAATACTCTAAAACTGTTCTAGAAATTTCTTTAGAAATAAACTTTTCTTTCTTCGTGGTACGGGTTCAAATGTATCCGAACCACACGGCCCAATGACCATAAAAAGTGCCCAAACCTGATGACCGAAAATTCTAGTCGCACATAAAATGTGTTACAAAGAAGATTTTTAATTTACATTCAACCACCAATCTGGATAAATTAAAAGTTTCGTTGCTTGTCACATTTCGAAAACGATTTAGTTCACTCCTAAGAATTTTAGAAATCACCACTGAACTACGATCAACGTTACGCAAATACAACTAGTTTCCCATGCCTTTGCAGACGAAAATGGAAAAAAGGATAGAAGAAGAAAAACGGGAAAGCGGTTTCGTGCAGCCTTCTTTTTTTTTTTTTGCAACTGCTCCTGTGTTCTGCTTTTAATTGAAAACCAAGCTTGATTTCGACCTCATGGTATTGCTGTTACACGCGAAGCAGTTTGATGTCCACTTTATTGACGCTATGGCAATTAAAAATCGCCAATTCACGCGGTACGTAAAATGAAACAAAGTTTCACCATAAAAGAAATCCAATTTTAAGTGGGCTTTAATCACAGCCATGGCTTTAAACTTCTGAAATTTTAAAATTGTTAAATGCAGACACTTCTATTTTTCAAACTTAATTAATTTACCCAACAGATTATGAATGACAACACAAAACTTTCGAACCACATTTGCTCTTGAACGGAATATCACCTCAACTCGAATTCTAAACAACTGACTTGTCCCACTTCACCACCACTTGGCCACATCACTACAACGATTTTTTTTGTCAGCAACTGTCAAACATTTATGTTAGAAAACTACATTCCTGTTAACCAGCAAACCAAAAGCATCGTCAATCTGGGATTATTTTGTACAATTTTCAAAGTATTACGCATCCCCTGTATAATGGTCGCTTGGGTGGGGTTTTGGGAATATTGAGTTCACAAGAGTTAGGCTAAATTTGGCGCCACCTGTTAATTGAACTGTTTTAAAATTGCACCAACTCCCAAAATATCACAAAGGTTGCGATCTGAAAGCTGCATCTAGAAAACCTCAAAAAAGGTGAAAACCACAGTTTCTCAGAATCAGTCACTACGCGATGGCAAGTCACCTTCAGCTTGGTGCAAAATACAAAATGTGGCGGTCCATGCTTAAGTCTACGGTACCATTTTTTTTTCTAGTTGTCGTTGCGCGGGGGGACCATTTTGTTTCCGGTTACGATATCAGGATTCCCTGGCAAAGGGGACGCAGAGCTCGAGCAGCTTGTCCTCGATGGAGAGATAGGAGCCGCGGTCGAGAAGGCGCTTGAAATGCTCCGTGATGGCGTGGGCGTGCGCAGCGCCCACCTTGTTCTGGGAGATGGTGGCATCCAGCACCGCCAAGCAGTCGGCCGCCGTCTCCACGAAGCCGCACCTAAGGCGGGGAAAACACGCCAGGTGAGGTGGGGGGTCGTCCATAAAGTACGTGTGCACCAGGGGCAGGGCGAGGGGACGGATGGGTGGGGACTGGGCGTAGACTAACGTCAGAGTGAATCGGCCACGTCACAGTGTGCGAGAAAAGGAGTGTGGGGTGAGGGCCTATCGTGAGGGTTCAGGAATAACTTTGGGAACAAATTTTGGTAATATCTTTAATCTCTAACCACAGCAGCTATAAAATTTTGAAATTCATGTTATTTAAGCCTAGTCTTCTATCAGTCACAGACAGAAGAGTAATATATATATATAAGACCGTAATATATTAGTCCCCTATCGGACAGGAGGAGCGTATTGCTCAAACTTCAAGGATGGCATACTACTGATAACTGAAAATAAACCAGGCATTAAAGCGAGTATCTCTCTCTCTCTTTTCCCGGCACATACCACTCTTTCTGATCCTGCACATCGAGGTCCAGTGGGGACTCGGTTTGGTAGATCACCTCTCCTCTGTTCAGTAAACACCATATCACAGACGAGCCAAACTGTCACAAAGAACAAATCAAAAGCCTCAATTACTTACCTACACCTCGCGTTATCATTACGTTCAAAAGCTTTTTCAGTTTTTTGTCTCTTAGGAAAGAAAGAAAAATAATATAATTTGTCCTCAGATTACACAATTTCAGCAAATTTTGTGCCTATCGGGTAATAATGTTTAACCATCATTTTTTAAACACCTGACCGGCAGGCAATTTTTTTTAACAGACTCGACCAGGGGGTAAGAAACAAAGTTAACTTTTTTCTTGGCCTTCAAATTGCCATTAATGTTCAATATTTCAACTGGATATCTTCGCACTACTCATTAACAATTTTTAAAAACCCTTTGCCGATTTTTACCTGGTTTTGCAGGGCGGCGCTGACACAATTAGTGGGCCTGTCGCCTTGTAAGCTCTTGGCAAACATCACCAAATGTTCGAGCTTGGAGGCGCCGGCCACGACGGCTATGTGGTTGTAAACTTGCGGCAGTACGTCCCGCGTCCATCCCTTCTTGTTCATGACGTCATGCGTGTAGCGTAGCAGCTCTTGCGTCACATGGATAGATTCTTCCTACAAAAAAAAAAAACAAAAAAAAAACGTCGTTGCACACGTTCAATCTCTGTTCTGTCCGTGTGAGATTTTAAAGTAATCCCATAAAATGTTTTGCAGACACATCGTGGACGACGTATTTCATTACGCGGACAAAATTATACCAAGCTAACTTTTACCAAATTTCAAAACGCTGTCATCTTGACAAATTTTCATGAATGCGAACAAAAATACAGGATTGCATATTTTCAATATGTGTTCTGTACGTGTGCAAAATTTACAAACAATCAGACCTAGAGTTAGAGAGAGAGCCCGGACACGACTGTGGACAGACGGACATACGGACAAGTTCATAGCTTTTTCCCTCAGTTACAAGGGGGATAACTAGTTTTTAAAATGCTACTACCACTTTTTGCCGACCCTACAAGTCTGTTGATACTTGATTCACTAGATCTCGACTAGTTACATTGCACCTGGACATTCTTGTTTATTGAGCAATACCTCTGTGTTTTTTTAAACATTTCATTATAAGAGATACATAATTTTTTTCATTACTTAATATTCCACCTGGGTCAGAGAATCTTAAATAACTTTTACCTAGACTTCATAACTCGGCCAAAATCCTCATTGACATATGAAACTACAGTTCAGTGCTTTACGTTGTAATAAGTTTATAGATTTTCTATAGCTATAACTTGTTCCAAGTTTGAAGAGAAATGTTTCTCGAGTTCACCGAAATACCACCTACGACAACCGGTTTGTACTTAACTCCACTTGCAGAATGGCACGGAACTACGTGGGCGATGCTGACCAGCACGGAAATTATTTTAAGGTGATGATAATCTTTTCTAAGGGTCTTAGGGTTCACCAGGAAAGAATTGTGTCCCCAAGGACGTGCAAAGCCCAAATTGTACCCGTACCTTCTGAAGAAGAGGCAGGAGCCTGGCCACAAGCTTGATGCCTTTCCTGAGTGTTACTAATCTCTCAAAGTAATCGCTGTCCTCGTGCTGTAGGTGGAGGCTGATGTACAGGCTGTGCACCGCCTTCCTCCTGTCCTCAAACACGGCCGCTCTGAAACATACCACGCCCACCTTTTTTTCTCTTTTTTTTTTTTTTTTTGAAGATGTCGGATAGAAATGTTCTAGACTTACTGATTTCAATATTTACACAGTCAAATCGAAACACAATTCACACTGCATCACCAAACCTCACTATATTATTCCAATTTTACTTTTAATTCAAAGACAACCGCCCCCGACCTTCCGCCCAATTAGAAAGGGCTTGCGCGCCTTGTGTTTACCTCTGTTCTTCCGGTAGCGCATGCGCTCTTTTCTCCATGTCATCTATGACTAGCAACACATCGTAAGCCTGGAATGCACACACACAGTTTTGTACTCAAGATTTCCCACATAACAATGCTGGATAAATACAGATGCCTCTCGCTTTTTGTTATTTACTTTCGTTTCATTGATTTATTTATTTATTTATTTCATAATTTACAATGTTTCTGTATTTAGTAATCCCATCTTAAACGCTATACTTTATTAATTTAAGTTCAAAGATAAGTAAATAAGCTGTCAACAATCGTCAACAATGAAGAGATGCAGACGCACTGTTTCGACGTCGAGAAGAAGTTGCTTGAAGCGCTTGATTTCTCTGCCCTTGATGTCCTCCTTGTCCAGGCTGTCCTCGCGGCGTAAGTCGATCACTTTGCGCGGGTTGTGTACGCTAGCCGCCGTCAGGCGTCCCAGCGAGTTCTCAAACTGAACTGTGACCAGTAACATATACATGTCAATCCAACATCATGCCGCACTTAAATACTTACTTACAAACATCAAAATTTCAACTTTTTAAGCCTTACATGTTTAATTATACTACTTGTAACTGTGGTACTCTTTCTGATAAGGACATGATTTGCAATGCAGGCCTTGTTCTCCCCTCTACCCCGGGAACCACTCATCCGGCATGTAGGACTTGTCTCCGCTCTACCCTCTAGCTGATACCCCCCCCCCCCTCCCTGTGACGCACTCATCCGTCATGTAGATCGTGGTCTCCACCCTGCACGCTAGCTGATACCCCCCTCCCCCGTGATACACTCACCCGGCATGTAGCCCTTAGTCTCCGCCCTGCCCACTAGCTGATATCCCCCCCCCCATGACGCACTCACCGGGCATGTAGGCCTTGGTCTCCACCCTACCCGCTAGCTGATACCCCCCTCCCCCGTGATACACTCACCCGGCATGTAGGCCTTGGTCTCCACCCTGCCCGCCAGCTGATACCCCCCCCCCCCTCCCCCATGACGCATATACCTGGCATGTAGCCTTAGTCTCCGCCCTGCCCACTAGCTGATACCCCCATCCCCCATGACGCATATACCTGGCATGTAGCCCTTTGTCTCCGCCCTGCCCTCTAGCTGATACCCCCCTCCCCCGTGATACACTCACCCGGCATGTAGGCCTTGGTCTCCGCCCTACCCGCTAGCTGATACCCCCCTCCCCCGTGATACACTCACCCGGCATATAGGCCTTGGTCTCCACCCTGCCCGCCAGCTGCGGCAGCACCAGCGCCGGCTCCTTCACGTCCTTGTTCTCGCGCTTTCTCTGCTCCTCCCGCTCACGTGCCAGCTTCTTGATATGCCACACCTGATAACAGCCACGCACATAACTAGGCATGCTTCTCAAATTCTAACGTGCCTCTCAACTCTTAATACACAATCTCATTTGGACATCTTTTTTCTCCTACTAATCGCTCTTCCCAAACACTTACCGTCGCCTCACTTTTTTCTCACTGATCGCACGGATTTCCGTTTGATCTGGACCGTTTTTTCCTTTCATAATTTATGTCCCCTTTACTACAAATCACGTCGCATATACCGACGGAGAGGGGGCACTACCGTGTAATAGTAGTCGTCCAGGTAGGGGTTGTCCGTCTGCAGCTGCATGAGCTGGATCTTAATGATCCAATCCTTCTCCTTCCTCGTCATCAGCCCGTCGTACACGTCACGTGTCTCGCTCTCCTCGTCCGCTTCATCGCCTGGAATGACGTCATACAGTGTCACAATGACGACTCTCATCCGTAGGTTGAAGACAATGTCATGTTCTGACGAAATTCACTGGATTCCCAACATTTGCATTGACTTCACGTTAACTTAGTGGCATAACATTGCGAACCTTAGTTTTCTACCAATACAGGGCAGTTCCTACAAACATCATAAGTCTGGCGGCTGACACATTCTTTTTCTGCCGTGCGAAAACCAAACAACGAATGCCAATTGCCCTGGAGTGGTATTCTGCTCTGTCCTTATTTTTAAAGATGTCCTTATTCTTGAGGGTGGATGGTTCATCCTTAATTTTTATCCTTACTTTTAAAAGACTTTAAGTTTGAGGATAGAGCAGAATAGCTTTTTATCCTTATTTCAAAAATAAGGATATCTTTAAAAATAATGACAGCAGAAAAGTACTCCTTGACAGCACTGATGGGATCTTATGGGAACTTGGCGAACTCACCTGCCGGCCCGACCATGTGTCTCTGCTTGTGGGAGAAGTGCTCTCCGGGGCCGCGCTTCCGGTAGTCGCGCTCGTCATAGGGGTGTGGGCCGCCGCCACCACCGCCGCCTCGCCCACGGTCCGGGTAATAATGGCCCTCCCAGTCGCGCGGGTGCGGGTGGTACCCTCCGCGGTCGCCGTTGTGGTGCGAGAAGCCTCGGCGCTCCATGCTTGGGTGTGGATAGCCTCGCCCGTTGGGGACGAAACCACCACGGTCAGGTCTGGGAGGACCGTTGCGGAAATCGGGGCGCAGACCGAACGGTTCCGGGCGGTTTATGAAGGGCTCATGACGCCCATTATGCTGCATTCTTTCATCGAATCGCCCCCTTTCCCTGAAAATGTCAAGTACTGTTCTTCTGTGGTGCCAACTACAACTATACTGACAACTGCTTACAAGTGACACAGCCTTGTATTTAACAAAAGAATTCTAACAGCTCTGTATACTATGATGGAAAATTCCATTCTGAATTTTCACTCGAATCTTCCAAACTAACCCCGCCCCTTCCCATTTATTGACAAACTTGCTATGTGATTAGATGGACGGAAGGACATCACTTACTGGAAAAGGTTCTGCTTGAGATGACTTGGTTGTGGTGGGTGCTGGTTGGGATGGTGGGCGCCACGCTGGCCTCGGTGATGTGACGGATCCGTGTGCGCATGGTGGGGCGGAATCCTGGTGAAAGAAAACCACGTTCACATTATTCATCCATCACTGCGAAGTATCTTTTTCGTTTTTCTTGTAAATTTTGAATGAGCAATTGTTTTTCAATTTGTAAATCAAGGCAAAGAAATGCAAACATGTGAAACAACTAAAATGCCACAAAACGCCAAAATGTTACCCATTTAAACTACTGCTTCTGTCACAACCACCTCTTATTCTCATGAACCACTCACTGCAACACTTCACAAGGACGACTGGAATTTGACAGCGTCAGAAGCCTACCTTTGCTGATGTGGTGTTTTAGGGTGTGGCATTCTGTTCGCCTGTGATGGCGAACTGCCCAAAGGAGTTCCATCACCGTTACCCTGTCGAGCTGAAAATGTCACACACACATTCCCTTATGGACAGGAAATTATTTTTCGCAATGATATTCACTAAAGCCTTACATTTTGGCGCAGGAAGACAAAAGCGTACGCGGAACAGTGCTCACTTTATACCGCACTTCGTTAGCAGACTTGCATCTTTGTTATATTCTCAGTTTATATATATCAGGACACAATGTCTAATTTTGGGGATATAATTCAAAGTGGCAAGGTCAGTCTCAAAATAATCGTCAGCGAACAAGATAACCATAGCATAAAATTAGCTGACAACTCATGGGATATATTTTGGATCGACTGCGTCAGACGCGGCACCAGAGCGCTGGGAGATTCTGACAACGTCTACCGACTCCTCCCTTGCTTTATGTAACGATGTATGAGACCTCATGTTAGCCATTCTGGTAAGTTAATTTCCCTTAACCTGGCTCTTACAACTAACTTTCCACATATTTAGCATTCAACAAGACAGCTTTTAAAATGTACTGCTGTCACTCTAAAAGAGAACTCTTGTTAATGTTCAACTAGCAACAGAATATTAGCCCAACACCTCAAAAATTATCCATTCGCAACAATATTTTGTTATTGGTATAACAATTAGTTTCACACCGCAAAGACAAACACAGTTATCGAAATTAACCCAATCCCTCAAAATCTTGCTAGTTAATATGGGAATCTTCTGGTAGCCATATCAGGGATAACATTCCTATTATAACGTCACAAAATTCGGCAGCCCTGTTGTTGAAAATCAGACCGTCGCGGACTGCCAAAAAAAAAAAAAAAAAAAAACATGAAAAAAAAAAAACCATGCACATGCGGTGGTAAACTGAAACAGAACTAGGAACGGCTTAACTGCTGGCCGCATACCAATGAGGCTGTTGATAATAGCCATGGCAATGGTGGACTTGGTCGGGTTGACGGTAGCCGGGGAGCGTCTGGCAGGCTCCGTCGGAGGCGGGGAGGTTGCTCTGGCTTGGATCAGCACCTCGGCTATCTTCCTCTCGGTCTGGGTCAGGGCCAAAGCGGGCTCCATCAACGGGGCGTTTATAGGGGCAGGATGGCCGCCATCTGGCGGAGGCAGAACTGCCACTTTCTGAGGAGCGACAGCGCCTGGCGGAGGTGTCTTGGCTATTAGCGGGGGTGGCGTGGGGCAGCGCGCAAACAGGGGTGGCGGCGACGGCCCGCTTGGGATCAAGGGTGGCGGAGTAGGTACCAATGGCAAACTGACCACGGTGGGAGGGGATAACGCTCGCAAGAGTTCCCGTGGAGTCGGCATGCTCGACTTCCTTAGTCCTGTTAGCAGATGACGTCTAGGTGAGCATAGAGCCACATTAGCACAAGTTCTACAGACAACACACAAGCAACTACAAGCGAACAAAGTAATACGTATGCTTTAATTGCAATTTTGTACAAGGATCGGCTACACAAAGTATCATACAAAACACCCCTCCTGGAAAAACTACATCTACGTCTACACGCAAGAGGAAAATTCTCGGGCCAATTCAATACCTGGATAGAAGCCCTGGTTGGCATTTGCGGCAGGCACGGAGCCGACAGACCGTGGCAGCGTCTGTGGCATCGCGCCATTGGGTATCGGTACACCAGGCCTCACCTGAAAGTAATACCAGGACGTCTGCACAAATCGTGCTTAAAAAAATAATAAGTAGAAATCACTGCCGAGAACACACAACGGGCCTTCATTTTGAATGTCGCGACAGGGAATTCAACCCTTTGCATTCGTCTAGCTGAGGCAATTCTACTGGTACATAGTGACACTACTGCTTACCACATGCATGAGTGCCCGCTGGGGCGGAGTGCCCACGGGCATCTGCTGCTGGTGGACCGGCGACGGTTCCCGCGGCCCATGGCCTGGCATCGGGATGCCCTGGGCTCGTCCTGGCAGCGGAATGGACGGGCGACCCCCTCTACCCGCTGAAAATAAGAAGTGGTGCGCCAAAACAACGCTTACTACTTTGGCAATGCCTTAAACAGTTCCCTTAAAACAGTTTTGACTATTCAAACACCACTGTGTTACTGATACTAGCTCGGAATTTAAACCACTAGATTCAAACACTATATGCCCCGCTGACATTTGTCAGACAAGGCATAAAAATAAATTATTTCCCCTCTAAGGGGAAACATAATATTGACAACTTATTAATTTAAAACTGGCCCACTACACGATGGTAAAAAATATAACTCGTTCTCCAACAACTGAAAACAGTTTTCCAACCATATCCTTTAATGGAAACATCGCAACAAATATCCTTCTTTTGCATGCGCAACTAGCTACCTGTCATTTGCCTTTCCAGCTCCTCCACTGTCATGGCCCGGGGGATGCTGGCGGTCTGATGATTGCCGTCGCCCTCGATCTGGTCGAGGGTGAGGGCGTGCGGAAGGCTGGTGGAGATGCCGGGCAGCGTGTGCACCCCGGAACCACCACCGCCGCCCTGCTGCATCTGTTTGAGCAGCACCTTGAGACCGTCCTCCTGTTGCTTGAGGTGTGAGCCCTTGGGGGATGGTGAGCCCCAGATGTTCTGATGGCCCGATACCTGCAAATGCGTGAATGCTTCTGCTCAAATGGTGCGCTTTTGACAGCACTTTACAATGCATACGCATTCATGTCACCTTTAAAAAATCCATTCAGCAAGACAATTTCTTTTTATCTTCAACATTGTAAAAATACACATTATCCTCTAGATATATGGGTTCTCCATTAGAAAGTCTTCTTTACAAAAATGAATAACATATCTGCTGTAATCAAAAGGCAGTTCAACAAAGACTTCAACAGAAACAAATGATATCCTGGGTATTTAATTTTGTTTTACGGCTTGCAAACCAGTTTCGAACCGTGACTGGATAATTTTAACGGCACACAAAACCCAGAGAACCGAGTTTTACTTGTAGATCTGTTAATATAATTGATCAATATTCTAAAGGATCAGCAGAGTAGGCAGTTGCACATCTGGGCAGGACAGGGGGCGGAGTGGGGAGTGGGGATGAGGTATTACCAAATCCTCAGCTCCAAATAGCCCAGTTGGAGAGGAAGGTCCAAACAAGTTATCTAGGTCAACAGGTGCACGCCTCTGCAATCAATTAAAACAAGTCAGGCATACTCAACACCTGTCTGTCTTACTTCTTCATATCTACCCTTTAATTTTAACTGCTCGCATTTCAAGATATGGGTAGACAGACAGTAAGACATGATCAATATCTTGAATTCAATCTTAAATAACAATGTGCGTTTTTAAAACATTGTTAACTCAACAAACATGTTAGTAACATACTACGCCTATAAAACCCTTCAAAAACTTAAACATAACTTGTAAGTGAAACATCGTGTTCTTAACCCGCATGCAATGAAACCATAACGATTCATCCAGGTTGTTAAATCGCCAGTATTGGAAAAATTACCAAGATATCAAATTTCCTTGTTAATACTCAACCAGTAACAACGGGGCATGGTTTAAATTTTCGTCCTTCGGATAAGTAATTGATTTTCGTTTTTGTTTCTGCTCAGCCTGGACTGAGACAAGCATTAATTTGGGGCCTGACAGAACTTGCAAATAATCTAACCACTGAAACCAATTTGTGTGAACGTTTATTGTTTACTTGCTTAACGCAGTAAACATAGTAAATAAAACAAGAATATCGAAGAAACAATGACACAATGGCATAAATATGAGTCAGAGTGCAAACTACTGAAGTTCCAAACACCCCTTTTCCAAGTGCAGTTAAGACAGAGACTGGACACCAGAAAATACTCACGCCTGGGATGCGCTGGGCCTTGCTGGATGTCTCCTCATCTTCGACAACAAGCCGACTGAGGCTGCTCTCCAACTCGTTCTACAAAGGCAAAAAGGACACTCGATGACGCGAACCTCGCCAGACCAGCAGCTAAAAGCTTCCCATTTCGAATATTCGACACATCGAATACTTAAATCCTCTGATATGACCACATACAAAATTATAAAGAGACATTTTATTATTTTTTGGCACAATTACTTCTTAATGGATAGTTGATTACTTTCTTTTCTGAATAATTGCGTCTCACATTTTGAAGGCCATCGTATGGAATATACAAGCCTGTTCGGTACATTTTAAAGAAGATAGCATGAAGAAAAATTTTCAAATAGGGCTTGCAACCGAGCCCTGACCGATGACATCAAGCCTGAGCCGAAGGTTGGGGTATTTCGGTTATTTTTCGCCCAATTTGAGTTTCCTTAAGAAAATACAGTGCAAGACGCATGCTCAGTAGCAACATGCACTTTTGCTTGTGATTATTATGCTTTCAATCAGTCACTGCTAGAGGTAAACCAATGCTTACTGGGGGTTGGCGAAGAGGATATACAACTACACCGGGAATGGACGGTCCTAAATTGAAAAACTCTCATGAGCTCCAACTGAACATAAAAAATGCACGCTCCCAATCGATTTTTTTTTCTTCCAACATTGCGAACCCTAGTTACAAACCATCTGAAAATCAAATTAAACTTGGATTCCCAGCAATCTGTCAAACAAAAAAAAATGACTACGTATACAAATTTAAAAAATTAAAAATAACACATGACGAATCAAAACATGTCCGAGTCTTCAGTTGTGTGCAGTGCAGACATAAGTAGCCAGTGAGTGCCCTAGCATGTTAACTACCTCGGGCGAGGGGGAATCCCGCACAGCCTGTATCATCCACTGCTCTGGTTGCGAGTCGTAGAGATGGCCACCTGTTTCGTGCTCTTCAGCCATCCGTTTATGCTCCTCCTCCCAATCCTCTCCGTCTGAAAAAAGTATATAATAATAACGCCATAGGGCGCAAATGGAAAATATCACGTGTACGCTTAATTCTATTAGGCCTTGTTAAAGCAGATATATTTTACCTGACGAAAATCTGCTGAAGATGCTTTCTTGAATGAAGCACTGCCTTTCGAAAATGTTCTTATTTTCAGCATTAACTTTACGCAAACATAAGTCTTGTTATTTTAACATAGAGGCACACTTTTTATTGGCACAGGTATCATATGCAATGAAACCAATATTCAATGCAACCTCGGCATGACACGGATGGGACCAAGAAAATATGTCGTAAAACCAATTCGTCATTATAATCGATAATTTGAACACGGACAAGCTTATACAGGTCCATATAATTACAGTATGTCGTTGTAAACTGTATGACGTTATTTCCGTTGTCGTTCTAAAGAGGTTTTACCGCATAAACTGAATATGAATTCTTTCAAATTTTCAGAATATTTGTGAAACGTTTAAATTGTGACTGTTACTTGGTTTATATTACTTACACAGGGCTCCATCGCCGAAAGTCTCATCATTGAGCATATCAATGTCATCTTCAGGTTCCAGCAATCCATCATCGTAACAGTCAATTTTACCTGCCCCAAGTGCCTGCATACCACACAAAATCCCACTGATTAAAGAGGGGCACTTATGAGAAAACATTGCAGCCAATATTCAGAAGTTCGCACTGGGTGTAAACAACTGTAAAAAAAAAACTAGGAAGTCCAATGTTTCTGAACGTAAGTAAATACGAAATCTCTGTGCAAAATATAAGGCGAACTTTTGGTACTGATCTCATTTGACGAACAAGAATAGATGCACCCCCCCTCCCCTCTTAGTTGAGCAGTCATACAGTCCGGCGTCGAGATCATGAAGGGACGTGCCCCCTTGATCCCGGCACGGAAAACTGAGGTAGTGAATGCCCTCAATTCTATCTCCTCTCCCTCGTGTACAAGCCAACTCCATCCTCTCCGAGGAATCGTTGGAGCGATGTGATCCATTTAAATTTTTGGTCACTTGACTTCGGTCAGATGACATTTCTAATCAGAACGCAGTTAAAAAGTAAAAGATACCTTTTTGAAAATGTGTGTTTTGCACGTAAATTAAGGCACATTTAACCCATAAAATATAGCCAGTCAACACTTCAGACCATAAAATACACCAAGAAAGAGTGTTGAATATTATCCAATCACAGAACTGTTTACTTCTGCTCCGCATTGCACACACATCGCAGAAATAATGGCTTTCTTTTCAACGAAAAGTTGCCAGTATTTTCGTCAAAATTAGCATATGTATAAATTGTGAAAAAAAAGAGTACAATGTCGGCAATTTATCTTCAACCTGTTTTAAATAGTTTTGATTTCACTTTTCGGATGTCATTTCTACTATATTTATACCCAATTCAAATTTTCGAGCAAGTACCCAATTTTCGCTCAAAATTTACGAAATATTCAATGAAAACATAAAATATCAATTTAATACGCATTTTAAAAGCTTCATTGGAAAAGTCTTTATCTTTTAGGATAAAAACACACTGATTGTGAACTTTCTCCGAAATGTGAAATTTGGAGCAGTAAGAAAATGTGTTGCATTCACCAAATAAGAGGTACATTATTTCATTTTTCGTATGGCTACAAAATAAATTTTCAGTGCTGAAAATGTTTTAAAACAATGCATATATTTGCAGTTTACGTTGCTTTAATCCCTGTCAACTAAAATACAGCACTTCTAGCGGAAGTTTCACGAGTTTATTAACATGTTAAAAGCTGAGTTTCACTTATGTTTATATTGGTTATTGTATCTGATCAGGATGTCCACAACTTTAAGAATGTACCATAAATCGTGCTGCAGAGAAGCTCTTCTCCATGAAAAAAGTGTTCAAATGAAATAATTTCTTCTAAGTGTGGCTTGAATCTTTACTCAAACAGAATGACCGAACTCTTCAAATTTTGGGTCAAGTACAGAAGATCCGATTTGTCAACTTTAAAATTTCACATTATCGTCTCGACTTTATTGAACATAGTCAGACAGTTTTTTGTGTCAACTAAAACTGTACGGCCTGTGATGTTTTCCAGTGTTTGTTAGCATTATGTTACAATGAGGGATTCGATATCCTGATCTCAAGAAAACACATTTTTTTCTCAGTAAAAAATTGTTATCTGACCATAAAACTTGTGCGCCATAATTTATAATTGGGTCGTTTATGTGCTGCACCCTTTCTAAAATAACGCCGTTGGCCCCAGTCGTGCGCTGAGATTTGAAAATTGACATCAATGACATTTCCTATTGTAGGAACTATGACTCTTGCTGTCATAGTAAGACCGCAAGAGTCATCTAGGACTAGACGAAACCGTGATTCGGTTTATTTCCAAGTTCGAATCCGTTTTTTTCTGAAATCAGGACTACAAGATTACATTTGTCGCAACTACTGCACGTTAAAGAAGAAAGTAAAATAAAATTATATTCAGTCTTACAGGCATTTCCGTACCAAAACCAAAGAAAGAATCAGCCATCTCTTGTCAAGCCATTTTGTGTTTTTTTTTTACATTGTGCGACACACAGACAGAAATAAAAAATAAATAAATGTAGTCTTTTATTTAAGAACTGTATATTATATCTACTGAATAGAGATTCTAGATAAGTTTTCTCTTTAATATAAGCAACATTTTAAAATTAAATGTTTTATTAATAAAATAAATTAACTTTGAAGACTAATCGTTTTACAGTAAACTTTCAATGAAAACATAAAATATCAATTTAATACGCATTTTAAAAGCTTCATTGGAAAAGTCTTTATCTTTTAGGATAAAAACACACTGATTGTGAACTTTCTCCGAAATGTGAAATTTGGAGCAGTAAGAAAATGTGTTGCATTCACCAAATAAGAGGTACATTATTTCATTTTTCGTATGGCTACAAAATAAATTGTCAGTGCTGAAAATGTTTAAAACAATGCATATATTTGCAGTTTACGTTATTTTAATCCCTGTCAACTAAAATACAGCACTTCTAGCGGAAGTTTCACGAGTTTATTAACATGTTAAAAGCTGAGTTTCACTTATGATTATATTGGTTATTGTATCTGATCAGGATGTCCACAACTTTAAGAATGTACCATAAATCGTGCTGCAGAGAAGCTCTTCTCCATGAAAAAAGTGTTCAAATGAAATAATTTCTTCTAAGTGTGGCTTGAATCTTTACTCAAACAGAATGACCGAACTCTTCAAATTTTGGGTCAAGTACAGAAGATCCGATTTGTCAACTTTAAAATTTCACATTATCGTCTCGACTTTATTGAACATAGTCAGACAGTTTTTTGTGTCAACTAAAACTGTACGGCCTGTGATGTTTTCCAGTGTTTGTTAGCATTATGTTACAATGAGGGATTCGATATCCTGATCTCAAGAAAACACATTTTTTTCTCAGTAAAAAATTGTTATCTGACCTAGGGGTGGCGATATTTATCGATACAGCGATATATCGCGATACTTATTTTCACGATACGTATCGCGATACAAATTTTGAAATATCGATATTTTTCGATATTTTCTACTGCGTCTTCAATTCAAGATATGCAGGAATTTTCCAGTCAATTGCTAGCGTGTGATACTTCTTATGCTGCTGTTCGTCATTTGACACATTATTCTTTTGATTTTCGTTTGATATGATATTTTCACTATACATATTTACACACTTTTGTAGTAACGTATAATATATCTGCAATGGAATTATTGTCAGTGATGACAGTCGAAACCATAATTAACAAGTATGCCAATGAAACTGACTAAGTTCATTTAAGGCATTTAAGATCACTGAGACCTTACTTGAAGACCTCTCCTTTTCACTGCTCGATAAAACATATACCTAGATACACAATTTTTCAATATATTTTCTTCCATTGTACAAGGTTTCATTAGACTGCACCAAGTAGTACGGTATGTCTAGCGCGGAATAGCTAAGTCACATTTTTTAAGAAATGGTGATTTTCGAGCAAGCCTTTCGGAGACATTTTTGCGGCTTGATAAAACCGATATCCAGATTCAAAACCCCAAAACTATTCTTCCACTGTGCAAGTTGAGTTCTCCCACTAGCATGGGAGATCGAGCACGGAATGTCTCAGTCAGTGTTTTTTTTTTTTTTTTCAATTGTCATTTTTGACCAAGTCCTACGGGCACATCTTTCGCCGTTCGATACCCAAGTACACAACTTCAATACATAGTTTTCAAGGTTTCGTTTGATTCCCCGAGAAGCATTGGAAATAGAAAAATTTCAAACAGAAAAGACCCCGATCCGCGCGGCTAAAAAGTAATTGCAAACACGCTTTTCCTATTCTGTTATAACCCCATTTATACATATCTAATCAATGGACTATGTAAGTGTTGAAATGTGTGTTAAAAAAAGCCATGGGATAGTTACATTTTTTACTTTTAAATAATTTAAAATATCGCGATATGTATCGCGATATATTACCAATATCGCGATGCGTATCGCGATACAGAATTCGCCGCGATACCCAACCCTAATCTGACCATAAAACTTGTGCGCCATAATTTATAATTGGGTCGTTTATGTGCTGCACCCTTTCTAAAATAACGCCGTTGGCCCCAGTCGTGCGCTGAGATTTGAAAATTGACATCAATAACATTTCCTATTGTAGGAACTATGACTCTTGCTGTCATAGTAAGACCGCAAGAGTCATCTAGGACTAGACGAAACCGTGATTCGGTTTATTTCCAAGTTCGAATCCGTTTTTTTCTGAAATCAGGACTACAAGATTACATTTGTCGCAACTACTGCACGTTAAAGAAGAAAGTAAAATAAAATTATATTCAGTCTTACAGGCATTTCCGTACCAAAACCAAAGAAAGAATCAGCCATCTCTTGTCAAGCCATTTT
This sequence comes from Protula sp. h YS-2021, assembly GCA_949752745.1. Taxonomy (NCBI): domain Eukaryota; kingdom Metazoa; phylum Annelida; class Polychaeta; order Sabellida; family Serpulidae; genus Protula; species Protula sp. h YS-2021. The sequence continues at coordinate 42,768,504 of OX457025.1, forward strand.
GTGTTTTTTTTTTTACATTGTGCGACACACAGACAGAAATAAAAAATAAATAAATGTAGTATTTTATTTAAGAACTGTATATTATATCTACTGAATAGAGATTCTAGATAAGTTTTCTCTTTAATATAAGCAACATTTTAAAATTAAATGTTTTATTAATAAAATAAATTAACTTTGAAGACTAATCGTTTTACAGTAAACTTGGATAAATTGATAATGCTAGTTAATTTAACATTGAATGCGTTGTTGTCCAACAGCTAACCTCTACAGCGAGTATCCTCAGGAGTTAGCTGATCACGTGCATGACTGGAGGCATTGTGAAAAAGTTCCAAGACCCCTGAACGAAACGCACAGCGGTTAGTTCATTGTTCTTCCACAAGTGCCTGCATATAATACGAAGGACACATTCCTGTGATATATCGCCACTATAACACAAACGCGGACAATAGTGCCTTAGATAGACAAAAGTGCACAAAAATCATCATTTTCCCATCAAACTCTTCCATATACTGTGACGCCTTTGTGAAACAAAGTAACTTTGCGCAAAACAAAAAAGGATTCTGTCACAAAACCTTCGTCAGAATCACATAGACTTAAACTTTATTAGAAACGTTAACCCATAGCTCCTGTTGATTGAACATAAATTTCTTAATGTTTCATCAGCGGTTAGCTCTTTTAGCCAGAAATATAATGCGAATTGATGCGAATAATTTCCAGAAAGGAGTGCACCAGTCACATTTTTTAGAAAATTCAAATTTTGATCAACTTTTTTAATCCCCGCTTGTTGCATTTACTACGAACAAGTCAATCAGGTAAAAATGTTTCTGTCCGTTGACAAACAGGCAAGCATAATCTGGACAACCTTTTCATAAGCGTTGAAGTAACTTCAGCTGATAAATCTGCTGAACTATTTATAACTATAGTCACTTCATAGGTTTTTTGCAAGTTTGCAAGTGTGAAACTGATATTATTCGCTTCTGCGACGTCATATTCATCGTCGTTAAGCCAATGTGCGCCTGTAGTCGAAACTTTGATCGACAATTCCAGTGGCCTCTTCACCGGAGACGAACTTATTTTATTATTATTTATTTTATCCAGTCTCTTCAAATTTTAAATATATATTATGCATCCATAATTCGACCAGGGATATGTGCTGCTTGGGGTAAAATAATAACATCTGAAATAACCTTAATCCTTTGGCTTTGTGTTATGCATGACAGCACTTATTTTTTAGCAGTGATGGCAAAATAACTGGTACTAAATTTCAGGTAGTCCTTTTGCTTTGTCATGTTTTTGTATAGCCGTGACAAGTTCAATTTTATTTCCTTGCAAGATTCAGTAGTCTTGAGATGTTATAAATTAGTTGAAAGATGAAATTATTTAAATCTTTTGATGTATATTTCACATGTTCAAAAATTAAAATGACCACTTTGATTCCGACGTCCGTACAACTTTGGATGGTGATATTCCCAGCCGACACAAACATCATGCGCATATTATCTTGAATTTACTGTAAACCGGAAGTAAATAAGATCGGAAAACTCCGAGTTGATGTTGTCCAACAAACTAAGCCTTTTATCGGTAGTCTGCTGTTTGCACATTGTTACCATTAACAACTGCATTCTGAGGCATCCTTTGTCATTGTGTGTCTTGGGATAAATATCGCATATAGACAACATGTCGGAAGTTGACGAAACGTTCACGAATGGTGACGATTCAGCTTTCGGCAGTGAAGAACAAGGCCACGAGAGTGATTGTCAACAAATAAAACCACGTGTGTTGCATGTTGCAAGCACGTCTGAATGTTCTTCATATTTACCTGAAAGCGTTTATATATCAACACCAGATGGATTAACATCAGTGAGAACACTACATGTTTCTGATGTCATTACCGAGCAAGATTCTGATTTGCCACATAAAGAAACGCACGTTGTTATACATGACCCAGAAAACACAGAAATTGCTAACATTTCAGTCACAGAATCCGGGCTCAAATCCCCCATAACACCATTACCACCACCTACCCCGTCGACGCCCATTGGAAAAGAAAAGGGGTTCAAATACAGTTGGGATGATTCTGCGTTTAATGCAGTATTACCGGTTAGATGCAAGAATACAAATGGGATGCTCCACAAAACCCGCTTTGGGTCAGGTAAAGAAAAAAAAAAACAAAAAAAAACACACACGCACACAAAAGTAGTGTGACTACTGGCTGTTATATGATGTACCAGTTGGACTCATTAAAGGCATGCACGCGCTCATTAAGGGTCCGGTTAAAAATCTGTTGCAAAATCGACTGCAGATTTTTTGCAGCAGCTGTGGTGTGGACATTGCAGAGCAGGCTGACGACAGATGCACAATTCAAATGCCGATACTAGATGCGCCTGGGAAAAAAGTAATCCAATGTGACGGAAAAAAAGACCAGTGTATTATTGGAAAGGGACAAAATGGTCATCAAACTGCAAAGCAGATGAACAAAAAAAAAAAAAAAAAAAAAACACCGAAAAAAAAATTAAGAATAAAATACCTGGATAACAGACATTTGTATATCAGGGCTGGTATGAAATATTTCGAATGAAATATTTCTTGAAATATTTCATGAAATATTTCACTGTAAATATTAAAAATTTCACATGTTTTGAAATTTTTAAATAAGAAATAAGTTTGACATCAAGAATACCAAATACTGACGGATACCTATCCATGGACATTTATCTTTAGTTGTCAGTTAATACACTGCGTTGGCATAACTCTATCAGTAAACAATGCAGCCACAGAAATCCTGCGTGGTCTATGACTTTTGAGTAGCAAAGCTAGCACTTGCTGGCCTATAGCACCGTTGACACATCTACTCCGGGTATCTGAGCGGGTGTTTCTAAGGGGTGGGGAGAGAGGCAGGGGAGTTTATAGTAACTGCTGAAAGGGGGCGCACTGTTAACGGCACAGGGGAAAGAGGTCAGATATGTACACAATATAGCAGACAATATGTTAGCTAAACAAAGATGGAGCAACTCACGCCCGAGTTTGCTTCAAGTTTAGCACTGTTTGGATAGTCACCCTTAATTCTGCAATTAAGCGGTGTTTCCCCATTTAAACGAGAAAAAGCTTTGCCTTTATCCGGTTTACGATAAAGCGGCATGCAATTATCCCGTTAAAAATACATAATTTTATGCAATCAACCGATTTATGCGTTTAGCCGGTATTCGATTCTGTCATTTTATCTGTCTATACATTTTTACGGTGGTATTTGTTAAATTAAACGAACAGATATTACACATAGCCTGGAACTGTTCTTTTTTCTAATGTGCATTGAAATATTTTCGAATTTCAATATTTCTGAAATATTTCAAAAATTTCAAATTTCATGAAATTTTTAAAAAATTCGAAATTTTTACCAGCCCTGTTGTATATTGTTTGGTAATAAGCCAGTTCACGGTTTTAAGTGGCCATGCTCAGTAGAGGAAATTCGCAGTATTACAGTGGGGCAAAAACATAAAGAAACAAATGGAGAAAACTATTAAACGTTGCTTTTCTGTATCATGACGTATCGAATTTATCAGGGTGTGGGAAAATCTACACATGATATTATAGAAATAGTTTTATTATCACAGAAATAGCTCTGTATATTTCACAGAGATTTTTAGGCCCCAACCCTTCGGATTGGGGCCTATAGGTTTGGGGTGTCTGTCTGTCCGTCAGTCCGTCTGTCCGTCATCGCTTTTTAGGCCCCAACCCTACAGGGTTTGGGGCCTATAGACTTGGGGTGTCTGTCTGTCCGTCCGTCTGTCTGTCTGTCCGTCATCGCTTTTTTGTACAAGCGATATCTCGAGAACGCAGAGGCCTAGAGACTTGATGTTGGGCTCATTTGAAAGGTCTCGACTTGTAGATGTGTCTTTTGGCCATTTTGGCCAAATTCGGTCACGTGATCTTGGCCAAATTGGCCAAAACCGCAAAAATCGACTTGAGTTTGTACAGGCGATATCTCGATAACGCAGAGGCATAGGGACTTGATGTTGGGCTCATTTTAAAGGTCTCGACTTATAGATGTGCCTTTAGGCCATTTTGGCCAAAATCGGTCACGTGATCTTGGCCAAATTGGCAAAAAAAACGCAAAGAATCGATGTGTGTTTGTACGGGCGATATCTCGAGAACGCATAGGCCTAGAGACTTGATGTTAGGCTCATTTGAAAGGTCTCGACTTGTAGATGTGCCTTTTGGCCATTTTGGCCAAATTCGGTCACATGATCTTGGCCAAATTGGCCAAAAATCCACTTGTTCTTTAAAAGCACACTGAGAAGTACCCTGACGCATTATTTTCGACCTCAGCGAAACTCCCAAACCAGAGTAAAGCGTGATTTTGCAACTGTGGATTTGTTTTTGTTGTCGGCGATAATGAGGGATTCGGTATCCTGATCTCAAGAACACACATATTTTTATCAGTAAAAAATTGTTATCTGACCATAAAACCTGTGCACCATAATTAGGCCCCAACCCTTCGGACTGGGGCCTATAGGTTTGGGGTGTCTGTCCGTCCGTCGGTCAGTCATCGCTGTATACCCCTAGGAATTTGGGGGGCGGTTGGGGCCTGCGTGTGTTTCACAAATACTTACTTGTGATAATAATAATAATATCTCTGAAATCCCTATCTGCTGGCGCATATGCCTCACAATACTGCAACCCTGATTTGGTATTAGAGGACGAGATAGGCACACCGACATCCCTGGGGGGTTTGCAAATTGTCATGATTCCTGACCACGAGCGGGATTCGAACTCGGGCTACAGAACCACAACTACATTGCTGGCAAGCGTCTTAACCACCCGGCCACTGAGCACCCCCCCCCCCTCATTTTGATGTATTACTTCGTTGATTTCGATGTTAATAAGTTTCTTTTCGTCTATGTTTATTCCCAGAAACTGGAGTCCTGTTTTTGCGTAAATCTCGCAGATGAAACTGAATCTTATACTTTTAGTTTTTATTTATCTGCATTGTATTTCAGGACTCTGTAACCACTTTACAATAATGCACCTTAATTGGGATTTTTAGGCCCCAACCCTTCGGATTGGGGCCTTTAGGTTTGGGGTGTCTGTCTGGCCATCCGTCTGTCCGTCATCGCTTTATACCCCTATGAATTTGGCCGGGGGGGGGGGGTGTTGGGGCCTGCTTGTGTTTCACAAATACTTACTTGTTTATTACGGGCCGGGAATGAGCGCATGGGGGCCTCCCGTGTATCTGACTAGTACAAGAGGTTATTTAACAGTACACCCCATATCAGATTTCTGGGCAGCCCAGTGATTTCTCTGCACTTTATTCCAGGCCGAAAAATCCCTATTTATTGACAACACCAGACTGTCCACTGGCTTTGCTTACTTCTAACTGCAGAAAATGCTATGCATGCGGTAAATTGCCAAAGGCTGATAAATGGTTTCGCTGTTCCTTCAGCCACTTATAAAACGAACCATATAACAGTTGAAAAAAAGGGATAAAAACTGAATAAACCGATTAAGTGAGCAACGATTGTTCCGGCCTGAAATATCTTAGATCACAAGTTCTATGTGGAAGAAAATTTTATTGAAAAAAAAATGTTGGGAGTGAGGTAAAACTTCTACTCGAAATAGTTTAAATGAACTCTGTCTCACAAAGTGTGATTTTAGAGATGATTTATATAGTTTGACAATCAGGAGGCAGAGGGCGCTGCATTAAAGCAGGCGACAAGTGGTACACACCGACAGAATTCGAAGCAGCATGCGGTCGTTCGAGCAGCAAGGACTGGAAGAGGAGCATCCGATTTGGCGGACGGACGTTGCAGTGTTTGATGGAGGACGACATACTGAAACCGCATGCGGCGTCCTGCACCTGCGCTGCGTGCTGTGACGACGAGACTGTGGTGAGACACTCATTGACTGTTGAAGATTGCAGCTCACCTCCCCACCCCATCCTATATTTCAAAAGACGGGATGAAGTCAGTGATAAAGTCGCTCTTGTTTTCGTCGACTCCACACAAAAATGTGCATCAGTCGCTGACGGTGGATCTTATTCAATGTACTTGCTTATCAGAAATATCGTTGTAAGGACATAAAAAATCTTACTGAAACTAGCATGGTGATTTTTAAAACAACCTTAACTCGGGATCTGTGAATTTTGAATGCATTGTGTGCAAGTTGAGTTGAAGGTTGCCTTGACTTGATAACTTCCTGTGTTGTAGACAGGACCCGTGCGTTTGTTTGTACCGTACAAGAGAAGGAAGAAAGACGGAATCGAAATACATGAGAAGATGCTGAAGAGAAGTCGCCAAATATCTTCGTCTAGTTCTGCCAAGTCTGACGCCGTTCTCACGTCTATAGCCGCTTCCGTTGATGTTTCATCTGCAGAAAGTAATACTGCTATACTAATCCCTTGTGGGGAATTTGTTGACCGTTATGTGTGTGCACATGTAAGGAAGTTTTGCTACAAGCAACCGGTTTTTTAACCGCACGTATTGTTCAAGAGTTTAAGTTTGTGAAAGAATAGGGTGGAAAAAGTGCAGGTGTCCGCACCTGTATTAATCCATTACAGGAGTTTCAATGAATTGTCATGATCAGGGTGAGGTGATTTAGTCTACGCCACGTTGTTTTTGTGTACGGTTGTAGACTCGCCGACTATGGTAACCATATCGGACAACACGCTGAACGGCATTCCACTCCAGTTCCACCGACCTGACATCCGGTCGCTTCTGGCAACCGCTGATCCCCAGGGCAACCTCACCGTAGGAGGTAATGTTTGGAACATGCTACAAGGACTCTGTGATGAAGAATGGCTGATACTTGGCGTGGAAGTCGGTAGAAGTTGATTGTTTACATCTCTTGGTGGGAAAAGGAGTTTTAGAAACAGCGGAATGCTCTAGCATATGTAAAAATAACACTTTTATATCTTCAGATAAAGATATTATTGCATCATGAAACCAGGGATGTTATCCGCCGGCGGGGGGGGGGGGGGGGGGGGGGGTTGGGGACGGATATAGTTTTCACTCTGTCCGTCCTTCTGCCTGTGCACTTTCAGTCTCACGTGCCTAGAGCATTTATTAGTGGATGGATTCGTCTCAAATTTTACCCAGAGGTGCTTTCAATCTTTGTGCAGTGCAGTAACCAGGAATATTGAAAGTACGACAGAAATTAACAAAATGGTAAATTGTTAAAAAAATTACTTTCAAATTTTGCCCCAACCCTGGTGGATTCATGCTTCTCGAGCACCTAGTCTTGTATTGTTCAAAGATCGCTATTTAAATTTTGACTCTCATGTTTACAATCGTGAATGTTGATTCCGCTGAAATGTTTGCGTGCTTACAGAGCAGACTTTAGTTCTTTCAAATCAAGTCCAAGCGGCGGTTTCATTGAAACACGAACAGGAATCCTTAGATTTGGTGGAGCAGAAAATGTGGTGGCAGCTGACCGAGGTATGATTTCCTTCTCCTTGCTAGCAAAAGGGAAAGTGAATAGATGGGGTCTAATTGTTTATATGTTTTGTAGTAGATCTTTGCACTATTGGTCCGTTATGGACATGAATCAACAGCATTTCACAGGACCCTTTGATTCGTTTTCCGCTTTGGTCGAAGCAAACGTTTATGATCTACACACCCTGTTAACTCAGCAATTCTTCCGGCTTTGGACAGTTTCGAATCTATTACATAGAAGACGTAAATGGTATTGCTTTAAAAGAAGCATTTTATTTTTTTCGCACTCAAGATGGCCAACAGTTTGCACATGCAAGTGCAGCAGTTGAAGCAGCAGATTGAGCAGGCCAAGCAGGCGAGCATTCGCGCCAAGGAAGAGGCGCTGCAGCAACAGAAAGAGCGCCTGAACAAGGAGAAGAACGAGGTATGCAGCGTCACGTGGCGCCTCTTGAAACAACTCGCGCTCCCGGAGTTATTAATTTGGCCACGAGCCAACCATGTCCGTCTGTGAACAGTTACCACCTTACTTTATCTGTGCGTCTTGACTCTTTGCCATTAAGTTTGGAGTCGACAGTTTCGTAACTCCATACAATGAAAGAGTATATATTGCAGTTATGCCTACTCCAGGTTTCATCAGGCTCGATAAAATTGTTAAAAATGGCAGCATTTAAAAAAAATTGGTATATGGACTCCAGTATGGGGCACTTTGTCAGCGCTTCACCCTTCAGTTTTGTAACTTCACATGGCGAAAAATATGTATTTCAGTTATTTACAGGTGATTTACTTTTTTCTCGATGTGATATAAACACTGTCAACAATACACTGTGTTTCTTTTCGAGTATGCGCGTCAAGCTGAAGGCTGTTTAAATATTAATATCATAGTTTAGTTGAGAACTAATTTGCTTTAGGTGTCTGCTGTGCTCTGCGTAAGTGGCATTTTCGGGTGTTTTCTGCAGTGAACGGATAAGATGAAATGGAGGTCTTTGAAAGCATACAGGTAGTCAAACATGTATTTAAAAGAAGCATAAATAATTAAAATATACGAGACTGGTTGAGATGCTGTCACTCTGAAAGCATATGTGTTGTGTCCAATAGGCAATAGCAGGGGTGCGCATTGAGGGACAGATGAAGCTATCACAGGCTCTGCTGGAAGAGCGCGCCCAGAAAGACATCGCGGTGCAGCAGGCGTTGGCGCAGGCGCGCGCTGCCATGCCCGCACCGGTGGTGGGAGGCCCCGACAAGGGCGCGGGCGACATGACGCTCGTGACGGACGGCAAGACGACCTTCACCGTGCAGTGGGTCAACGCCGATATCATGACTGAGGAGGAAGATATAGATGGCGATAAGGAATAGCTTCGGGTTATGTGGGTCATCCGTGAAGCGCGTACGTGCGGCCGCGGGAGGGGGGGGGGTGGGGGGGGGGGGTTGTGGGTATACTTATTCTTTGAACGATTGGGTGTAGAAAGAAACATTGGGTGATCATTAAAGGGGGGGGGGGTGGTGGGTGAAGAAATATAAAGCCATGCGTACGTACTTTATAGATGATCCCCTCGCCTGTTTTGTGGTTGGCTTCTG